>JAVSCE010013046.1:0-47669 GCA_032199065.1 Smutsia gigantea | reverse complement strand
CTGTTTTATTTCTCCTTCTCAGGATTGCTTTGGCGATTCGGGGTCTTTTGTGGTTCCACATGAATTTTAGAATTATTTGTTCCAGTTCATTGAAGAAAGCTGTTGGTAGTTTGATAGGGATTGCATTGGATCTGTAGATTGCTTTAGGTAGTATAGCCATTTTGACAATATTGATTCTTCCCAGCCAAGAGCATGGGATGCATTTCCATTTGTTAGTGTCCTCTTTAATTTCTCTTAGGAGTGTCTTGCAGTTTTCAGAGTACAGGTCTTTCACTTCCTTCGTTAGGGTTTATTCCTAGGTATTTATTCTTTTGATGCAATTGTGAATGGAATTGTTTTTCTGATTTCTTCTGTTAGTTCATCATTATGTATAGGAAAGCAACAGATTTCTGTGTGTTAATTTTGTATCCTGCAACTTTTGCTGGAATTCAGATATTAGTTCTAGTAGTTTTGGAATGGAATCTTTAGAGTTTTTGGTGTACAGTATCATGTCATCTGCAAATAGTGACACTTGATTTCTTCTTACTAATTTGATGCTTCATGTCTTTGTTTTGTCTGATTGCTGTGGCTAGGACCTCCAGTACTATGTTGAATAACAGTGGAGAGAGTGGGCATCCCTTGGTCTTGTTCCGATCTTAGATGAAAGCTTTCAGCGTCTCTACTGCTAAGTATGATGTTAGCTGTGGGTTTGTCATATATAGCCTTTATGATGTTGAAGGGAGGTACTCTTGCCCTCTGTTCATTTCTCTTGTTGAGATGACTAGAATGGATGCTGAATTTTGTCAAATGCTTTTTCAGCATCTATGGAGATGATCATGTGGTTTTTGTTCTCTTTTTGTTGATGTGGTGGATGATGTTGATGGATTTTCGAATGTTGTACCATCCTTGCATCCCTGGGATGAATCCCACTTGATCATGGTGTATGATCCTCTTGATGTATTTTTGAATTCGATTTGCTAATATTTTGTTGAGTATTTTTGCATCTACGTTCATCAGGGATATTGGTCTGTACTTTTCCTTTTTGGTGAGGTCTTTGCCCGGTTTTGGTATTAGAGTGATGCTGGCTTCATAGAATGAGTTTGGAAGTATTCCCTCCTCTTCTATTTTTTGGAAAACTTTAAGGAGAATCGGTGTTATTTCTTCTCTATATGTCTGTAGAATTCAGAGGTGAATCCATCAGGCCCAGGGGTTTTGTTCTTGGGTAGTTTTTTGATTACCAATTCGATTTGGCCACTGGTGATTGGTCTGGTTTTTAGTTTTTCTGTTTCTTGCTTGGTCAGTCTTGGAAGGTTGTATTTTTCTAAGAAGTTGTCCATTTCTTCTATGCTTCCAGCTTGTTAGCATATAGAGTCTCATAATATTCTCTTATGATTCTTTGTATTTCTGTGGGGTCCGTCGTGATTTTTCCTTTCTCATTTCTGATTGTGTTTATGTGTGTAGATTCTTTTTCTCTTAATGAGTCTGGCTAGGGGTTTATCTATTTTGTTTATTTTTTCAAAGAACCAGCTCTTGGTTTTATTGATTTTTTCTATTGTTTTATTCTTCTCAATTTTATTTATTTCTTCACTGATCTTTATTATGTCCCTCCTTCTGGTGACTTTGGGCCTCATTTGTTCTTTCTTTTCCAATTTCAGTAATTGTGTCTTTAGACTATTCATTTGGGAATGTTCTTCCTTCTTTAAATAGGCCTGGATTGCAATATACTTTCCTCTTAGAACTGCCTTTGCTGCGTCCCACAGAAGTTGTGGCTTTGTGTTGTTGTTGTCATTAGTCTCCATATTCTTTTTGATTTCTGTTTTGATTTGGTCGTTAACCCATTGATTAATTAGGAGAGTGTTGTTAAGTCTCCACGTATTTGTGAGCCTTTTTGATTTCTTTCTAAAATTTATTTCTAGTTTTATACCTTGTGATCTGAGAAGTTGGTTGGTAGGATTTCAATATTTTTGAAATTACTGAGGTTCTTTTTGTGGCCTAGGATGTGGTCTATTCTGGAAAATGTTCCATGTGCACTTGAGAAGAATGTGTATCCTGTTGCTTTTGGGTGTAGAGTTCTGTAGATGTCTGTTAGGTCCATCTGTTCTAGTGTATTGTTCAGTGCCTCTGTGTCTTTACTTATTTTCTGTCTGGTTGATCTGTCCTCTGGAGTGAGTGGTGTGTTGAAGTCTTCTAAGATGAATGCATTGCTGTCTATTTCCTCCTTTAATTCTGTTAGTATTTGTCTCATATATGCTGGCGCTCCTGTGTTGGGTGCATATATATTTATAATGGTTATATCTTCTGTTGGACTGACCCCTTTATCATTATGTAATGTCCTTCTTTATCTTTTGCTACTTTCTTCGTTTTGAAGTCTATTTTGTCTGATACAAGTACTGCAACACCTGATTTTTTCTCTTTGTTGTTTGTATGAAATATCTTTTTCCATCCCTTCACTTTTAGTCTGTGTATATCTTTGGATTTGAGGTGAGTTTCTTGTAGGCAGCATATAGATGGGTCTTGCTTTTTTATCCATTCTGTTACTCTGTGTCTTTTGATTGGTGCATTCAGTCCATTTACATTTAGGGTGATTATTGATAGATATGTACTTATTGCCATTGCTGGCTTTAGATTCGTGGTTACCAAAGGTTCAAGGGTTGCTTCTTTACTATCTAACAATCTAACTTAACTTTCTTGTTCAGTTATTGTAAACACAGTCTGATGTTTCTTTCTTTCTCTCCCTTCTTATTCCTCCTCCTCCATTCTTTCTATAATAGGTGTTTTATTCTTTGCCTTTAGTTGGTATTTGGATGGTCTGCTTTCTTTGCTATGATTTTTTTTTCTCTGGTGACATCTTTTTAGCCTTAGATGTGCTTCCATCTAGAGCAGTCCATTTAAGATATCCTGTAGTGGTGGTTTATGAGACGCAAATTCTCTTAACTTTCGTTTATCTGGAAATTGTTTAATCCCTCCATCATATTTAAATGATAATCGTGCTGGATACAATATTCTTGGTTCGAGGCCCTTCTGTTTCATAACGTTAAATATATCATGCCATTCTCTTCTGGCCTGTAAGGTTTCTGTTGAGAAGTCTGATGATAGTCTGATGGGTTTTCCTTTGTAGGTGATCTTTTTTCTCTCTCTAGCTGCCTTTAATACCCTGTCTTTATCTTTGATCTTTGCCATCTTAATTATTATGTGTCTTGGTGTTGTCTTCCTTGGGTCCCTTGTGTTGGGAGATCTATGAGCTTCGGTGGACTGCGAGACTGCTTCCTTCCCCAGCGAGGGAAAGTTTTCAGCAATTATTTCTTCAAAGACACTTTCTATCCCTTTTTCTCTCTCTTCTTCCTCTGGTACTCCTATAATGCGAATATTGTTCCGTTTGGATTGGTCACACAGTTCTCTTAATATTCTTTCATTCCTAGAAATCCTTTTATCTCTCTCTGCCTCAGCTGCTCTGTACTCCTGTTCTCTGTTTTCTATTCCATTAACAGTCTCTTGCATCTCATCCATTCTGCTGTTAAGCCCGTCGATCGCTTGTCTGATTTCTGTATTGTCTTTCCTCAGTTCCCTCACTTCCTCCCTCAGCTCTTGCACATTTCTCTGTAGGTCCATCAGCATGGTTATGACTTTTATTCTAAATTCTTTTTCAGGGAGGCTGTGCATTTCCATCCCTTCAGACTCCTTCTCTGGGGTTGTCTGGTTGATTTTGGTCTGAACCATATTCCTCTGTCTTTTCATGGCTGTATAATTTGTTCACTGATAGTTGCCACGTATGTCAGCTGGGCTCTTTAAGACTTTAAAAAGAGAAGAAAAAAAAGAGAAAAAAAGAAAAAAAAAGAAAGAAAGAAAAGAAAGAAAGAAAAGAAAAAACAAAAACAAAACAAAAACAAAACAAAACAAACAAAAACAAAAAAATGCCCACCGGACGTAGATTCTGTGGGAATGCTCTAGGTGGCGCTATTGCCCCACTATTCCACAGCTGTGACTGTGCCGCTCTGCAGGGCCCTTTATCGCTCTGGCAGGGGTGGGAACGAGTAGGAGGCTGTTGATCTCAGTGAGAAGTGTTAAGTATGGCTATGCTTCCTCAGTCACCAGCTAAGGCGTCTGAAACTCCCCAGGACTCCCAGCCTGCTGGGCTGAGTATGCTGGGGCGATCCGGCTCCTCCGCTGGGCTCCTGTCTCTTTAAGACCGCTGAAGAAAGCGCGCGCTTTTTTTTTCCTTCCCGGGAGCCGGCTGCAAGCACCCTGGCGCGTTCCCCGCTCAGATCCTGCCCCTCTGTCTCTCCAATCTCCGCTGCACTGTGCAATGTGGGTCAGCGCTCCCCGCGCAGATCCCCGGGGCTGGCTACTTCGCGGGGTGTGCTTCCACTCCCTCCTGGCTCTGAATCCTCTCCTTCCGTCGGTGCGCTGGGGCGGGGGAGGGCTCGGGTCCCGCCGGGTCGCGGCTCCGTATCTTACCCGCCTCTTGGGGTGCCGAGTCCTCTTGGGTGTAGCTGCATGCTGTGCGCTTTCCTGTGTATTCTCGTCTCTCTTTTAGGAATAGATGTATTTTCTGTGTTTTCGTAGATAAATATAGTGTTGGGAGGAGATTTCTGCCGCCCTGCTCACACCGCCATCTTTCCGGAACTCCATACCATTGTTTCTTAATACAAATAGACTAGCGGTGGTTGATGTAAACATCTTCAGGGTCCCCTTTTTGTTAATCATGACCCTAGATATTTCAGGTTATCAAATTGCCTATAATGTATTGGTTTCATATTTATATTGATAGTAGAAAATAAAATCCATGAAATTTAAAAAAGTTAAGTGAAGAATAAAGTTTCCAAAAACATCTCAGCATCTTGGTCATTTTTTAACAAACTTCAGGGAGAACTGGAACAAACAATCGATATTGGTTTGCAAACAAAATATTTGTGGGCAAAGTGGAGAAAAGCTGAGATGATGTGTAGGAGCAATATTTTTAATATAAAGTTTAAAGTACATTGCTTACAAAAGCATAATTCAGAAGTTATCTGTGAAAGTGTTTGAAGACATCCTAAGAAATGGAACATTCCACAATAGGCAGAAGTCCCACTAACTTTCATTTTCCTGAGCTCTGAACACTTTTACTCAGTATCTTGTATTAACACCATCAGATTCTCTGATAACATAAAAGTATCAAATATCCAATTGTTGTTTGAACAGAAAATATGTCTATTCTTCAGGTTATGAAACAACCAAAAAAACTAACGAAATTTGGCATTGTCCCCACATAGAAAAACTGGATTGTGTTGAATTAAGGAGAACATGCATATGACAAAATCTTGGAAGACTGCAAAATCTTAAAATGTATCCTCAAACTTCTAATTAAACACTTAAGTGTAGGCAGATGCATAATATTGTTCCGAGCATCATATATTTGCTGATATACTGCCACTCAAGCAAGTTGGTCCATTTCGTTTGAAAAGAATGAGCATAAGGTAATCTAATATCCTCTGGATAGTACTGCTGGATAAAATATAGAATAGTTAAATTGGAATTTCAGAGAAACAATAAGTAATCATTTAATTTTAAGTATGTCCCAAATATTGCATGGGACATATTTATACTGAAAATTACTCACTGTTTATCTGAAATTTAAATTAGTCTATGTGATGGTTAATTTTATGTGTCAACTTGACTAGGCCCTGGGGTACCCAAGTGGTTTGGTCCAATAGTATTCTGGGTGTGTCTGTGAGGTTGGTTTTGGATATTACAACTGAATTTGAATACTGAGCAGAGCAGATTGTCCTCCTGAATGTGGCTGGCCCTTATTCAGTCCATTTAAGGACCAAATAAAACAAAAAGGCTAATATTCCAGCTTCAGTAGGAGTCCTTCTGCCTGACTGCCTTCAAGCTGAAGGCACTGGTCTTAACTGGTCTTCCAGTTGAAGGAGAAACCCAACTAATACAGTCTGAGTGTCCTGTATTTTTATTTGCTAAATCTCACAACTCTACCTCTGTGTTGCATCAAAATAATACTAATAATACTGAGATTCTACTATTATTAATAAAATTGAAATGGCTCTTCTGCCTGGCTTTTTCAGAAACTAAGAATACATCCATCTACACTACTCAGCAAATGTTCTGTTGTAGGGCCTTTCTTTTAGGACACTACAGGTTCAAGTATACTTGAATTTCAGTTATAGGACACAAAAGAAAATGTACTTGTAAGAGTAGAAAATGGTAGGCCTGCTGGTATACGGGAGGGTATTGGTCTTAACCTCTTGTTGAATGAAAATTTTAAGTAATGGAAAAGCATTTAGTCAGGGAATACTGTAGACAACAGTAATTCAGTGTCTTCTAATTCAATGCATCTCAGCTAATGAGGACTATATTTAATCAATTTTAAGATGCATTTTGTCTCAAAGTGTAACATTTCCAGTGTTACAAAGTTCATTATAGTCAACATCAAAAGAAACTTGCCTGACACCAGGTGTTAAGTGTCAGGGTGACCTACCTGATACTGACTAGACAGGTGTGAACGCAGCTATGTGAATTTATTGTTGGGTAGAAACTGTTAAATTATTTCTGTTAGGAGTGTCACATAACTTAAATTAACATCTTGAATTATTGTATAATATATTCAAGTAAGTTACTCACTAATCTAGCACTAGAGTAATGCACAAATCTATTGACAACAATAGAAAAAGCCAAATATCTCAGAATTAGTCAATGGAATCTGAAAATTAGAAGGAATAGGTTTGAATAATTTATATATCCAAGAAAAGACATATTATTCAATCACCAGATTTTTTTCTTAATCAAAACTTTCCATAATTATTTTCAAAGCAATTGTGTTTCCTGGCAGGCATATATAATTTCAGTTACAACACAGACAACAAAACCCACAAATTTAATCCAGAGATCAAAATCTGGTCTCCCATGGAATCTGACCCATAGATAGATATTATTTCCTCCAACACAGTCTTTTCCAAAAATTTAAATTAACTGGAAATACTACATAATTGATAGATTTCAAAAGAATTTTATATTCTTGGTCCTAATGAGGAATCCAGGCATTATGATCATTTCCACGTGATGCCTTTAGTCTTGCTCCCCTGTACCCCACCACTAAGAGTCCCCTCAATTACACAGACTGCCTGGATCCTGTAGGCGTTTGGGTCTGTAGTCCCTGGTATTACAAAAGAGAGAAAATGCAGTTAACGCTTCGGAATTTTTCATGTGCTTCAAAAGTACACTGTCAATTCTGAAGGTGCCAAAGAAGTCAAGATGCCACACTCGGGTTATGAAAAACAGCCAAGCAACTGTCAACTGATCGACTGAACCCTTTAGACCGAGAGCCGCATGAGAAGAAAGTTTGGCCTCAAGCTTTGATGTGAGAGTAAAGAAGAATGCGTATGGATGAGTGAATTCACTCAACAAAGATGTATTTAGTTCCTATGATATTTCAAGTATATTCTACACACTGGGAACAGCAGTGAATGCTCAGAGACATCTCTACTCACAGAGCTCACAGCCTAGCTCACAGGCAACAGCAAATATGTGAACAAGAGATGTCAGGTGTTGGGAACAGTTTGGGAAAATCAAAGAGTAAAGAACACAGAGTGTGACCAAGAAGGTGCTTCCTGTTGTGCAGCGAGGGACACGCTCGCTCAGAATGGTTACGCTGAGATTGCATGGTGGGACAGAACCATCCTGGAAGAGAGCCAGTGGCATGATTTCCAGGAAGAAGAAAGGACAGGTGCAAAGGCCCTGAGCTCCGTGTAATGAAGGAACAGGAGGAAGAGGAGTGCATTTAAAATATGATCAACAGAGGGAGGAAAGGCCTGAGAGGCAGGCAGGTGGCAGATTTATTTCTGGCGATGCTTCTGAAACACTTTGCTCTATGGGCTCTTTCACACTCTGTTTTTAAAAATTATATATATAATATTATAATGCATTGATGTATTTTATGTTA
This sequence comes from Smutsia gigantea, assembly GCA_032199065.1. NCBI lineage: Eukaryota > Metazoa > Chordata > Mammalia > Pholidota > Manidae > Smutsia > Smutsia gigantea. The sequence goes on along the minus strand of JAVSCE010013046.1, from coordinate 39,754 downwards.
TGTATTAACAATAATCTATAATGCTAATACTATGCTATTATATATAAATATAGTACCTTTCCTCCAGCTTTCAGCAATGCTAATACCTTACATAACCATCAGACATTTCCAAACAGGGGAAGTGATGTTGGTAGAATGGTATTACCTCAGATACAGACCTTATTTAGATTTTACCTATTTGCACTTCTTTTGGGGTATCTATTTCTATTAAGTTTTATCACATGCATAGAGTCGTGAAACCACAGGCACCATCATTATGCTACCGTTCCAACGCTACAAAGAAACTCACTTGTTTACCCTGTACCAATCACACTTCCAGCCTTCACCTCTGGCAACCACGATATGTTTTCTATCATTTTCTCTCCTTGGGAATGTAATACAAATTGGCTTTTTGATTTCAATCAGCATAATGTCCTTGTGAGATCCATCCAAGCTACCGCATTTACTGAATATTCCATATACGGGTGTCCCAGTTTGTTTGCCCATTTACTCACTGAAGGACATTTGTGTTGCCTTTATGCTCCTAAAAATTACTTCCAAATAGCTTTTGTTTATATGTGTTATGTATATAGAAATGTACCATGTTAGAAACTCAACCAGAGGCACTTCAATATTTATTAATTCACTTAACAACAGCAAAATCAAATCCACTATCTGTCCAGAGAAATAAACTGTTTTTATGGCAAATAACTATATTTTTCAAAACAAAGGAATCAGAAGAGTGGCACTGTTTTACATTTCTGCAAGTCTGTTTAATGGCTGTCTTAACAGAAGACTGCTGGATTCTCATACCTGCTTCTATATTCAAAGTGCCGTGACAGTGCATGTCACATGACCACCTCTAACACTTGTGAGAGAATGAGGGAGAAAAAGTAAATAATGAATTAGTATGAAGATAAAAAGAATTCTGACCTTGAGAGCCCCCTGGAAAGCTCTTAGGGCTCCCAGGATTTCCTAAGCCACTACTGTGTCTTGTATGACAAAGAAGTTGGATTTTAAGAGAAAGGAAGTTCACTGTGGAGTTTTAAGCAGAGAGTTGACTTGATTTGCTCAACACCTTTCTGAAAGATCACTCCTCTGGCTTTGATGTACATAATTAATACCTCGGATGGTCGGTGACAGCAAAGAATGTGGTAGGGGGACCAACTGCAGGCATAGATCAAGGGGCTACTGCTGCTGTCCACAGAGGGCACTGTGCTGGCTTGGACTGGAGAGGTGGCAGTGAGATCAACACTGACGTACTGCATCTCCACTAAGTAGAGAGTCTACAGGTTTGGGAGATGAAGCACCTGTGGGAGGTGACGGAAAGAGAGGAAATAGGGACCACACATATATCTTGCACCTGCACCGGTGTATGCGTAAAGCCTAGAGGAGCAGCAAGTTTTAGGGTGAACTGGTAAAAGAGAAACGTGTGTGCATTTAATGGGGCATATATTTTCTTTTCTTTGTTTCTTGTTTTTTCTTCTTCTTCCAGAGCTACTATTAAATTGATGGTGCTTCTTAAAAACCAATGACATCTTATATTTAAGGGACTATACTTCTCTATTTCACTATTGTCTAGACACAGTTTAGGTCTAAGTATAGATTTTATGAGCAGTTTTATTACAAGTTTTATAAGTGTGAATGCACAAATGTTTAATGATTCCATTTCCTCTACATGTTATTGGTACCTTAGTTAGAAATAAACACAGCAGAGTTCAAACCAAAGGATTATTAGCTTTAGGCAAACATATCACCAAAACACTGTAATAATACTCACTTTGTTTCAGATACTCATCTTGCTCAATTCCCTTAGAGGATACTTTATAAACAAAGTTATTTTATTGAATTGAAAACTGAGGCATATGTTTAGACCCAGATGTAAACAGAGATGCCTCAGTAAGATAATTAGAGCATCCCTAGCGTGCCCAGTAATGTTCTCATAACCAATTCCAAGTCACAGGAGAAGTATCTAAATCCTTCAAGAATACATTATAAACACAAGATTAGAATGAGTAGTCTTTAGCTTACAATGCAGCGCCCATCCCTCAGCTGACTTAGAGAAAGTGAGAGAGAGGAAGTAGTTCTCTTGTATCTCAGCTCTTAGGCCTCTTTTCTGCTTCATTTTTTCAATGTACCTACGCATGACATTAAAAAACAAAATCTATTCCTAAATTATCTTATTATGACCACTCAGAATCCAAAGGCAAGCCATCTGCTCACAAATTACTGTTTACCACAACTTCCTTGTCTTTCCCTGAACTACTACATAGTACAGCCTTAGGTTCAAAATATTTTACTTCCAACACAAAGAAACTTTGCTTCTATTAAGAGTTTTGACTCATGCCTTGGTACTGTGCCCCAGGAAGATAAATATTAATTATCTATTTTATAAAAAAGACCTACAATATTTCATTTGAAATAGCAGGCAGAAATACCTGAGCTAATTTATAATAAAATTCTATGATGTGACTTCTTACATATGCAATGGTCCAGTAATACTGGATCACTCACTTCCTAAAGATGCTATAGTCATTTACACTCTACCCTAGCTCAGTGAAAACTTATTTCTCCATCTACAGGAAAATGAAGCATCACATTCTTTATGAAAGGATCTCTGCAGAATTCATAATTTTTTTCTGTGCTTTCATTACATCATGTTAATACCCACCCCTTGACTACACTCAAATGCATATGCTGAGCAGAGTGGGGTCCTTTATAGCAAGGCCTGTGTGTGGTTTATCTTTGTGCTACCTGAAGGTTAATATCAGCTCTTGCGCATGACAGGTACTTAGGACATTTTCAGCTAAAACACACACGCGCACACACACAGGCAATTTTGCAGACTCATAATTACAATTCAATAAACACAAGTTTATCTGTTTATTTTGCCTTATGGAAAGTTCTCCAAAGGTGAGAATTATCTAAACCAAGTGTCTATATATATATCCTATGGGACTTAATATACCACTTATTTATTAACTGCCTAAGAATTTGCTTCTAAGCACTCAATTCATTTGTTCACACTGAGAACTTTCATCACCTAGAATGACACAGAGGGTAAATGTGTGGATACACAAAAGCACTATCTAAAGGATGTCTGAAATATAAGGGACACTGTATTTGTTAAATAGGACATTCCAAAATGAAAATACTCAAGTTTGGACTCTTGGTCTGGGAATTACAACTTGCAAAAAAACTATGCCTGAATGATAGATGTCTTCTCTTTGGGAGCAGGGAAGTCAGACTGCTCCTGCAATTAAGGCAACTTAGACTCCTAGGGACCAGTGATGGAGAAAGGCAAGACACTTAGGGAAGTGTCTTCTCTTCTCTGAAGAACACACAGAGCTTGAACCCCTAGGAGGCAGTCACTGCACTGCCAAAGCCAGAATTGTTAAAAGAAACACTGTTAAGCAACAACTAACAGGTGATTCCAACATCCTTGGTTTTCTAGGTACAGAGGATTATGCTCTTATAGGAGGGTTTGATGTTGAAAACAAATCACAAGTTTGTTTAAAATCAAATTTCAATTGTAAGAATAATCACACAGATTTTAAAAAAATAATCACTCAGTATCACACAGAATTTTAGTCTCATCAGCTCAGAATTTAGAGTTTACCAAAAGTGCTATCACAAGAATCATATCAATTGATCTTCACCAACAACCCTCTTGGGCAATGACCATTTCCGCTTTATAGATGAGGAATTGGGTCTTGGCAAGGCTAAGAAGCATGTTTATAGTTGGCCAGCCAATGACAATGACAGTCCCTAGACTTGAAATTGTACTTATTTTCCGTCACAAGATGCAGCCTTTTTAACTTGGAGAAAGAATTACCAAAGAATGCTTTAATTAAAAGCCTCCCCCATGCCAGGCATAATGCATTTGTCATAGCAAAATTAACACAACATGTCAGTGACATACCTTTCATACCATAGCAAAGGAAGCACAACTGTACAGAGTCCATTGGAGTTACCCACTCTCTCTAGATATATATAGATCTAAGAGTCAGTTCACCTGCCTCAAATCTAGAAAGTGAAGGGTAGATAATAAAATCCCCATTCCAAAATTAATTAAGATGAACAATGAAAAATGATTAATGTCCCTTTCAATAAAATGTATAGTACAATTTTTAGAAGACTTAGAGTGCCATCTCTTCCTTGAAAGACATCTGTGGAAGGTAGAAAGAAAATAAGAAATCTTAATTATTATTTCCTCAAAGGTTCTCCTTGGAACCATACTATGACACCAACCACAATAAAAAGCCATGAATCTTTAGAAATCTGTTTTCCATTTTTTACATTTGCATTCGTGGCTTCCAAGTCTGTACAAAATTTCCAACTGAAACTCAGCATTTGTGAGATCAATTTTAGTGCTCAATCAAAGCTAAACACCAAGGTACCACAGAACAAGGCACTATGGAAAACATTTGCATTAACTGAAAAGAAAAATACCCACAGCACTCTTTTTAAAAATATCACTTTTCAAGAAACATTTGCTTGCAGTGGAGAAAGACAGCAAAATGGAATAAATGACTCTTTTTCTGTTTGTGTCCCATGTCCATGGCAGGCACACAGCTAAGGCAAGTACTTCCCAGACCTCTGCCCGGAAGGTGCTGCATTATTACTGCCTGGGTCTCTCCCAGGAGCAGTCCACAGGGTGGTCGCAGCAGTCTCTGTGACTATTTTATATTATGGCTTTAAGACAGATGCAGTAACTTGGTCTGAAACCAGTCTCTCAGAAGCTCCTGAGGCAAATTATCAGGTCTAACACTGAAATCCGAAAGCATTCCCCAGGGCCTGTAAGCCAGCTAAAACAATGTGATTTATACAGATATATAGTTGATGCCTTAGGTATGTGAAAAGAAAGAAGAATCATAATTTAAAACAGCGACTCTGACAATCTTTGGCCAAAATCATGCTTGCTTATATGTATGATTGTATTGTAGGAATAGTCCTATAAATGGTTTACACTCGAACATATTTATAAATTAAAATCATGTTGATAATTCATTTTTCCTTTCCTAAAACAGAAATGCTTAATTCTGTAGAATCAACTACGAAATATTTTCTTTTAAGGTATAGATACCATAAGATCCTTAATTTGTATCTAAGGAAGAGAAGCTTCCTCCATTCAACACATTCCCATATTCCAGCCGTCCTCTACTTCAGCAGGACCCAGCCGGAGCGAGTCCCAGGAAGCACTTCACCCTGCGTGATGGAGCTAACTGCCTCTGGGGTGTATATTCTAAAACTGATTAACATTTTATTCACTGCAGCAACATGGCACTGTGTATTTGCAGGAGAAAGGTTGACAAGCTGTCTTTAATGAGTCAGTTTTCACAGCTTGTTGAAAAGGTTCTGTGGTTATGCCTTTGAATGAGCAGTAAACTGAGATTTATTCTTTCCAAGTTAGGTTTTATGTGCTTAGAACAGAGCCTACACTGTTTAATATAATAAGAATAATTACCATTATATAACTAAGGGTTTCATAATCTTGATTTTGACTTGTTCTGAAATCTACACATTATTGTGAAAATAATCTAATATTCAGGGACTTGTAGGTGCAACAGAGCATAACAGTGAGTAAGCTGTCAGCAGTAACTACAGTCATATCTGTCAGGACGGAAACAAATCCGGCTGGCAATAAAGGAGGCTGACATTATATAAGTGCCCCCAGCAACTGTTAAACCTTATGACTATATCTAGTTTAAAGATGAAGAAACTAAACTTGGAGAAAAAGCAGGGTCTCTAAGCCAGTAGGATGAAGTAAGCCAAGGCTTAGAGAACAAGGTGACATTCCTAAGATCACATAGTTGTAAATGTCAGTGCCCAAATTTGGACCTCTATAAATCTGACTCAAAAGCAATGAGTTTCCTTTTTTTTTTAATTGCAGAGTATTTTATTCTTAAACAATACTGTTCAAATAATTAACACCATATATAATCTGCCAGAAATTACATTTTCTGGTTATTTGTGAGATTTAAATTTGTTAACTCTTTTCTTTAGTGATGCACAGTCTTATATTAGTTTCAAGGATACAACCCAGTGACAGGTTTCCCATATTATTAAATCCTCACCCCCACTAGTACAGCTACTATCTGTCCACATAGGAAGATGCTTTAGAATCATGACTATATTCTCCATGCTTTATTACTATCCCCATGACCAGCCTCCATTATAATTGAGAATTTTTGTGCCCCTTTACCCCCCTCACCTTCCCCACCTGCCTACCATAACCCCTCTCCCATGGTAACCACCAGTCACTTCTCAGTGTCTATGAGTCTACTGCTGTTTTGTTCCTTCTGTTTTGCTTTGTATTTATATGGTATTTGTCATTCTCCTCCTGGCTTATTTCATTGAGCATAATATCCTCTAGATGCATCTACGTTGTTGCAAATGGCAGCATTTCTTTTCTCTTTATGGCTGAGCAATATTCCATGGTGTATATGTACCACATTTTCTTTATCCATTCATCTATCAATAGGCACTTAGGTTGCTTCCATATCTTTGCTAAGGTAAATAATGCAGTGATAAACATAGGAGTGTATCTTTTTGAATCAGGGGTTTTGTTTTCTTCAGGTAAATTCCTAGAACTGGAATTGTTGGGTTGAATGGCATTTCTATTTTTAGTTTTTTGAGGAACCTCTGTTCTGTTTTCCACAGTGGCTGCACCTACTGACATTCCCACCAATGGTGTAGGAGGTTCCCTTTTCTCAACATCCTTGCCAACACTTACTATTTCTTGTCTTTTGGATAGTGGCCATTCTGACTGGTGTGAAGTGATACCTCATTGTGGTTTTGATTTGCATTTCCCTGATGATTAGTGATGTGGAGCATCTTTGCACATACTGTTGGCCTGTTGGCCATCCATATTTCTTGTCTGGGGAAATGTCTGTTCAGGTCCTCTGCTCATTTTTTTAATAGGATTGTTTGTTTTTTTGGTGTTGAGGCATATGAGCTATTCATATATTTTGGATGTTAACCTTTTATCTGATAAATCATTTACAAATATGTTTTCCCATACTGTTGGTAGCCTTTTTGTTCGGCTAATGGTGTCCTTTGTTGTGCAGAAGCTTTTTAGTTTGATGTAGTCCCACTTGTTCATTTTTTATTTCGTTTCCCTTGCCTGAGGAGATGTGTACAGGAAAAAATTGCTCATGTTTATGTTCAAGAGAATTTTGCCTGTTTTCTTCTGAGAGTTTTATGGTTTTTTCTCTTACATTCAGAGCTATGATCTATTTTGAATTTACTTTTTTGTATGGAGTTAGGCAGTCATCCAGTTTCATTCTCTTGCATATAGCTAGTTATTGAAGAGGCTTTTTCCCCATTGTATATTCATGGCTCTTTTATCATATATTAATTGACCATACATATGTGGGTTTACATCTTGGCTCTGTATTCTGTTCCACTGATCTGAGGGTCTGTTCTTGTGCCAGTAACAAACTGTTTTGATTATTATAGCTTTAGTGTAGCTTGAAGTCAGATAGTGTAATCCCCCCCCACACCTAGCTTTGGCAAAAACAATGAGTTTTCAACTACATTATGTAGTCTCCCAATAGGTCTGTGGCTTCTTCATGTGTTATACTATCTTATGACTGCTGCTTACCAGGCAATAGCCAAATGTTTTTAATTTATTAAGTCATTAAATCCTCAGAACCTCACGAGAGAGGTAATTTTATTCACATTTTATAGAACAGGAAAGAAAAGTCCCAGCAGAACTCTCCAGGATCCAGTTCCTAATGTCTACATTGTCCTAAAGAAAACAGGCCGTATATTGGACCCATTACTCTTACCATTTTAAAATAAATTCAAATGATAGCCATACAAATTATTGCTTTTTTTTTACAGATTAGAAAATGTCTGTACTAAAGCACTTGTTTTTATAATTTAAACATGTCTCCAGAAAAAAAACAGAAGTACTAATTCCAGTCTTCCTGAACTGACTGCATACGATACAGAGTTATACTACAGGCACCTGGATAAGTAACTATTATCAAAAATTTGAGAAACATAATTTTCTCTTTAAAAGAGGTACACCAGTGGTATTGGCTTTTCTGACATGAGTATATGTATTGAATTACATAAAAAGTAGAAAATCAATAGTAATTATAAGGAAAAAACAGAATATGATCATTCTGGGACTTTAAATCTTGTCCTGTACTTTCATTCTCTCTCCATAATTTTAAGGTTGACCCAAGAAGAGAATGAGTCATTCCAGAGGTAGGCTGAGAACATGCCAGGTCCAACATTTTCCTGTGATATTAAATAATAGATTAGAAAAAGGTCAATCCATTAAAAAAATTATAAAGTAGATGGAGTTTGCCATGGTTCTTTCCCACTTGCTTTCTGGGTGACTCTCTTCTCTGCTTTGTGGTCACCCAGGTCCTGGGTGCAGGCATTCATCTTGCTTTATGTCAGTGAACACCTGAATGTTTCTAGGTTTCACAAATTGTAACACTCTTCTGGGTGATTTTTTACTCTTCACTCAGATTGTCCATCTTTGAGATAAAAGGACAAATTTTAGTGATAAAGTTTTAGGGAAAAGGGATTGGAGGGCAGGAGATTTCAACCCTGCTGCATGGGTCAGCCCCGGCAGGGGCTGTTGGCAGTCATGCACACATATACACACACAATCACAGCAACTGACTGCAGTCTCTGTTGAAAAACCAGGAATACTTTCCCTACTGTAAGGGTTTTTAAAAGGAATATTTTGGAGCCTGAGGGGTCCTCTGGGTCTGGCCCAATATGGGGAGAAAAGTGAATGGGCAAAACTCTGCTCCTCTTTTCACTTCTTCAAACAAAACATCTCTTTTTTTTCACATATACTAAGTGAAATAGTTCTCAAATGGGTACATTTGTCATAATACCTCCTTTATGAGGATTCACCTCCCTCACCTCATTGCATCACTAAGTTATAAAATGTTATGGTGGCGGGGACCTGATGAAGGGGGTAGTGTAATCACCATAATATTGCTCATTTAACTGTAGATTAATGATATCAAAATAAACTTACAAAAAAATAGCAAAAAAAAATGTTATGGGTCTTCACCCATATTTTTTTCCTTTCTCAACAAAGGCTGGTTCCTCACACACCTCTGACTTCCATTCTCTAATTATCTTTGCAAGATCTTTGTTCTTTGGGTGATCTCCCTTTCCATTCTGTATTTACCATATTAAAAAAAATTCCTCTTAATTTCACAATCTCCTCCAGCTATTGCCCAATTTCCAATTTCTCCACTCCTTTTCAGAGGAAAAAAAAAACCTTTAAAGAGTTGCCTACACAAGCCATCTAAGCTCTTCTCATGCCCCATTCATTCTTTACCTCTCTCCAGTCTGGCATCGGCCTCCACTACCTGACCAACTCTTCTCTCACACACCCAAAGATCTTCATGTTGTTAAATTGAATTAGATGGGCTGTGATTCCTCACTTACCAGCCCTCTCAGCAGCATCTGGTGCATTAGCCACCCCATCTATCTTGAGATCTTCCCTTTCCTGGTCACCAAATCAACGTACCTTCTTGACTGTGTTCTCCAGACCCTCCTGGCTTCCTCTACCGTCGTCCAGTGCCGTCACTGGCTATTCTTCCTCTAACTCAACTCGAAATGCTGGAACTCCTTGGTGATCCATCCCAGCCCCTCCTCTTTTCTCTCTGTGTACAGTCTCCTTAGGATGTCTCATCCATACAATATAATTTCTAAGTCAAAAATCCGAACTTTGTATTAAGGACCAGAATAATATATCTACAAACCTCCCTGATGCATCCCAGAGTTAACTTCTCCTAAATCAAATTCTTTACCTTGCCCTAAAAGCTTGTCTTCTTGTCAGTAAACAGCATTATCATCATCTACACAGTTGCTTAGACAAAAAAATCTAAGGTTCAACCTTGAGAAATCCTTGTCTCTCACCATCCTTCATCCAACTGTTTGACAAGTCCTGTCCATTCTATTATCTATAGCTACATCCACATATATTTTTTTAAGTTTTTTTCCTCCAGCTCTACCGCCAAAACTTTAGCCATGACATCATCCTTTACATGGACAAATGCAAAACATCTCCAAGCTGGCTTCTCCCATGCTCTTCCCCACTCCCCTCCACACTGCTGAGTCACATTCTTAAAATATATGTCAGTCATGACAGTTCCCTTTGCAAAGTCCTTGGATGGCTTTCTACTACTTTGAAAATTAAAGTTAAAACTCCTAAATATGCCCACAGAAGTTAGCACTATTTTACTCCTCCCTAGCTTCCCAACCCACCCCCCAGCTCACAGCACACCAAACAGATTGATCTCCTGCCAGTCACCCAAATGCATTAAGAGATTTCCTGCCTAATATTTCTTTTTTCTGTAGGCTCCTCCACCTGGAAATATCTTCCCTCTGCTCTTAACCACACTCACCTCTACTTACTCTTCAGATCTCCGTTTAAATATTATGTCTTCAGATACCTTCTCTGACCACCCACCTAACTTAAATTAACCCAGTAATTTCTTATTACAATATATTTGTTTATTTCTATTTTATGGCATCTAACTAAACCATAATCTCCATGGTGGCAAGAATTAGATCTTTACTTCTTCAGTACTGTATGTATATCCAGCAACAAACACGGTGCATGCAGGAGGTGCTCAAGAACTATACGTAAATGAATCAACAAAAAGATTTGACTATTTAAATCCACTTTTCCCACCAGTAGCCCTCTCATCCCTAATCGGGGCCCTGTAAATTGGTCAGAGGGAGATTTACAAGCTCCTGCTTTCAATCTCATAAGACCCTGCTCATTCATACCCAAGGTTCCCATTATAACATCTACTTCCCATCACATCATCACTGTCTGCCTTAGAGTGAAAAAATTTTTAAAAAGACAAAAAGAAAATGAGAGGAGAAGGAGAGGGAGCGGCAGAAAAGAGAAAGAGAAAGATTTAATTTTTGCAGTTGAAACACATTTGATACATAAGAAATATTCTCACCATTTTCCTTTAAGATTTGGTCTATAAAACACACTCCACAGAAAAGCCTATCATCTCCTTAATGAATACTTGCACATGCAACCTCCATTACTGTTAATGTTTGAAAAGGCCAAATATACAGCTCCAATCTTCAGAAGGAACCATCCTACACACTCCAGTACATATTTATCTCTTCATATATTTCACACAAGAAATGAAATCCCTCTTACTGATATATGAGGAGATAAAAATGCAAGTTAGCTCTATTAGTTCTGGAGATTATTTCACAGCCCATCCCTTGAAACAATAACTCAGGCAGTACTCCCCCAGTAGTATGAAAGAATTAGTACAGTCTGCAGATGTGCCTAAACATATTCCCAAAGAACTACCTAGGCCCTTGGAGAATCTATTTATTACAGTGAAATTCTCTGCAAAGTGTTCATTGAAAAAACAGCCATTTCAATCTAAAAATACAAACTGAAGCTTGTAAAATGACCACAATTTGAGTTTTCTCTAAGCACTTGTCCAAGAGTCCAAATATCCGGTGACTGTTTTATTTTTCCTGCAGAAAAAAAAAGCTACATGGTTACAACGAAAGACAAAAACACTCTTTTATCTATAGCTCTCCTAATGTAGGTATTGGTCAAAATAACAGGAATGCTGAAAAAACAGCAAATGGAGAGCATTGCATTTGTTGTGTAATTTAAAGCCAAATGTTAATGAAAAGCAAGAGATATGAATGGTATATTTATTCAACTCTTGAATTTATCCTGGAATGAGGAAAAAGAAGTAATGGACAAATTAAAGTTACCAATAGTCCCCAATGGAGAATAGTACATCTCACATTCAGCAAAACATTTTAAGGCTCTACTATACACAAGGCACTCAGCTTAGAGCAAGAGAAGATTCATAGAAGATACACAGGTCCTTTCATTAGTATGCATCATGCATTCAGTCATTCAAAAAGCATCTCTCACAAGTCTCTTATTCTGCAGAGGTTTTCAGGATCACTGATTAAATGGTCTCATTTATGAGTAGTCAATATTCAATAACGTAGACAACAATTCAAACTCTCATTTCTAACTAGGCCCACATATGTATATGGGACAGGCATGGGATGTACATATGGGAGAAGATATCCATGGTATAATTTTATCCAATGGTTTAAACCTCCTTCTCCAAAGGACATGAAACTCAAGTTGTGCCCATGGGTAGGGATGTGATCAGATTGGTTAAAAGATGAATTATAAATTTAGGGCTTGAATAATTGCAGGTTGACTTAAGTGAGGTCACTATTTCCTCTTCACACAGGTTTTCATATGAAATAGCTTTGTCCTTCATCAAGTCAGGCCTTCCCAGACTTCTGTAAACCATCATTCCTTTATTCTTCAAAGAGAGGGTAAGTGAGGTCAAGACGTTTGTCCTAGACCTCAGCAAAAGCAGAAGACTCAAATGAGCGGGTGATACTGTGTGGTGCTTAGATGATAAACTCACAGGCTTTCAAAATAGAGTCATAAACACACCAGGCCGTGTATTTTACCAAACATGCTATATGTATTGAGGCATTTATTTAAGTGTTAGTATACTGGAAGTTTTTATATCATAGCAATTAAAAGAGAATGGCATTGTATTCTTTCAAGAAAAGTAATTTGTCACATATACAGGCACTCCCAAACTTTAAAATGAATAGTAAGACATGAGTATTTTCACATCAACCAGAAACTGAGACTTTGCGTTCCTCTGTTCTTAATGTTCACCTGTGACGTGGATAACAGCTGCTAGTTAGTGTTAAGGAAAGAACATGAAGCATCTAGAAGAATACCTGGAGCATGCCAGGAAGTCAGGAATTGGTCAGCCCCCAAACAGTTCACAGAAGCTCATGTACAGAAACTACTTCAGCACTTTAACGACATTAAAAATGATAACACATTTGTAGAGTAGTAATTGTGTTCTTCACTTGTGCTAAGTGCTTTATGCAGATTTTTCTAAGAACGCCCACACCAACTCTGTGAGTAGATACTGTGGTTATCCCTGTTTTGCAAATGAAGAAACTAAGGCCTAGGGATACTAAGTACTCTGGCCAGCAGGTACGCAACTGGCCTTTGGCCTATATAACAGGTCTGAATCACTGTTCTTACTTTAAACACAAGCACAAACCTTCTCCAAGCCAAACCATTCCTGAGTGGGGTTAATGCAATTCTAGACCAAATTTAAGCTACTTATAATACTGGATCTATTACCTTCTAGAAGGAAAACTCCAAAAGCCCCAAATACTTCTTCCTGCATAAAAAGTCACTCTCCATCATTAGAAAAAAGAATTTCCCCCTTAAAATGCCACCACAAAGATACTTAGCATGAAACCATTTCTATCATTGTTGAGATTAGTCACCAACTTCTGCTTGAAAACAGGCTACTTCAACTACATAGTTTGTTTGAACTTGCAACAAATGTAGACATTTTCACCTGGTACCTACTACATGCCTGGCTCTCGGCTGGGCTTTTGTTTGGTGAGAGAAAACAAAGATTAGACATGGTGGCTACTCCTGTTCAATTCTTATACATCTTTGCTGGGCTTGTGGTTCTCAGAAATCAAAGGAATCTGAACATTCCAGAAGAGATGGAAGAAATAGGAGGTAGAGAGATGCGTGGTGTGTCTGTGGTAATGAGGCAGTTACCTTTCATATACACTTCTACCTACTCTGATAAGAAGCATCTGCTAATTCAGAGCAGTCTAAAAGGCTGTAAATCATATACATATGGAGAAATATATTTTTATTGTTTTCTTAATTTTATTCAACAAATGCAAAAAGCAGGAAAAAAAAGCATGTTATTTTACACAGAAATAGGCAAGCCACACAAACATTATAAATCTGTTGGAGATCTTTTCTTACTTTTGGAAAAGTAACATTCCTCATATAAATTACTGAGCAATGTTTTAACACAGTCTTAATGACAGCAGCTAAAGACTGAAATTTAAATAAAATAACTGAAATAAGTTAAATAACATAACTGAAAATTAAATAAAATAATAATACCTAACTTCCATCAAGGGTTTTCTTGGAGCCAGTTCTCACAATAACACTAGAGGTATAGATGCATTAGCATGTCTATTTTACAGAGAAAATTAAGACACATGGAACTCAACTAATTTGAACAATACAGAGCTAATCAGCAACAAAGCTAGAATTTCAATCCAGGCAGTCTTGACAATAGGAGGACCTGAGTTTTTGACTGAATTCCTGAAAGAGATCCTACTCCTTAATTTATGTAACCAATTTACATAAACACTAATAAATAATCAAACAAAAGTTATGATTTTAATTATGGGTACCACCTATAGCAGAGAAGATGGAATTTGCATTTCATAGGGTTGCAAATTTTCTTTCTGAATGTTCTTTCCCTACCAACTTCTACTATAAAGAAACAGACCAAAATAAAAAGTGAAAAGAAAATCACATGGTCACTTAAATTCAAACTGCCAAATATTTAGATATTTGAAACAAGCCCATTCTTTGCCACAGAGCAGGAGTATAAATGGAGGTCAACACACAGTATGTCTAAATATTTACAAGTTATAAGTCAAACATTGTTCTAAAAAATATATTGCATGTTTCCACCTTGAAAATAGAGCTTAAAGTGCCTTATTAATATTTTGAAAATTTAACTAAATCATATTAAATCTTAATTATTATTAAAATAAAACTACTTGCAAATCTAGTATTATTTCATGTCCATCTAGTGTTCAATGTAGGTGTAATGCATCATGCACGTTATGTCTAAGCTTATATGTATACTTTTAAGAATAACATGGAATATTTTATTCTGCATGCTAATTAGCATGTTCTGAATACCGCACTAGATTGTTAATACCTCTCAAATCACAAACTGGAACATGCAGAGCAGGAAAACGATGCTCCAAATTAACAGAAAACAATGCTTTTTTTAATGCAAAAATCTACTACATCCATGCCACCTGAGAAGAAGTGTTGACAGGCTAATGGATCTTCTCTCTTAAGTATTTCCACTACTTGAACCTTAAGAAGCTATGTCCCTCTAACACTGGCAGCCCACACACCTCAGTCATTCAGATGCAGATACTCTGCTAAGGACACAGGATGAGAAAATACCCAGCAGTGGTTCTGAGGCCTGAGTGTGGTGCTGGCCACAGTGTGTTAGCACAGAGCAGAGGATCCTGAGGCGTCAGGGACTCAAGTGCCAGTTCACGTTTCTGTGTGTGTGTGTATTTGATTAACAAAGCCTACACTACAACATAGGTCCTAGGATGGGTTTCTTTAGTTTAAGAGTAAGGGTGGTACTATTTGGAAATGTATGAAATGACTTTATTTTGAACTAGCATATTGGCTAAAAGCAAAGGCTCTGTAGCCACTCTACAAGGCTTTAAATCCTGTTCCCATGTTTATTGGTCATGTGACCACAAATAAATCACTTATCTTTTCTGTTCCTTCATCTCCTCGTTTGTAAAATGGCACTGTCAATAGTGTTCATCCCACAGAGTTGTTTTATGAGGATTAAATGAACTAACACAGACAAGTGCTCAGGTGAATGCTGGCATACTGTAATGACTATAAGAATATACCTTTTTTTCTTTATAAGTATTACTGGTCTCTTGTTTTTCTTCTGTCTTCTCTGTAGGTCTATGAAAATCCAATTTTTAAGTATCCATTTTTATCTGAATCTTTCACCCCAAGAGAGTTCTTTCCCTTTCTCAAGAAGCACAACATCCAAAAATATAAAATGGTGTGTGTGTGGTGTGTAAGAATCTACCCAATATTGTGAAAATATTCCATTAATGACTTACCACGTATCCACTCTATATCTTCACAGAAACTTCTCCAAAGACAAAGTGCTCGAAGCCTCTGAGTGCATCACCGGGAACAGGTGGCGGTACTCAAAAGTACCTTGTAAAACAGCTGTTTGCTACCTCAAACACTTACACCATATGCAAATTGACATATATCTACAGAACACTGTACAGGAAAACTGTTTTTTCACTAATAAGGACTTCCTTCTTTCTGATCATCAGATATATCAGTTTCATAAAGGATAAAATGTAATTATAACAGTTAACATTTAAATGAAGCTTATTATGGGCCTGTTACTGTGTTAAGCATGTTACGTGCATTACTCATATAAGCCATACGGCAACCCCACAAGGGGGCTCTGTGATTATCATTTTGTGAGATGAGGAAACAGAGGTTAACATTACCTACAGAGAGTAACAGCTGGGCTGGTGTTTGAACCCAGTCTTTGATTTGAAGTCTCTGCTTCCCCATATGCAGCTACAGAATGAAGGACGGAGAGCAAAAGTCATGCTTATAAACCTTAGTTCTCATTATGAGCCACTGTTTATTATATTATGTTTTGGTAGCAACTAGTTTTTTCAAATTACATGAGCGAACTAACAAGTCACAGGCCCTAATAAAATGCGTGCTGGATAAAGTCACTTCACTTAGACCAAGACATTGGAGCTGAGAACAAACAATGGCAGGAAGAAAAATAAACAATGTCTGCGTGGGTAAGGGAAAGTATTTGGCCAGTTATCTATCTAACCCACATAAGACTATTCTTGTAACAGAAAAAAGGCGCTTGTATCTCCAATTATTTAAACTGTCTTATTGTAAATGTTTTCCTATATTCCAAATGCTTATTTAGCTCTCCATGACATCTTCTCTATGTTGAGTCAGCGATAGTCTACACAGAAGTGATGGCTCATATAGTTCAGCTGTGCAACCCATCAGTTCCAAAATGACGGCAGGAAAATAAAGTCACTAGAAGATAAGGGGGAGGGACGGTAAAGTGGGTGAAGTACAAAGTTATCATGTAAAAGAATTCCTGGAAATTCTTCTTCAGTTTTGATGGAGAATTCATACTTCTTCAAAGAAAAAGTAATTTCTAAGTTTATTATAGGTAAGTAGATGTTTGTAATATCATGAATTTAAAAAAGATCTTAAATTCTACAAAGAAGTCAGAATGGTATGTGTGGTTCTCAGAAATTCCTGATACAGTGACTGTAGGGTGGAAAAAGTGTAATGTTTATAAAAGAATAACTTCAGAACTATTACTACAAAAATTAAACCAGTGCCACAGGGATTTTAAATCAGACATATATTATAAACATACGTTTTTGTACTGAGGAGCAGAATATAAATCCTTGGTAGATAACTTAAACCATTCAGACAATGTGCTTTAGCAAGCTGTGTAATCTCAAGCTTCCATGCAGTCCAGTTGAAAACAAGATGAAGTAATTCCAATTTTTCAACACTGTGGCACTATTTGTTTGCAAAGTTCCTTGTGAACCCACTAATTGATAGCATATGCTTACATTTTTCATCTCTGAAGAATGTTAGCATACCACCAAGAAACACAGCCAGACTTATGGCACATGCTGTTTGTTTGTTTTTCAGGGACAAAAATTGCTAAGTCTGCCTTAGCATAACTTACAATTGTAAGAGCAAAGACCCCTATTTCTGTTTCTAGAAATTGGCATGATTTATATTAATACAGATCATAGGTTAATAAGGACTCTGGGTGAAATGCTGAATTGACACACAAAAAATAAAAATTCTACACATTCAGTCATTGAGCTAATATTGATCACTTATTCTGTATAAGACATTTTGTTATATGTAGTGGGCATAACAAAGACTGTTAGGTGTAGGCCTTTCACAAGCTTAAGGTACAGCAGTATAGATGAAGCAAGTCCTCCTTAGGATAAGCTATGGTAGCCAGAACTCTAAGGAGACCCCCAATGACCCATGCCTTTGTTTAATCCCCTCCCCTGAGTGTGGGCAAGACCAGTGAAGATGAAAGGATATCACTCCCATAATTAGTTTACAAAATGTGATAAAGGTAAAAGAATTTAACAGATGTAATTAAGAGCCCTAATCAGTTGACTTTATCCCCAAAAGGCCTAAATCAGGTGAGCCCTTTATAAAATGGTCTAGCATTAAGAGATAAGTAACTGTGACACACTCTTGTTGGTCTTTAAGAAGAAAATTGTCCTGTTATAGAGAAGGTCATGTGGCAGGGAATGGTGGGTGGTCTCTGGTATCTGAAGATCTCAATCCTATAAGCACAAAGATCCCAATTCTGCCAAAAACCAGTGAATTAGGAAAAGGACCACAAGCCTCAGTTGAGATTGTAGCCCAACCTGCATTTGAGCAGGGAACCCAGATAAACCATGCTAGACTCCTCAGCCACCAATGCTGTGAAATAATAAATATGTGTTGTGTTAAACTGCTCAGTGGAGACTATTTTTCAGAAATAGTAAATGAATACATAAGTCACTATAAACTAAAAATGCTCTAGAAAAGATGAAGTCTTATGAATTTCAGAAAAAATAAGCTTCTGTTTTTCTCCAATCACAAAATTCACTACTTAAAGTGAGGCACCCTGGAGTCACTTAATAGCTGTGTCACCTTTGGCAAGTTATCAACCTCTTTGTGCCTCAGGTTTTTCATCTATAAAATTGGGGGATAGTATGTAGAGTTTGGGAGGATTCACTAAGAGAGCAATACATTTGTAATGCTAAGCCCAGCTCCTGTCACAAACTAAACTCCCCACAAAATATTATTTTTAATGTCATAATCATTATCAGCATTAATAATTTAATTTAAGGAAACATGTCTGTATTGTCCACTCCATACATAATATCTAACCCAGGCTAAAAAATATGAATGAATAAATGAGAGAGAATTTTGGAAAGGCTTCATAGAAATTGCAGGTGATTATGATTTTTGTCAGTCAACAATATTTTTTAATCATTTATTCACTGAAACAGAATTATTTAGCCCTTCAGAATCTTTTCATCCCAATGCCCAGAGCAGGACTATTAAGTGAGAGCTGTTGACCCCTGAGATGAAACCGGCATGTCTGGACCTATAGACAGAACTGAGATAGGAAATCTAGGAAAGCTTCAGAAGACTGGTAAGAACCCAGCAACAGTCTGTTTGTGGTTTGAATGGGAATAAGAAATCAGGCACCAGATTCTCCATGCTATGTCTTTTCCCCAAGCCTTTATACTAATCACCCAGCTCTACCAACAGGGTTTGTATTTAGGAGTCCCACAGGACTATAGCAAACAAAGAAGTTCTTAAGAGACTCAAGAACATCCCCACCCATCTATATACATGGGCCCAGCACAGAGGAAGCAGATAAAAATGCCCATCTTCCTTGGGCCTAACTATATAATTTTCCAGCAGCTACCTGAGGGTCCAACTTCCAACCAGTTGCCTCTGCTGTTAACTGTAGTCCTCCCCTTTGGAATACTGATGGGTCTTGGCACAATCTCAACTACTGGGAGCCACCAAAAATAAAGAAGTCAGCTTGGATGATCACAAAGGTTTATCCCCTTGTGAGAGATAAGCACAGGTTGAGTAAATTAGTGAGATCCATCCCCTATGCCAGCCCACTCTGTCAAGACCGGGAGAGGTGGATGTTTTATGTAATGCACAGAAATGAATACAGAGAGTCAAAGAAAATTAAGACAGAGGAATATATTCCAAACAAGAGAATAAGATAAAACTCCAGACACAGATCTTAATGAAAGAGAGATAAGTGATTTATCTGATATAGAGTTCAAAATAATACTCATATAGATATTCACTGAAGCCAGGAGAACAAATGCATGAACAAAGTTAGAATTTCCACACAGAGAGAAAATATTTTAAAAGTACCATGCAAAAATCACAGAGCCAAAGAATACAATTAGTGAACCGAAAAATTCAACAGAAGAGTTCAACAGCAGATTACATCAAGAAGAAAGGATCAGTGAACCCATAGACAGGAGTGGAATTTATTCAATGAGAAGAAAAAAGAAAAAAGAATGAGAAAGAGTGAAGTTGGCTTAAAAGCCTTTTGGGACCTAAAGTGGACCAATATACATATTATAGAAGTCCCAGAAGGAAGAGAGAGAGCAAGAAAAGAGCAGAAAACTTATTCAGAGAAATATAGCTGGAAATTTCTATAACCTGGTTAAAGAAACAAACATCCAGATTCAGGAAACTCAGAGTTTCAAATAAGATGAATCCAAAGAGACCCCATCAAGACCCATTATAATTAAATTGTCAGAAGTTAAAGACAAGGAGAAAAACTTAAAAGCAGCAAGAGAAAAACAACTCAATACATACAAGGGAATGCTCATTAAGACTATCAGCAGGTTTTTCTTTGCCAGAAAGATAAGAGATAACAAGTGCTGGCAAGTACATGGAGATAAGGGAACCCCTGTGCACTGTTGGTGGGAACGTAAATTGGTTTAGCCACTGTGGAAAACAGTTTGGAGAGTACCTTGAAAAAGGAAAAATAGAGCTACCATATGATCCAGCAATCCCACTTCTGAACATATATCCAAAGGAAATGAAAACAAGATCTCAAAGAGATATCTGCGCTCCCATTTTCACTGCAGCATTGTTCACAATAATCAAAATATGTAAAAAACCTAAGTGTCCATCCACAGATGAATAAAGAAGATGTGAGACATGCCTATACCTACATCTATATATGAATATTGCTCTGCCATGACAAATAAGGGAAAACCTGGCATTTGCAACCACATGGTTCTTGAGGGCTTTATGCTAAGTGAAAAAAGACAGAAAAAGACAAATACTATATGATATCACTTGTGTATGGAACCTAAAAAAAGCTGAACTCATAGGAACAGAGACTAGAATGGTGGTTACCCAGGGCTGGGGGTGGGGGACAGGGAGAGGTGTTGCCCAAAGAGTACAAACTTCTAGTTATCATAAATAAATTCTGACAATCCAATCTATACCATGGTGATTCCAAGAATAAATAAAATCTCAGGATAAAGTATTTTGACAGTAACTGGAATGGAAAAAGATATAAAAGTAAGAAAAAAAATTCCCCTTAACTATCATGTGTATCACCAACAATGCCTTTTTATCCCAGTGCAGTGCAAACAGTTTCAACTCAAGAAAAATACTGCTTCTGTTTATTGAGTGAAAGTCTACAGGAGGAAAATGTTCCCGTGGTGGTTATTATTTAAAAGTACAAGAATTCTAGGTATTTATTAATATAACAATGACTAAAACCACATAAACAGCATGATTCCTAATAGACTCAATGTTTATTTCCTATTTTTGTGCAATTCTTAAAATTCCTTTCAGGAGAAACTAAAATTCTGTATGTGAACAGCATTAGTAATCCATTCTATAAGATCTGTTTATTATTTTTCCATGGACAATTAAATCCCATTTTCCACTATACTGAGTTCTGGAAAACTTAGGCAATATTCTACTGAAAGAAACTCAGGCTGGGAAAAAATGAAGAAAAGCTGATAATAGTAAGGAAAGGGCAAATTTGAGAATGAGCTCATTCTACAGTTTAGATAAATGATCCATTTTAGGAATCATAGGGAAGCAGAGTAAATAATAGGTGGACTTCTTAAAACATATCCACCAAGTATGGATCTTGAAATGTAAGAGGATCCATAATAAAGTGGGAATTATAAAATTAAGCACAGGTTCTAAGTCATGGTAAAGCAGCTCAGGCATTTACACACCTACTAGAGTTTTCATCTAAGCCTACCTCAGGAAGTAGCTTGCAACCTGTATAACTTGTGACAGAAACACACTTCCATAAATTTCAGGTTTCCAAACTAAGGACTTCATTGGTCATATCCTAATAATATGTCAATATCAAATAAGAACATAAAAACAATGTGCCTTTTTAAAGAACTTTTGTCGCTTGCATGTCTGTCATTTCATAAAGTTATAAATGCAGATACTTGTTATTTCCTTGTAAAACAGAATTAGTAAGATGAAAACCAATTATGTGATTTTAAAAATGAAAAATAAAAGCGGTAAATGAAAGAGGGCTCTATTCAGTAGGGATGCTTGGATGGCACTGACAACATTATAACTCACAGGCCACTTGCAAGAGCCTCACTATTTATGTAACATGGGAGAATGAAATAAGCGTAGATCTTTACAAGTACAGGGACTGAGGAAGAGGGAGGAAGGAAAAGAGATCTATTGATTGATTGATTCCAACAGGGAAAATCAAGAATGACTTCATGAAGGAGGTAGCATTTAAGTAGGCTGTGGAATTGGAAAACCTTGTAGGAACAACAAAGGGTATGTGGAAGACAAACAATCTATTTAAGACACTCAAAAACAACAGGTATTTTTAAGCACAAAGAAAAGAAAGAGAAGCTATTCAAGAAGGAGCAAGTAGTCAGCTAAGACTGAAGTTGAGTATTATATGAGAGGAAGGGGAACGTGCAGGGAGGCCCTTCAATGCCACCCTGTGTAATCTGAGATAAGAGACTACAGAGAATTCTAAACTGAAGCTGCTCCATATTCCCTCAGTTTACCAAAACAGACTAAATTCTCAATTCAAAATGGCATCAAATAGATATTTAAAACAGCTTTCCCACAATGCATATTTCAAATACACACTACTTTGACCTAAGCAAACTAAAGGAGGACAGGTGCATACTCGACATGAAAAGAGCCAATCTGTTTTGCACTGAAGCTACAACACACAGTCTAGGAAAGCTATTTTTAGGTGACTCCACATCTTGCTCTCATCTAGAGGTTTCCAATATTTTGTTTTCTGAGGCTGTCGAATGTTCTTGATATTTCTCCATGCCCCATATCGCCCTTCCACCAAAATTCATGAAATTTGGGAAATTTTACCCACCAGGATTACAAATCCATGTAAATTATTAATTGCTTATACATATTATCAACAGATAAATATAGGAGCATTTACAAATACTGAATAAAGCTCTAAAAATCCAGAGGGGAAATCCTATTCAGAAATGATGGAACATTTTCTTCTTGTCAGCCTCATCTTCCTCAGCAGTGAAAGGCAGGTGTGAACCCCGATGTTCTGGAAGGTGCCACCCAGATGAGTGAGTCGCCAGTTCTAAGATACTTTCCACCCATGGCTAAATGAAGGCTCTGCTTCACTCCTTCTGTTTTTATCAGAAATCTTGTGGCATCTTTTTTTTGTTTTTCATTTCAGGTAACATTGTTCTCTGGTTTGCCTTCATATTGGAAAAAGTTCTGGTGCTTAAATTTAGCTAAATGGCAAATGGGTAGGAATGTGCAAAATGACCTATTTTAAATAAAACCATGGCTATAACAAAGTGAATTAAACCCTGAGGAGCAAAGGGAGACACCTATTTTGAATATGTCTATTTTTGCTGAATCCAGAGAAAGCAGTTAAGAAAGCTTCTTCACACAGAAACAGACTTGAAAACTTTATCCTAGTGTAAAGCTGGGGTTCTCAAGGTCGAGGAGAGAAGCCTATGGGAATAAATGTTTTGACCATGGGATATGACCGATGTTTCTCAGTTACTTCTCTGTTTGCAATTTTAGAATCAAGGGTTGGAAAACTTCAAAAAAACAAAGAATTAGAGAATCCTGCCAGTGTGAGGAATCAGGTCCTATCAGAGATACTTTTAGTGCAAAGCCAGGGCCCCTCCCTTGCAAGGACTCATTCCAAGACCCTGGGGGAGGCCCTTGTATTGTGTTTGTGAAGTCATATGTTTTAGTAAAATTTGCAAACGTGAAATATTTTTAATACAATCAATTAAGACCATTTTCTCTCTTCTTTCTTAAGCTCGATCAGGCTCCCTCATCATGTCAGGTGGTGATGGAATGTGTGGAGGCCTTCTGGGCCCTGCTAAGGAAAATTTAGTTGGGAAAACATTTAGTTGGATTTAATGGACTCTTTGTATGTGGTCTACAGGCATGTCCTTGTCCAGTCATGTCGCTGATATCGTCCTGGGGTAGGAATGGCTTCCAGAAATATCTTACATGCTGACTCCCACACACTTTCTGTCAGGACACTGATTTGCAAAGCCAGAGGTTCTGCAGAGATATAAAAATGTCCTCTGACACCCATTACTAGAGGAACAGAAGTAGTGGAGGAGGAGCAAGGTTTGCAATGTATGGAGTCAGCAGCCGGACTATGGAGAAATCTTGAAGGTTTGCAACACTCTTAAAAATGTGTATGATGTTGCTGATAACAAGTAGTGATGCTAAGTGAAAATTTTCCAAACTATCGATAAATGAGAAGAAAAAAATTTTGATTAGCCATCCTGAAAGACTGCATGACCTTTCCATTCTCTTTACAGAAAATGAAATGACAAAATCATCATCATATGAAGAAATAATCTGAGAGTATGTAGTAAAAAAATATAGAAAAAGCATTATAAAGACATGTCAGTCATTTAACTAATAAAAACTACATATTATGTTCAAGTTTTTGTATCAGTGGTACTTACTTGTTTTAATTAATTTATTCTAAATACATATTGGCTTTCATACCTAATTAATTCCTTTATTCTAAATACATTAATTCTAAAATACATTAGTTCTAAAATACATTAATTCTAAAATACAATTCCAAAGACATATTGACTTTCATACCTAAATTTCTATTTTTCCTCTTAAACAAAAACCCCTGAAACTGTATAAGCTTGCACCCTGACACCCACACAAAACATGAATCACTCCTTGCCCTCCAGTCGGTTTATGGTTCATATCTCTCGACGACTTCATATAAGAAAATCTGAGGGGCAATTCTAAAAATAATCTTTAATTCACATGTAGATGGTAGAGGAGTGGGGAAAAGGGAGAGATTAGCACTTTTCTGCTGCTCTTTGTTCGGTGACACATCAGTTAACAGTTTGGGAAGAGGACATTATTCCAGAGCCCAGGGTAGGGAATACCTCTCCTCCTGGCTGGGGGTGTGGCCACGCCAGGAGGGAGAAAACAACAGCCCTGGGTCTGGTGAATGCCTGCCTGTATTCGTTTTCCATGGTTGCCAGGACAGACGACCATGAACTCTATAGCTTAAAACAATATAAATGTATTATCTTAAAGGTCTAGAGGTTAGAAATCCAAAATGCGCCTCAGTGGTCTAAAACCAAGGGGTCAACAGGGCTGCATTCTTCTGGAGACTCCGTGGGAACTCTGTCCAGCTTGTAAAGGCCTCTTGGCCCTTTCCTCTAACTTCAAAACCAGCAAGCCAGGTCAAATTCCTCCCATGCTGCCATCTCTCTGGTTCTCACTGTTCCCACTCTTTCTTCCATTTGTAAGTACCCTTAGGGGCCCATCAGATACTCCAGGAAAAATATCCCTGTCTCAAAGACAGCTGATTAGCAACCTTAATTCCAAACTAGCTAAGCCTCTCAGAGCAGGACATGTAAGTGATAGGAAGTGGTGCTTTTGAGAAGGGAATGATTTCTTTTTTAATCTATTTAACAAAAACAATTGATGACACAAAGTGATAGCACACATCACCACCGTTTTATAATCTCCTGCTGCTTTTTATTAAAAACATCTTTGAATCCAAACAGATTAGATTTTGAAGAACAAATTCAAAGTTTAATTTGATTGTCAACAATGTAGACGCATTCCTCTTTCCTCAGGTACCTGTAACATCCTTTTCAAAGCAGGTGACAATGTGAATCAACACTTAAGAGCATATTTGGAATTTTAATTTAGTGAAGCTATTTTCAGTATCGGTATCTGTTTTGAGTACATATCACAGTGCTCTGAAGAAAAGCATATAGTTTATTCATAATTGCAGAAATTTACAGCTAGAAAGACTATCTCAGAAATCACCTGGTCTAGTGCTATTTCACTGTATTGAAGGAGGAGCTTTTCTTTTAAATTTTCAATTTGCCATTGATCAATAATTTCATAAAACATAAAAATGAATTACTAAAAAATGAAATATAAAAAATCAAAACGTATTAGAATATACGTTCCAATTTTTAGTTACTAGATTCAACAGACATAAAATTGTTCTGGAAAATTGGGTAACATTTGTCATGCACACTCTCATTTTCTGTAATTATCATAGACAAGTTGGTTCATTAGTCAGTTCTGGCTCTGAACCCACACTTGGAGTGGCACTGATAAAATCCCCTTATTTTAGGCAAAAGCAAACTGAGAACCACAAAAATTTCTAGTATTTTTGGAGCGCCAATTATATACCAAGCATCGATCTAGATTCTTCACATAATGTGTTTTATTTAGCCCCCCCAAAATCCACTTAGATAAACACTATCCTCATTTTACAGCTGAAAAAACAGATGTCCATAACATACAACATATTTGATAACACAGTAGCAAATCTGGGGCACCCAAGGATCTTCATTCTGGTTCTGTGTGAGACTTAAAACACAACTTTCATAAATAAAAATTTGTTCTTTTCTTCAGTTAATCAAAAGGCTTGTGAAAGGAAAAATGAACTTCCCTTAATTCCATTTTTTAGAGTACCAGTGTTGGTATTTGCCCAGCGTGGAATTGCACTTTTGTCCTGGTACTTCTGTACGTATGAGAGGAACATGGAACAAATGGTTGGATGGAGAACAACTGACACGAAAAGGAAAAATCGCTACTAATCCAAATCAGGGCACACAGTGACAACAGTTGTTGATGGGGGACCCTGGATCTCCTACACACTCCACCCAGCTGTGTTTACATTTTTTCCCTACTAATGTTAATCCGAACAAATTAAAACACTGGGGAGTTTGGGGAGTTTTGTTATTTCTCTCCTTTTTTAAAAAGAATGTTTTCCTGGTAACTTCTATGGTAGTGAATATTTATTAAATACGGCATCTTCTTTGGGAAATTATTCACTTTTTAAAAACAAAGCAAATACAAACATAAAGTAAGAGACCACAGCATTTTAAAAACTTCTGACCGTAACAGTGATTCTGTGATTCCTGGGAAGTAATGCTCAGGTCCTAATCATTGGCCCTGGTCCTGCTCTGAACACTGAGGTCTCTATTTTTCTATAAAATGGCCCTTAAAAAAGAAAGAAAACTCAAATTCGAACTTTTTTTCTGCATATGAAGAGCAAACTGGCACCAGGACAATTATCTAGACAATTCAAGTAAAAGTTTCTCGAGATGTCTAGTTAACTGCCTCAAACCACTGCTTTGTCGATGGAGACAAAAGTAGGGTTGCTTAGTGAATGTTAAATAATGAGTACAAACATCTATTATTAATAAGTGTTCTATCAATTTTTAAATCTAGTAAACTGTGAGTCAGTCATATCCTGAAGCCATGAATTCAGCTAATAAATATGTTTAAAGTGGCATTCATTTGAATGTATTCTGAATTCATGAAGTCAAGCAAAAATAAATACCTCGTCAGCAAAGCTTGCAATGTTAATGCAACTTTGAAGGATTTTTCAAATGCCCTTTGTTTTATACACACCATATTCTTTTGTGTTACCTTCCTCCTGGGATTTGGTATGTCTCCAGCAGTACTTTTTCCTTTCCTTTTCTCTGTCAGTATCTACTGTAGTCACTGGGGCTCCCAATAATTAAGAAAAATAATAAAAAAATTCGCTTCTAAGTGGCAAAGGTCCAACTAGAACAGTTCTTTCATAGCTAATCATTATATTAGATTTTGTGGTCTTCTCTGTAAGCAATCCACCAAGGCTCACTTCAAAGGCTGATCATTTATTTACTCACAGTCACTGACTACATAGCCTATATTAAACTCTGCTTGGGAAACAATGGGAAAAAGTTGTCCTTCACTCCTGGACTAGACAATTTATATCTAAGCAGGCAGCCACTGTACTGTAGCTGCATCCATGGAAGAGGGTGGACCTAGGTTAGAAATGAGCAAGGAATATTAAAAGACTAAAATACCTCATTGGAAGCCTGTGCTGAGGCAGAAACCACCAGAGCCTGGAGCTGGGTCATGCAGGACCCACAGGGATGCAGCCCAGAGGTGCCAGGCACTCACGGTAGGCCAGCTGCAGCGGGGGTAGAAAGAGAAAGCTTTGGAAGCCATTTAGGAAGTGAAATAGAGCTTATTGATAAATAAGATACAGAGAAGGAGAATTAAGCAGCCTCTCAAATATCAGGCTTAAGTGGCTGGCTGAGTAATAGAGCTGCTCAGCAAGATAGAAAACACAGAATGAAGAGCATACTCAGCAGGAAAAAAATGGTTTTTTGTCCTGTTGAATTCATATGACATGGTGACATTACATGATATTGGTGATATATGCAAGCAGAGATGTCAGAAAGCCATTAGATATAAAAGTTCAGTGAAGAGGAACACTTCGGAATCAATAGTAAGCAGATGGTAATTTTAGGGATGAGCTTATTAAGATTATCCCTAAAAAAAGTGTGCAGAATAGGAAAAGGGCTTAGACAGAATCCTGGTGAAGAGGGACCTTAAAGGAATCAACCCTTTTTCCATATTAAGTGACTAGTGCCTGCAAGCGGACCAGGCCAGGCTCCAGTGCTGTTTCCCCACGTATTTTGTTGGCAGGCTCAAGCCCCCTGAAGTCCTTGCCTTTCTCCTTCCCTCCCATCTCAGCAACAGAAAACCTCTGGGCCAGTCTCCTCTGGGACAAATATAACAAGTATAAAGGGCAAAGAACAAAATAAATACCAGTATACTTTAAGAGTTGTCAGGAGGGAAGAAAGGGTCATTTTGCATGTTCAGCTATTAAGTCAGAGAAATCTGTGGGCATTTCTAGGAGGTAGCTTCCACTTTAAGGCATGAAAGAACTTTCTTATTATTGGGTCAGCAGCTGCTGAAAGGGCTGGATAAGAGGGCGGTGAGTCCCCTTCACTAGAACTCCTGTATCGACATTGGTTCAAGTGGTCACAGAGATGAGTAGAAGATTAGCAGATGATCTTTAAGGCTCTCATCTTCACTATGTATAATTATTATAAATGTTTGTTTCCCTAAATCAGTTGTGTTCATGGTCATATGTTTCTCATTTACTCAGAGTAGATTCAAAAAATTCTTTCTATTTAGCCTAGTGGCTAGAAAAAGTTTAGATGATTTTTACTTGTTACAGTAAGGCACAAGTTTCAAAGGCAAATATAATTATTTTAATGATGTACAGAATCTTTCTCAGTATTGGCTCTAGTCCAAACCACACCCTTTCTTAAAGGCTCTACAAAAATGAGGATTTCCTTTCCCCAGAAAAGCAGCACTGTACATGCGAACTTTCCTGTTCCCATAAACTTTAAAAGAATTTAAAATAAAGCAGTTACCAAAGGGAAAGGGACTGGGGAGGATGGGTGGGAAAGGAGGGACAAGAGGGAAAAAGGGGCATTATGATTAGCAGACATAATGTAGGGGGAGCCATGCGGAGGGCAGTATAACACAGAGGAGACAAGTAGTGACTCTACAGCATCTCACTACGCTGATGGACAGTGACTGTAATGGGGTATGTGGGGGGAACTTGATGATGGGGGGAGTCTAGTAACCATAAAGTTGCACATGTAATTGTAGATTAATGATACCAAAATAAAAAATAATAATAATTAAAAATAAAATAAAATAAAGCATCTTAAAAAGTCCAGACCAATCAGTAAAAAAAAAATTTTTATACATCTTTAAATAGAAAACTGTAAAAACATTTAGCCTAGCATTTCTTTTAAATCAGCTGAGTCAGAAACACTAATTTATAGCCTTCTACTATTAAAATTGCTACAACGAAGGGCCTTGATAATGCCTATCTTCATTACCACGCTGTTTGTGATGACTAAAGAATTCCAGCTTTATCTGTGGGCAGCCCTGCTCACTTTCAGGAACAGTCAGAACTTTTAAAGTAGTAATGAGGGAAAAGGATAGTATGAAGGGAATGGGTTGGTTACAAGCCTCAGGAATGGTCAGAAAACACAGCTCCCTAGAGCCTGGCTTAAAAATCAAGAAGCATGTGCTTTGGAGTCTGACTTTCCTACTTACCAACCAACTATTTGACTTTGAACAAGTTAATTGACCTCTTTGAATTTCCTTATCTAGTAATAGGGCTAAATATATACTTCATAGGATTGTTTTCTGGATCAAATTAAATAATATATATAAAAGGCTTCATGTAACAAGAAAACACTCATGCACACTCTGTTTATTATTACTATCACATTATAATGAGAGAATTTCTACCTTGAGTCAAGTGCTTGGGAGCAATCTCAATTTCAGAGTTTTGAAATTGTTCATAAGAAAATTATCAGGGATGTATTTATTTTAAAACAGTAACTATAGATTATACGTATTCAGACCTAGGTTCAAATAAAACCACCAAAATGTCTCCCATTTATAGACTTTCAAGAATATCCTACTATTAAGAACATTTTATGAATCAAATTACATGTTATTCCATTACTATGTATTTACCAATGACTCCTCCTGAGAGCACAAAACAGTTTCAAAATTTTATTTGCAAAAATATCAAACTCCCTATAATTTTGTTAGTAAATTTATGACAGGAGGCAGGTAGTGGGTAAATCTGTTCATACCATGATCAACAGTGACACTGTCACCGTATAACTAAGGTGCAGGGTATTCATTTCAGGACCCAGAATAACAGTGACACCATCATAGAGAGCAGGCATGTACAACCCTAAACGTATCATATGACAAAGACCAGACGGCTCGGAAGAGTGACCGAGTGCAGTCAGTGTGGTGCTGGGGTCGGGGGAGGAATCTTTTTCCACCACTCCTGAGGTTTCCTTCCACGAGAGACAGCTCCACAAGCATATCCCTATCCTCTCATTATTCCCTTACTCATTCTCAAATAAGAGGAAGTTGGCTGGCACTTTGTAAGTTTGTAATGAAAAGCTGGGCATGCAGAATCTTCACCGTCCTGCCTAGACTGGAGCAGGACCCTGGGAAGGCCTCCCACAGTCCAACAGTGCTGGGATCTCAGACTGGGATTCCGTATGCAGTAAGAAACCTCACACTGAAAAGACATCCTCTGACACCAGTTTTATCAGCATTATCTGCCTTGTCCTTGTGCTCATTTCATGTGGTTTCAAAAACAAGGTGGCTAAGGTAAGTACTATTCATTGGGTCTTTAAAATCAAACAAATTCCACTCTTATTCAGTTGCTTTTTAAAGGAGAAAAGCAACCTTTGTTGAGCACTTAGAGTGCCAGGCATTATGCTAGATGTGAAAAAAATAATTAAAATGCAATTCCTGTTCTTAAGGAGATTAAGGTCTAGTAAGAGGGACATATATGTAAAACATGTCAATATAATGTGACAAGAGCTATACATCTGACACTCTCATGCCAATCATTTGGACAATTCTCTGCTAACAGAGGCTGTGAGATATGCTCATTTACAGGCATCAGCTACAACTCCAACCCTTCCTCTTCCTGCACTGCAATGCAAATAAACCAAGTTAGAGGAGTAACCATGAAAGAACACTAATTAATTTAGAAAAAAAAATCAATTGCAAACTCTAGCACCTTTGGAGTAACAAATTACATGACCTCTCTCCCAACTGCAGGGGAAACCTGGGGTGAAAATGAAAGAGCTGGAGCAAGTGTTTCAACTCAGCTCTCTGGGATTTTCGGTGGGAGAGGGGAGTTCTTAAAGACCCTCAGGGGTTCAAGGTCCTCGGACAGCAGGCACCCTGTGCCCACCACCACACCAGCTCTGGTCTTTTCCTATTTTATGTACTATGATTGCACAACAGAGTTTTTCTGAAGACAAAAAAAAAAAAAAAGCTGAAGGAAGGTAGCCACTATCAAAGAACTTCAGAGTAAGGCGGAAAGCAGTAAGAGCTGAGGTTGGGGTGGGAGCTGGCGGCCAGACAGTGGACCCTGCTGCCCGTTAGGTGAGAGACTCCCAAATCTTGGGGCAACTGGAATTGCCTGGTCATCTTAAAAAAAAATACTGATGCCTAGAGAATAGCCTCATACTTTCTGATTTAATTAGTATGAGTACGATGTGGACTTCAAAATATTTTTAAGTGTACAGATGATTCTAATGTGCAGCAAGTCAGAGAAACACTGACTCAGACAAAAGCGGAACAAAGTGACAAACCCAGATTCATTTTTCCAGGAGGCCAAATTTGTGTTTGCCTAGATTCTAATGTTTCTAACAAGTATTTAACATTAAACATTCATTGAATTTCACACTACCTATGCAAAGACAGCTTTAAGGTCACATTCCAGTCTGTCCAGCACACCTGTATATTAGCTAAGGTTTTTTCACTGGTTTTGTAAGCAATGAAATAATTATGTTCAATTAAAAAAAATTTGTATGCAAATGTGGTGTCTGTACATTTTATATTTATTTATATACATGTATATTATATATATGTACATATGCACACACACACACACACACACATGTATACATATAAAAGGCCCACAGAGAGCATAAAAACTCAACCAAAGCTAAGAACAGGATTCAGGTAAACTGTGAGAATTTCAATACAAAAGTTTGAGGACCTTCTAGTTGATAGCATTGGCATTTAGTTATTTAGTCTTAGTATTAGTATTTAGAATTCTAATGCATCTAGTCACTGCACCTCTGTACATTCCTGTCACAAATTTCAAGGAGAAAATTATTAGCCCAGCTTGGCTCATAGGAATTCCCATGGATCAGTCGGTCATGACCAGGAACTGCACTGTGGGGATTCTTATGAGCTGGGCAGCCTCCCAACACCTCCACCCCGTTTCTGTCTACTCCAACTTGTTTACTATTAAATCTGCCTGATACATAGGGAGGTTACCTGTGTTCACTGATAAAACATGGGATAGGTAGATTTACCTAAGTAAGGGCTATGACATCCTGAATAAAGGGAAAAAGGAAGGAGATTAAATAGTGGTTTATATAGAAAATGCCTCATCTATCAAAAAGTGCTGTGTAGTTTAAAATTTGTCCCCAAACACAGTTCCACCTAGACAGCAGATGCCTTTCACCTTGGCCCATGTCCACTAAATGCCAGGGGTGCCCTCTATTCATCACCACAACCAAAACACCTGTCATGTTTCCAAATGCCTTTGGAGTATAGTGTCACCCCTGTTGAGACCCTCTGGATACATGAAAAGGCTGGCACAAGTGGATGACTCCATGCAAGATTATGTGTATATTTTCCCTATGAAAGCCTGTTATAAGCAGTGAATAAGAGATGTCCACTATATATATATATATATATAAAGTACAGATTCAGAATAGGCAGTTGAGGGGTATGAACACATCTGTTTTGGAATTCTGGCTTCTTTTTTTGGGAAATTTAATTTATTGAGCTCCAAACTGAGGGCAAACCTCTGAACAATTTACCAGGAGGATTAAATGAGATAATGCCCACAGATAATGCACATGAAACTCTCAGCATTGTCATACCACATTAACATATGCCCAGTGAATGGTGGCAATTATTATTTTTGCTGCTGCTATTATTGCTGCTCATAATTCTTAATTAATTGCATTCCGAAACTACCTTCATGGTGAGCTTGAAATGCAATGTCGAAACACCCAGTGATTCAGCAGTTTCCAAATAAATGCTGTGACCACCAGTTTTGTAGTCAGCATTGCATATGTTCCGTAGGTGTGTCTTGAAATTTTTGGAATAAACTGGAAACCTACACAAATCTTAAAAAAGGTAAGACGCACAGCAAACTGCAATATATCTGGCAGAGCACATGCAGAGAGCTGCCTCCAATTCGAGCTCTACATTTCCCCAACACCTAAGGCCTCGCTCTGCTGTTGTCATCTTCTTTTTTGTTTTTTCCTCTCCCTTTTGGTACCGTCAAAAGAAAGTTTTGTTTTGTTTTTTCATCTTTCCAGGTAGCATCATATGGCAGCTATTTAGGCGCCCTGGAGAGTGGTTTAATGATGAGGAAATCCTGACACATTTACCTTCTATCCCCTGAAAATACACAGCATGAAGATTTTACAGCATTTCTTGTCAACTTTCCCCTTAACCTGCAGCTTCCTCCTGTGATCATCTTGAATCATGAGCAGACACATGGAAATAAATACATGCTTTCCCAATCAGGTCTCTAAGAACGTGTTATTTTTCTTTTTTACTTCTAACATAAAGGAGAGAGAAAAACGAGAAGAATAAAACTTTGCCGTCGTGGCTGCAGGGAGCACTGCACACTAACTTTAGATGTTTCCTTGGAGCAGCATGGTGCAGAGTTTGCCACTGTAAAAGTTGACAGCAGAGTTCCTCTTAAAGAAGAAACTCAAGGTTAAAATACCTTGATCAGTTTCTTGGAGGTGGAAGGTGAGGTGTTCCGAATTACAATTCTCTGTTATTCCTGAATAAGCCCATTTTTTTGCTGGTAAAATAACTCAAGTTTTATTTTTAAGGTTAACAACAGGAGGCTGCAGTCTGCAGAAATTCAGGTGGATAGAGGCTCCTTGGGGGAGATGATGAGGCAGACCCCCTACAGTCTAAGTTCTTTTTAAACTCCTCCCTTTCTCTACCAGAACTTCCAGTGAAGTCTGATGCCAACATACATCCTTGTGGGAAGGGGCTGGAAAGGGCAGCATAGGCATTATCAAGAAATAGTAGGAACACTACAGCTGCTGATAATAGACCACTGTGTGGGTCTCAAGGTGGTGACCTTCCAGAAAATGATGAGTAACAGCCACAGCAGGACTGAGTGGAGGTGGGCATAATAGCCCACTTTTCTCCATATGGCCAGAGAAGTGATCTCAGCTTCTTGGGAAAGGGCAACATCTGAGTCACACAAGTTATATCTCTGGCTGCTGAAACAGAAGATAAAAATAACCTTACATCAGCCTTCTTTTCACTCAACTATACTGCTCTTCTTTATGGCTGAATAAGCCATGTGCACTCACCCCACGGCCTTCGGCTTTGCTGTCCCTCTCTCTGTGCCCTTCTTGGTGTCTGGCGCATTTTTACCATCCAATCTTGGGCTTCAACATCCTCAGAGAGACCTTCTTAGGCCACCTTTCTAAAGTACCTCCCCTCCCCTGGATCCAGCCATTTTCTATCACCTCTTCCCATATTACTTTTATAGACCTTAATAATCACCTGATACTTTCTGGTTTATTAATTGTATTGCATTGAATCCCAGAGGCCATCAATTACAAGATATACTATTATTTCTGTATTCCTAACAGCAAATCCTGCCAGTTAAACTGAGACAGTATTTTCTTATCATTTTGAATTGATTGTATAGTTCATTAAAAGAGGCTTCTTTTAGGCTTATTTAATCATTCATTTTTATCATGTCACACTTTTACATACATAAATAGGAAGATGTAAATGAAGTATGTTGTTTATTGTGTTGCAGTAAAATACTAAGTCACCCTTTCAAAAATTAATTTTAGCTTCATTAGTAACAATTTTAAGTGCTCTGTTTTTGGTCTTCTTGCAGCACAATAACTTTTTGTTTCACTGTCAAATCATAGTGTAATCTTCTCAGAAACATTTTAAATGGCAACTAAACTCAACCTGTGTACATATAATACAACTTAATTGGCAACAATATAACCATCTTTTGACAAGTTTGGGCATAAGGAGGAAATGATAGCTAAAATCAGACTGCTGCCTGGTCAGTGGTAGGGAAGACACCTCAATAATTGTGAGTTGCATCTGGCTTCAAAATTGCCCTTATGTGAAACAAAATGTGTCTTAGAATTTGCACAATAAGCTCACTGATTATTTACCACCTCTCCCACAGCCCCTTCATTTCTTAAATAATATGAGAGCAAGAACCTTGCCTATATACCCCTAGAACACAGTAGGTACTCAAAAATCTATTTATTCAAAGAATGAGTCGTGTTCTCTCTTAAAGCTGACCCTTTACCATCCAGAGTGATGTAGGATAGGGTAGGAGCTGTAAATGCAATTTCTCTGTTAGCAAATGGCATTTCTTGTCTAGTAATTGTGCCTTAAAGGTTTTCTGCCACCAACGAGAAGAAATGCCAGGTAGTCTCCTTAGAGACACCATCCTAGTGTTTTCCTTTAAGTATCCTAAACAGCAAGGAACTATTTTAAAAAATGGGATGCGTGGTGATCTACTCTCTGATGAGATAACCTTTAGGCTGAAATTCTCATTTGCAGAAGGTTGAGAAAGTTGAGATAAGACTTAAAAAAGTGGCACCAGGGTGAATCTTTGGATGTACATACCACAAAGCCTCCATTAAAAACACACTATCCCCTTCCAGTTCAAGAAATCTGGAGATTTAAATACCCTCTGTCATGGCAAGCATGCCAAAGGACAGGAAAGTGCCAGAAATTCAGGTAGTATTCAATAAAATGCTTATCTTTACATCCAATCAGATGATTTAATTCACATCACTTATTTTTTTGGTCAACTTTTCATCTCTTTGATACTCCCTCTTTGTAGTTCACTGATTATAGTATACTGGACAAATAAGCATTTTAATAAAATTCAATTTAAAAAATCCATGTTTTTTCAAAAACTCTCCACAAGTAATATAATCTTGGCATGACATACCCAGAAGAACTTAAAGTATTACTTGTAAGAATTTCTTATCTTCTTTTTTGTTTCCTCTACTTTGTACAGAGATGAAACAATATGCTTACCTATTTTCCTATAAGCTAGACAAAATTCCTGGTGGCCTTATTTTGGATTCCCTGTGGCCTCTTTCAGAGTTCCGCTTTGGTGGTGATTTCTTCCTGGTGTCCACTATTTATATTATTTTTTCAATTCTCCTGGGCTCTTAAATTCTGTAACATGAGTAAGGCAGGCTTATAAAGCCATTCTATAAGAAAAGTAACTCTAATGAGCTAGTTACCATAGATAATGTACTTCTATACAGCATTATTTTAAAGAATTATTTATGCTGAATATGCATGTTCTTGGTGAGACCATTATCTTCTAATCTAACCAGTGACTAGTCCACATGGAGATTATAAAAGTACAATTATCTTATTTGTCAAAATAAAACATACTTCTTTAATATAAGACCTAACTTTCTGTGATATTCCGAGACTATACCATATGAGAAATGTGATTGCAAACATATTATGCAATACCTGTGTTAGTCAGGATAGGCTAGATAAAGTTGCAGTAACAAAATCTCCACCATTTAGAGCTCCCTGGTTGTTGGAGTAGGAGAAGAATCTGATGGAAGAGACAGACTGACTCCTAATTGCCTCAGCCAAAAATTAACAAATGTCACTTCAATTATTATCCTTTAGTTAGAATTAGTTATTAAGATTAAATAAGTAAATAACTCATAAAGTAATGCCTAGCTTACAGTAGTAACAGTCAATGAGATTTAATTATATTATTATTATAATATTTAAATACTGCCTTTTCAATCCATTGTTATTACAGTAATATATTATCTAAATACTACCATTCCATTATATTATCTCAATATTATTATTATATAAATTACTATTTCTGTTATGGATTTTGGATTTGGTCATTTTATACTATTTATTTTCTTAAATAATGAAAATTGAGTAATATGGATAAAAATTTTCATGAAGTCAATAACACACCCTACTTGAATAATAAACAAAACATGTAAGTTCTCCAATTTTACCATTTATTAGTGAATTACAACTGACAGGGAAAAATACAAGATGCTTGTAAACAATCAATTTTTCTTTATTAGTCACTTTCATTGCAATGCTTGTGTTACCATCAAAGGATGGTAAAATGTAAAAATGAAATTTTACCTTAACGGTCTTTGTAGCATCTGTTGTGCACATACTTGGGATCATGCATAGCTACAGGGTTTCTAAGAGCCTCAATCAGGAGTTGTGCCAATATTTACAGGGCAGGAGTACACGGATTGGTACATTCCTCAGTATTCTCTAACACATTTCCCCTAAATCTCTCCTAAGAGGTATTGATTCTTATACACTCTTATATACAATCATACCCTTCTTATATGTCTTGTATCCTTCCAGTTATAGCTGAGCTAAAGGCATCTGAAATAGCTTAGAAAAACAGCTTAGAAGTAACACATTTCATAAATGATTTAGTTTGTTCAAAAATGATAGAAAGAATTGTTCAAAATTTTGTCAGACTATATTTTCTGTGAACAGAATGAACATGAACGAGTATTTTGCCCTTATTTGATAGTTTTATTTACATTCAGATCAAGATACCTCTGCCCTTAGGTTCCACAGCCAATCCGTTAGTGAGTTTTGCCAGCTCTATGTCCAAAATATGATCTGAATTCATCTGCTTCTCTCCCTCTCTATAGCTTCCATCCTTAACCAAGCCACGATTATTTACTGCTTGGATTACTGCAACTGACCCCTAACTAGTGTGTTTCCAGTCTTAAACCATCCTTATCCCCCACCCCCACCATAATCCATTTCCCCCTCACAGCCAAACTGATTTGCCTAAAACCCTACAACACAAGTCCTTTGCTCTGCATTTAGAAAAACTTCCAATTTGGCTACCAAGACCCTGAAAGATCTGCTCATCACTGTCACTCTAATTCTCATTCACTGTGTGTATTCGTTTCCTAAGGCTGCTAGAAAACATGACCTTAAATTCTATGGCTTAAAAGAACAAGAATTTCTTTCACAGGTTTGGAGGCCAGAAGGCCCGAATCGAGGTATCAGTGGGCCATGTTCCCCCCAGAAGCTGCTCCTTGCCTGCTTGGGCTCGGGACGGCTGCATTGCTCCAATGTCTTCGCATTGCTTTCTCCTCTTCTGCCTCTGTCTAATCTCTATCTGCCTTGCTTGTATAAGAACACCTGTGAAGGCATTTAGGGTCACTTGGATAACCCAAAATAAAAAAATCTCATCTCAAGATCTTTAACGTAATCACAAATCTGCAAAAACTTTACCCTCGAAGGTGACATTCACAGGTTCCAGGGATTAGGACCTGGTATCTCTGCCCAGACATGGTTCGGCTCGCTCTGTCAGGCTTCCGGGTTCTGGCTTCTTTCTGCCCTGCCTTTAGGTGTTTGCACTTATTGTTTGCACTGCCTG
Source organism: Smutsia gigantea (assembly GCA_032199065.1). NCBI lineage: Eukaryota > Metazoa > Chordata > Mammalia > Pholidota > Manidae > Smutsia > Smutsia gigantea. The sequence goes on along the minus strand of JAVSCE010013046.1, from coordinate 1,148 downwards.
GGATGCTCCTTCCCCAGGCTGCAGAAAGCCTATTTATTCCTTGATATCATGGGTCTATAACCCACTTAATATCACCCCCTCTCTACCCTACTCACTGTCATAACTCCCTGTTTTATTTTCCGGACGTACTTCTTACTTTTGGGAACTACCCTGTTTACTGATGACTGTCCTTTGCCTCTTCCCACTGCAAAGCCAGTTCCACGAGAGTAGAAACTTTGCCTTTCTTGGCCATTGCTGCACACCAGAAGCTAGAACAGTGCCTAGCACTATGGTAAGCACTCAGTTATTTATTAAATGAATGTAGGATTAAGGGGTTGCCAACATCCAATAAAATGGCACTCAGTTTCAGATGGTTTCTCTAGTTTTGATTAATATATTGAATCTTTATAAATCGCAAATAATGAAATAGGAATTGTGAATACTACCATCAAGATTTTAGCCAGCTTTTATAAGCTAAGGCAGCTTTTAAAAGCTGGAGGAACTTCTATAGCTGAACTTCTTTTTGGCTGCTTTTAAAAGTCATAATAAGCAAAGTTTTGAAGTTCTCAATATACCTCCAGTTTCTCTGATGAAGAGAAAACAGCAAAGATGCCCAACCCCTGAGTTGTGTAGTGTAAGTGATGAGATGCTCCAGCATATTCTAGCGTGATGGTGTTAGCTGTGACAACGGCTCTCGTTTTCTGCAAATGTTATCTTCATTTAGGACCTTACTGACAAGTTTCACTATGTGTATCCAATTTTTAATTCATAGCAACTAATTACTTCCCTTTGAGTTAAACAGCAATACTGATGACTAGCATTTCTTGAGAAGCTATTATGTCATACAATGCACTAGACTGTATAGACTAGTCATATGATACATGAACACAAGGTCAGTGTTATGGGTTCCATTTTTTTCTGTTCTAAAACATGTTTCCATGTTTTTGCTCCAAAAACAAACCAAAACAACAAGAAAACTGAGGTTCAAAAAGCCTGTGTTACCTATGACGTGGCAGAGCCCTGAGCCCTGGTGTATCCTGCATCAGGGTCTGTTCATATTATTCACCAGGAACATGATCTGGCAAAACGGAGGATACCTAGCAGCTAGCAGAGTGAGGACGTCTTACCTACCGATATGACTCCATGTCAACATAGGCATCTGGGCAGAT
>JAVSCE010013045.1:0-25389 GCA_032199065.1 Smutsia gigantea | reverse complement strand
CCATGTGGCAACCAGTGCCTTTTTGTCACCCCCACTCCTGACATAGGGTTTGGATGTGTGACTTGCCTTGGCTAATGAATAGGAGCAAAAGTGACAGTGCATCCTTTTCCAGCAGAAGCTTTAAGAGCCAGTATGTTCTTTTGTTGCCTTCTTGCTCTTTCCCCTCGGTCATCAGAACAGCATGTCCTACTGGGAGCTGTTCCTTCGACCTATATCCTGGAATAAAGAAAAAACAAGAAGCAGTACAAACCTCAGTGACCCCTACATTTAACATGAGCAAGAAGTAAACCCTTCTGCTCTAAATGATGGCAGTACTATAATTTATCATCCAGACTGGGAATCGTTTGAGAATGAATGGTGTGCTATCAATGATTTTACCAAGACTGCAGACATAAACATGGACAGTTCTGTGCAAACAGGAGAATGTGCACGTTACTTATATAAATAGAGTTTAAGGTGTTACCAGTTCTGCAATGTACATTACAGAAAAGGTAAGTATTACTCCCAGTCTTCCCAACTCTCCCATCCATCCCTAGTAAGGCCTTATCATGTTTTTGGTTCCACTAAAAGTATCAGTATTTTTATTATTTAAAAACGTTTCTGTCTTGAGTATATATATTATTGTTGATTTTCCCTTCCTACATGTTTTCCCTGGAATTAATGATCATTTTTAACCTTCTGCTGATTTTTCTATGAACACTGACTCAACTCCAAACTTTTTTCCCAATTGTCTAAAATCTCTCCCTCTTCCTCTGCATAAGAAAATTTGTAAATTTCATTTTCTTGAAAATTTTGAAGGGCTCTTAGAGGCTTCTGACTTTCTCTAGACCGAACTACATATTTTCTAAATCTGGTTTGCTTTTGCCTTCAGTCATTCTCCCTTCACTGCATCTTGTGTGTTCCTTGGTTTGCTTCTCTCTGGAAATGGAATCCTGACTTATGCAGGTTTTTGTCGAAATTTTACTTCCTGTCTTGGTTGAAGCACATCAAGCAGGGGGAAAAGACAATGGGAGGTAATTATTTGACATTTTGCATATCTGAAAATATTTTCATTCTATCTTTAATCATAAATGATGTTAAGCTAGATGAAGAATTTTAGTTTAACATCATTCCTGTAAAATGTTTTCAAAGTATTTTTCCATTGTGTTAACTTGCAGTATTAAACTTAGAACATTAAAGCCATTGTTATTCCTAACATTTTGTATGTGGACCATCTATTTTCTCCTCCCAGAGCTTACAGAATCTTTGTCTCCAGAAATATAAAATCTCACAGTGCTGTATGTTCTGGTGTGGATGTATTTTCATTCATTGTGCTGGCCTAAAGGCATTTTTAAACATTAATTTGTTTTTTTCCCTCTCATCTGTTTTCTTTACTTTCTTGTCTCCAGTAAATCACAGTGTAAGGCTTGCTCTGAAAGCTGCTCTGGAGAAGGAGGCTTGGATCCGAAACCAAACTCTGTGGTGATTGAAATCAACCACACCTATAGCAGAGAGCTGATCTAAGCCCCCGTTTCCAACAGGAGAGCAAGGACAGAGACAGAGAGAGAGCACACCTACTCACCTCTTTACTGGAAAGAGACAATATATGCCTTTGCCTACAGTTAGATACAGGCAGTTTATGAAGAGGATATCAAATTCCAAACACTAGCAAAATGTGGCCCATTGTGTGTTTGGCTCTGTCCACTGAAATGAGTTAGTCCTCCATCTTTCTGGATTATTAAGTAATGAAGGACAAGCACTTTTCTTTTATGGGGAAAAATATGATGGTCCACAACCTTAAGAAGAGGGTTATTATAAAAGCTCATGGCATGCACAGATTTCAAGTTTGTAAAACAACACTAAAACAAACAAACAATGTTAAAATAGGGATAGAACACCAAAAATCATGTTGGTGAATAGAAAATGGTGATCAAACTGGAAATCTAAGTAAAAATGGCTCCTAAATTTAATTACTAAATTAGCTTCAAGGGAGTATTTTTACATTATCTTCTGATTTTAAAGTTCATACAATTTTTGTTAGAAGAGATATAAAGAGACATACATCCTGGTAGTCTGGGAGCACTTATTATTTAGCTTTTATAAAATGGGCACTGACGATCCTAATTTAGTTCCATGTCAAGTCACAAAGTATATAGATGCATTTTATATGTTTATTCCTATAAAAAACTTCTCTATTACAAGCTTATTTGATGGCAATTCCATCTGACATCCTACCATTGTATAAGAGCTCATAGATGAACTCAGTGAATTTTTACAGAGACCATTTCACACATCTTAATCGGTAATAAAAAAAGATGTGTTTGTGTTTATTTTTACAAGGTTTATTTTAATAATGTATAAATATATTAAAGGTAAAAATTTCCATCCCATTCTTTATTCTTCTATTCCTAGACCCTATGTAAGAATTGATAATATCCTGAATATTGTTCTTAACTTATTTAGCAAGTATTTTTTTGGTGATGAAGATATAGCAGTAGAAAAAAGATTAAATCCAGCCTTCATGGGGCTTATATTCTTGTGGTTTGTAAGGTAAATGAAAGGGAAATAAATTTTAAGTGTATGTGTGTGAGAGAGAGGCAGTGATAGGTGCCATAGGGAAAATTCAAGCAGGGTAAAGGGTATGTGCAGGAGGGGTTAGTTGATATGGGATTGCTATTCATGTTATTTAGTCAGTTTCTTTTCATGAATACAGGTATAAGTGAAGTATGGTTTGAGATACATGGATGTAATGAAGAAGAATATTTCAATCAGAATCAACTATAAAAGCCCCCAAGTGGAGCTATTGCTTGGCATGTTCAAAGACCAACGAGGAAGGTAATGATGATGCATCTCAGGAGTGGACCAGAGTGGTGGGGCCGAGGTAAGAAGTAAAATGACTCAACCACGTGAGACCAAATAAGCCTCTTTTGGGTCTTTGATTTTTACTGCTCTTTGTGAGAGAAGTATAGTGAAGGTCTTTGAGAAGAGTCATAAAATGATCTGCTTTAACAATTTTACAGAATCTGAATGATATGTTGAGAACAGAGTGTAGATGGAGCAAGCCCTGAGGCTGGGAGATAATTAGGTAGACATTGCAATGATCCATGCGGGGAATGAGGGCAGCTGGGACCAGGGTGGCAGCTATGAAAAAATGAGAAGTGGGCAAATTCTGTATATATTTTTTTTAGAAAATTGATGTAGCAGGGTATATTGATTGAATGGATATGAGTTATGTGAGAAAGAAAGTCAAGGATAACTCCAAAGTTTGTGACCTAGGCAATTGTAAGGATCAAGTTGCCATTCACTGCTATAGAAAATGCTGTGGTAGTAGGTTGTGATGAGGAAAGAAATCAAGATTCTAGATCAACATCTAAGATGCCAGTGGAAATGTACATGAGACTGTGATATATATATATATGTATATCTTGAATTCAGGAGAAAATGAACATGATATTAGCAGTCAGCTTGATGAGGAATTCTAGAAAGGTAGCAGCAAAAAGAACACAGATGCCCTTGAGTCTCAAGATTGACAGTGTCACCACTGAAGTCATCCAGGTGGTTAATTAGCAATCATGTTAAAGCATAGCAGATGGCAAGGCAAAAAAAGAAGGAAAACAATTCACAAATTAGGACTTCTTGATTCAATAAGGACATAGGAAAGATGAAGATGGAAATACTGCATCTTGCCCTGTGGGAAGGGACAAACTGATACAGTAACTTTTCCAAAGTCCTCCATCCTAGATGACTGGTATTTGGTCTAATGGTCATTTGGCTCAATTTATAATAGCTAAAACAAAAATTAACCCTAAATATTACAGAAAAAGTGATAGGTAAGATCAATCATAGTATAATCACAGAAACATAAATATTTTATGATACGTAAAAAGATTCGTGAGTTTTGATGGCCATCACAGAACAACCAAGCCTGACGAGGAATAGGTATAAGAACTTCTAGGCAATTACTGGAAATGTTAAGGAAGAGTAATATTAAATACTGGACTTTCTGTAATCAAGTAGCTGATCTACTCAGAGTAGTTGAGATTTGATTATTAATATTACTACATTATCATGACCGGATAGGGCATATGAGTTAACCATTTAAATGGGAAATCATTGATTAGTCATGATGTCATAAGTCCCTGTGTTGTTTGGGCAATGGATTTATCAGAAATGTCTTCCCCAAAGACCAGTTTAAGAATAAAATTACTACTTTTGTCCATATAAGGTTTAAGAATTGAGGAGGCCTTTGTTCCACTGTAAGTCCTTATACCTTGATCTTGAAATCATTCTTTGTGTATGATCAGAAATATAGACAATGCAAAAATAGGCAGAACAAATTTAAGGAAGAAAATGTTCTTTGGATATGCACATTGATTAATTTATGAATAGAGTTAAGATATGCCAAATATTTTCTTTTGTTACCTGTGCACACAACACATACTTCTCAAAAGACTGGAATTTGTAGGCATTATTTAGCATTTTTTTATGTACATACTTTACAGACTTTCTCACCAGGTAGCTGGCTTGTTTGATGTCGTAGATTTCCCAGCAGTGATTACTAACTAGAAATGGTTTTAACTAGTGTGGCTGCCTTACCCAAAAGAAAATGATTTGTCATGACTACAGAGACAATGGAATCAAATGCAAAATAATAGGCATGGTGTTATCTGAAAACTAGACAGTTTCCAAAGATAAAAATGAGTTTTCAATATAATATGTAGCCCAATGTGGTTAAGTAGAAGGAAAACTCAGTTGCGAAGTTTCATTATGGGCAGAGTTCCTGCTTTAAATTCCTTGGGAATGGTCAGTACTTGGAGGAACACTAGCTCACCAGTGTGGCCCTCAGTTCCCCTAAGAGGAGTGTGCAGAGCAGAATATAAAACCTTCTGTAAGCACTCTCCTATTACAAAGGAATTTTCTCTGGATGGTCCATGGACAGAGTTAAAGGCAGGTTTCAGGTTCTTGCAATCTCTGAAATACAGTAATATAGAAGGACTAACTGTCACTAATACTACATTGTTGTTGATGTTCTGTAAGAATGGAAAATACCTTCATACATGCAAAGGACTTGTGGGGAAAGTTAGAAATTTGAGTCAAGTGGTACCCCAAGACAATATAAAAAATTTGGTTTTGACCATTCCAAGAACTCTGGAGAGCTTAATGGGAGAGTAAAACTCTTCTTTCCTCTCTTCTTTTTTCAGGACAAGCTTGCTTTACATTCAATCATTTATTAAATCATTCACACATTCAAAAGATATTATTTTACATCAATTATGTGTCAAGCCCTATTGCATACCAATGAAACCAAGACATTTCTTAAAGAATGTGTTTCTTTAAAGAGTTTATGCATGCTATAGGATGTGATTCTCCCAAACAGAGGACCATGGAAGAGGATCAAGGAAGGCTAGAAATCTTTTGCAGAATGATGCATGATTTAATTCCATCAGAGAAAATGTTTTCCTTCAAAAGATTCATGGACTTCACACAACACAAGCAATGGGCAAGCTCTAACCAAGTCTTCCCACCCCACCCCCAACCATTTCACCTCTCCCTTGATAATAAACGATGGCAATGAGATGATATTCAGATGCATGTAAATGCTGGTATTTTTCATAAGGGCCCTAAGCAAAATAAATAGGAGAAATCTTATTTTGCTGCTCTCTCAGTTCCTTTCCTTTGGAATAACTATATACCAATTTTTTGCTTCTATCCTGTAAGTGCCCTTTACCTTCATGCTAAATTCAGTATCTCCGAGTGCCTTTGTTGTGGTGCTTCTCTTTCAGAATTTTACTCTTGCACTGTTACTTGTTCCTTCCTGAAAAACATGCTTTCTTCCTCAGAATGGCTGCTTTAAATATTAGACCATATAATTAAATCATTTTAATGTAATAGTTTACTAGTCTGGATGATCACAAAGTTAGCCGGAAACTTAAAAATGAATAAAATTATTATATATTCACATCATCAACCCCAGAAGCTATTAATATGAACCTCTGGAGGTGGGGCTCAGGAAATCCGAGCTAAAAAGGATGTACCTTAATGCAGCCTGTCCCATGGATTGATTTTAGTGAGTATCTGCTTTACCATTTAGAACTGATGGCACAATCCAGAGTGTCAGAGTGGCACAGAAGGGCTTATGCTACAGCGTCTGACTAGTTAAAGCTAATTATAGAGAGCTAATTTCTCCAAATAAGTGAGGCAGAATTCTCCCTCATGCTTCTGTTACTTCTTCTGACTTCCTGCCTAGAATTTCTTCTTACTCTTCTCATTTTTCGCTATACCTAAAATTCCAGTTCAAACCTGATCTTTCCATAAAGCCTTTGAGAACTATAGCAGCCATGGCATATATTGCAACCTTGATTTCTATTTGAATATTTCCTACCTCCTCGAGCCCTTTGAAGGATAAATAACATGAGTTGAGGAAAGAGGAAAGAAATAATGAACTTCTTTAGGCAAGAAAGAAGTACAAATTCTGGTGCAAAAGAGGGCAGAGGAGGAAGGAAAGAGTTTGTAGAGAGCAGAATGAGCAGCCAAGTAGACTAGAGCCTATCTCCAGGGAAATGTTGCTGATTACAAGAATGAATAATATTCAACTTAAGTTTCTATTACATGTGTTACACTTTGCTGTTTTTCCTACATCTTCTCAAATTGTCAGTAAACTTGGCTGTGCACAAGCAAATGCTTTCTGAGTCTCCTTTGAAGAAATCAAGGAAAGGAGGGACCATGTTTTATTTCCAGGGCTACAGACTTGGCGATGCAGAATTATTGGGCATGGCAAACACCTTTCTGCTGTCATAGGATACTTGGCAATTATTAAATCTCCTTGTTAACTACCAGTGTAGGCAAACAAAATGTAACTCTCTATAATCTGCTGATAATAGATCTCTCTGTGGAACATGGAAAATGTTGGAATAATTGTGAGAGTAACTATATGTAGTGAGGAGAGTATCCAGAAATGCTAGGATGATACTAGGCTGTGGTAACACACCCTTCATGACACAATGAATCATACCACTGTTCTTTTGAAATTTTCCCTGCCCTGGGTGAGAAGTCATTGTCAGAGCAGAAGCCAGGACTGGGAAAAATCAGAATTGACCATCTTTTTGTTCTGGTTTTAGGGAAGCAACATTTTCTAGACAAAATGTATCCCTCTGCTACCAAGGAGTCAGTTACACATGGAATTTTTGCGTGACTAGCAGAAATGTGTCAGTGCTGGGTCATCAGGGCTAATGGGAATAGTTCTGGATGCTTAGAAGCAGAAATCCCCATCGTTTTGACTGAGAATAGAATTTCTGGATAAAATGCAATTAGATTATTTCATTCTGACAGTTTTTTTCTTCAGATTTTAACATATCTGAATTTGGATGAAATTGTTGTCCACAAGCAGGCATGCTATAATTGTTACTGCCTGTCTCATGTATCAGAAATTATCACTGCTTGGGCAATAATCCTGGAAAGAAGAGTGCAGCATTCTCTAAGGAAATAATGAATCACCAGTGTTTATGTCACCACAGAGCATCACTGTATGTGGACAAAACAAACACACTGATGATCCTAAGACAAAAGGTTGGACTTGGGATATACAGAAGTTTCAGTTTTACAATCATTTAATCAGTTACCTCACTGACATTTTCTTTTTATGCTTTCACAAGAGTGATATCTAAAAAAAGAGATATTTCAATATGATTAAAATAGTTGTAAGTGATACAAAAATATTGGGTCAGTGTTAAATTGGCAGAGATTTTCCCCTTCCTTTCAGTGGTATGTATGATAATGGCACACATATTATAGGTGGCATCTTATTTCCAATAGAATTCACTATTCTGAAAATTTGGCCCTGGTAAGCAGAAGTTAAGCTTGTCTAGAGGTGATGACAGAATGGGAAATATTAATAACACTTCAAAGAAAGCAGGAACCCTAGCCTGATGGTCTAAAAATGCCAGGGTAATAATATAATTTCCTAATATTTGTATATGGATCCTGGCCCACATATAGCCTATGGATTCAGCCTGATTTCCTATCAGGCATATTCCCTTATGCAGTAACAGCTGCTTAGCCCCCAAACAGGCCATGCCTATTAGAGAATCTCTGTGATAAACAGAAATATGCCTGACACAGTGAACCCAGCTGTAGATAAGACTTCACAGGTGAGATTTAGTATGAAGAGCTAAGATCCTATGGGGAAGGATGGGTAGCATTCCCCTATCTGTGCACCTAAATATAATTCACCACCAACTGGAAAACAGACTACAGGACTATGAGTCAGAGGTGAAAGATGCAGAAATGAGTATCCTAGAGTGAAGCAGTTCTCCATCTTACATTGACCTCACACCTTATTCCAAATTCAGGATGCCTTAAGCTAGGCAGTCCTATAAGAGACACCTTCATAGAATGAAAAAGCAAACATCTAGAAGAAAGAGAGAACAGTATAACATAATGTAACTATAGTACATGACATGGCATTCACGCATTGCCTCTGAAGGCTAGAACACATTTAGCTGTTATTTTACTTACCTTATCCCTGGGCCACATGGGACAAATACCATCTTCATTGTTCACCATTTGATATACAGCATCAACCATCCTCTGAAAACTGGTTGAGAATTATCTTTCAACTACATAATGTTGTATTTTATCATGATTACGTTATATTTGGGAGCACAGAGACAGCTTTTGCAGGGTCTACAAGGCTTTACTAGACAAAAAGAGTAGCTGGTTGAGAAACTATTAATTAAATTTAATAATGATTTTTATATGATTACATCTGTACAATTATTATTTAGCTAGCATTGTAGTTCCACTTGGGATAGATTTTTTTTTTCAAGAATATATTGAGAAAATCCTCTGGCAGACTTGAGACTCTGAGAAGATAGGTTGGAAGCAGAGACAATCAGTAGCTTTAAATTAAAAAAAAAAAATCTGGTGATGAAAGTGGAGAAGAAGAAGGGAATGGGAAACAGAGTAGAGAAAATGAACAAGTATTAGTGGTATCCAAGAACTTGTGAATAGTGGCCAATGAACTTCAAAAAACTAAGCTTCTCCTTATTTAAAGTGTATGTTTTGATGTTTTGTACTAACATCCATACTGATTTTTCCAGACCTCTAGTGAAATGTTTATATGCATTGGTTTTGTTTTACTTTTTGTTTGCTTTCTTGTTATTCTGGTGATGTTATATAAATCAAATAAAATGGGCCATGTTTCACATCTAGGACAGTGTGTCCCAAAACAGGAGCACACTGTTAGGAATGTTAAGATATCTATAAGCCATAGAGGCCAGAGGTGACAAGAAGGAAGTAAAATCAACCTCTCACCTCAAACCCCAAACCATGAAAATAATAGCAAGCATGCAGATCTCCAGTGTAAATGGGAGAGGATACTTCAGCTGATATTTGTCCTATCCTGAAATAGTAACAACCTTATGAAATATGACTTCTGTGGAACAGTAGATTCCATGTCAAGCACAAAATTTACCAGATTCTAGATGATTTAGGCTTTTTTTTCTTTAAGACAACTGCATTTTCAGTAAGAGATTCTGAGAAATTCTCTGAACACAATCCAACACAACTGACATGCAGCTGTGAATCTAAATGAAACAAAAAGTAAAAATAAGTGCCCAGTTTATTAATAATTCTCCTCAACATTATAGAATTATTTTTAAATTTACAAACAATAATTCTTTTTTAAAAATTTCCCTATTTCAAATTTCATTACATTTATTATGAGATTTAACATAATTTGAGAAATCTGTTCTCATAAAATTTTCCCAGAACATTTCCTACTATCCATTTAAAATCTTTGACCTTCAGATAAATTCACCATCTTATTGTCTAGTAGGAATATCATGGACTTCAAATCTTCTTATTTTAAGAAATATTTTAAAACTTTAAAAATAGAGATCAATGTTCTACCCACAAAAGCCTAGCTAATTTTTAGTAGCAAAAATTATTCTATTTTACACATTCATTTCATTAGTTATCTCATTTGACAAGTAGACAAAACAAACAAAAAGAAAATTTCATGAAATTATAATAAAGTTATTCCAATGCCTCATTGCAAAAGAGAATTATTAAAAGTCATTTAAGAGCAATTCAGTTATACCTACTCTTTTTCTAATGGCGTATACACTTTAGTGTTGATAACAATAAAAAGTTTAAGAGATTCAAGCAATTTTCAAACATGTTTTTCTTTTCTTTTGAGGTTCATACAACTTCCTTCCCATTATTGATAGAGTTAAATTATATCTCTTTATTCATTCTCTCTCTTTTTACAGTACAAAGTAAGCCCAGCTTTTCCAAGTGAAACAGAGACCTCAAGACTGATTAGTCTGTTCATTTTACACCAGTTAGTAACAGGATTCTAAAATTTATCAAGTTGAAAGGTATTCCTTCAAGGCCAAGTTTTAAGAAGAGTTTGTGAATACATGTGAGTGTGAGGAAGTAAGTACGGCTTCCAGCAAAATTCCTGGAATCAAGTCCAGAGATTCTTCTTCAGTCATTCATTTTGGTTTAGGTCTGTGATTACAGTCAAGCCATTTAATTTGTCAATTATTTATTACCTGTCTATCTATCATCTATCATCATTATTTATTGCCTAGCAGAAGTAGAGCAAAATCATATCTAAGACGTTTGGCAGATTTAAACAAATAAAATTCCACAGTTCATACCAAGAAAATTATTTTGAGGTGATAAAGACTCCGATCACCAAAATGTACCTTTTGAAATACCCATGGAATTGCAGAAGGTGAAAGCTGAACACTTGGCATCCGGGAGCTTGACTTCGAGGTCTTGCTCTACCACTTACAAGTCTGTGTGTTCTAGGACAAGTTATTTAACTTCTTTAAGTTTATTTCTCTCATCTATAAAATGAGAATAGTCCTAGGCTGTAGTGAGCCTTGAAGAAAAGGAGTGCCAGATATTGTCATCACTGTTTCATAAACAGGTCCCAAACAGAGAGGAAACACAATTTGCAATGGACTTTGACTCTGAAAAGCAGCCACCCAGGCACCTGCAGGATCCAGAGATAAGCAGAAAGATGCAGATTTGGTCTTGTGTGTTTGGAGGAAATGCTGTCCTAAAAGCAAGTACAAGGGTAGCTTTCTGGCCTGGCTGGTCACAGAGACCTGTGAAATAGCCAAGGGGAAAAGGATGGAAATTTCTGAGGCCCATGATAGCTTCCAGGAGTTTAGCTCAGATCTCAGTCCTCTGTAGCTCTGGCATCTTTTCTCTTCTTGGAAAAGTCTTGGTCAATCTCTTAGGCTGACTGGACATGAGTAGACCATCCTCTTGTCTCCTCTTTCCCATCTGCTCCTCCTGAACTCTATAATCAAAGTATATTGCTTCAAGTATATCTTATCCTGGGGTCAGTTACTACTGTGTATTTTATTCTGTCCTTTCTGCCCTGAGTTGAGAATATTGAGATTTAACCTATAGGACACAATTTTTTCACTTGTGTTTTATTCACCTGAATGGGAATGTTTTGGATGTTTCACTCCTCTGAAAACAAACCATGAAGAAAAAAAGAAGAAGTAAGTTTTAGCCAGGCCTATGAGTAGGAATGATGTAAATTGTCTATGTAATGGAAAAAAAAGAAGAGAAAATGGAATGCATATTATTCAGAGATTGAGAAACACTTGGGAGCAGGCTATATAGATATCTTCCCAGAAACATGTAATCATAAAAATAAGAGAAATGATGACAAGAGCTTCAAGAAAAATATAGGAAATTTAAATTGAAAATAAAGAACCCCAGATAAGAAACTTGGTAATTATGATATGATAGAAATGTAAACACACATAAATGCTTCTGATCAAGCTCTGATTGGGTTTAGCTGTCCCTAGCCTAATAAGGAATATTTTATTTCACTTCTTAATATTCTTCATATTCCCAGAATTTCTTACTGAAGTTTCTAGTATTTTAGTAATAGTCAAGAGCTTGGAATAGTCCACACAGCATCTTGAGCATCACACATTGCTATGTGCTCATGCCTATAGTCAAATGGCTGGGACCCAGGAACATTTACATAGTTCCCAGAAAGGCAGAGGAAACCCATGCATAGTGGAACTAACTCATGTTATAATACATATCCAAATCCTTTAGCTGCAATTCCAGTATCCAAAAAGCTCTCATACCGAAATGTTTTTCCCTATAATGACAAAACTAGACCTATCTGGGTGTATGATTATTTATTGATTTTTTTTTCTTATTAAACCAAGTATTCAGATTATTTATGTTTTTATGTTATGAGTATTAGTATACCTAGTTGGGAGGTGATGTCCCCATCAGCTGTTACATAATACAAGACACATGCACAGTGTTACCTTTAAAAATTTCAGACAAAATCCCAATGCTGGGATGCATCTGGTCCCTGGGGTTTAGATAAGGACTTACAGATCTGATCATATTTCTTAAGCAATTTATTTCTATCTCTAGCTCTTCTTTTTTAAGTCAGTGATTTCTATAAGGGAATGTATTCCTTCACATATTTTTATTTTTACTTCAAGTAACTGAATTGAATTAAATCATAAATGAAATATCTTGTATGTATTTATATAGTAAATTTTTAGTTAAATCTTTTAGTTTCCTCCTACCATTTGAATTACATGCTCCTTAAGGTTAGTTTCTAATAATTTCAATTTTTTTCTTTATCTCCAAAATCATGTACCCAAATGAAAAGATTACACTGAAGCAATTATGTAATTCTAAATAACTTTAATCACAAGACATATTTTAAAACTTTTTTATACTAAAATGAGAAAATATTATATATATTGCATATGCTTATTTGAATACCTTAGGAATGGGCTTCATATACAACATAGAGGTCTCAAAGCATAAACCTATGATGACTATTATTATGGTAAAGAGTTTATACAAAAGTGGCAAATTTGTACTTCTTTATTTGGAATTCAACATAATATTTCACAAGAAATTTTATAAGGAATTATTAACCAGCCACACTTACATGACAACTAAATATGCTTTCATTGCAAGGGAAATTTTTAAATTATGAATTACATCCGTAAAACTAAAGTGCAGCAATTCAAATACTTTAAGTTTAAAGGCCCTTTTTTAGGAAGAAAATCATTTTATTGCTTTCCAGAAATATATAGCTTGATTGATTATATTATCTTTAGTAACAAGAAAATTGGCACCTTCACACTCATTTTGCCTGTTTTGTGTGTCTGGCTAATCAGTTAAGGTATAAAACCTGAGTTACCACTTCTGTTTCAGATCAGCACCTAAGTCCCATGCTTATGATTTACAAATTTGAGTTCAGTGTCACAATTACATAGGATGTAATAAAAGCAAGTGAAAAATAAAAATTAAATTTTCTCAAAAAATACCAGGTCAGAAAAATCAACACAGACGCAGCTGTGCTGCATATTTTTAGCATTTCTCTTTATTGTCTCCTGTTCACTGGAACATCTGCTTCATTTTCCAAACTAGTAAAAAGTCTTCAAGCACTAATAGACTCCACACTGAGTTTTATGGATCGTATTAGTTGAGTTCTTCTTTCTTTTTATTCATCTGAGGAACATCTTTCTTATAAATCAGTGTTTAACTAGACACTTTGGCAGAATGATTGTGAGAATTCTTGTTAGTAAATCTCTCAAACTTTTATTTGAAATGATTCTTTTACAATTTAAAACTACCTGTGAAGGAAAACATCCATTTATTAGAATAATAAAATATTTAAAGGGGCAAACTCCTCAAAATTAAGGAGTAATTTATAATTGTCAAAGTCCAATGAATTTACATGTATTTGAGGGCCAGTGTGGACACTTCGTATCTAAGGGCATGTGAAATTACAGACATCTGCATGAAGATACAAGTTGTATCTTGAATGCTCATGAATTTTTTTACATTATAAATGGGTGATGGTGGCATTATGGAGTTTAACTTATCATAATTACACTAGACTGTAATAAATTGGGTACCAAGTAGGTTGATACTATTTTGGAAAGTACACAATTAGCAAAATGCCTTAAAATGTCATACCAATGAAATGAAAAAAGATGAAGCATGAACAGCCTAGAAGGCTGTTTATCTATATTTATCTATATTTATCTGTGTTGATCTATATTTATCTAGATATAGATACAGGTATACATAGATACAGACATAAATGTGTGCATTTGTATATACACACATTTTAGTATCTATAGGTGCATATTTATATGTAGGGATAAAGAGATACTTGTGTGTGTTCAAACATATTTTATTTATTTAATAATACAGAACAAGAAAATACATTTATAAATAAAAGGTTCTTGAAATGTAGAAGACTTTATTTTGTCATTCAAAGTCATCTCCTTGAATATCAATTTTTAAACATGGAGGTGATTTAGTTATATCCAGTAAATATAAGGGAAAACTTCATGGATAAATAAAATAATCTGTACAAGTATCTTTATAGTTCTTTTCCCAAGGAAAAAGAAAATTAACTCATTTCATCTTGCTTCTCAGTGTGAAAAGTAAATAGATGTATCTGAAGAGTAGGGTAATCATTCTTTCCCATGAAATGTTCTCCATTTTGAAGAAACCAGGAAGTTTGGGTTGAGCTGACATGCACCCCCGTTGGAGGTGGCATTGACACCAGTACCCTTGCCACTGTGACTGGGTCAGTGGTGGGCACACACTGCACAGGCTCATTAGTCTGTCCTGTAGTGGAATTCTGTTGGGCACAGTGATTGTTTCTGAGGTGAGCTTATAAACTATGTGGTGAATCAGACAGATGTTCAAGGCTTTTGTATAGTGGCTGGGAATAATAAAAAATGAGTAAGTTTGCTTTGGATAGTGTGATATACAGATGTAAAGTATGAAAATGATAGAGTAAGGCCATCAAAAAATGAAAACTAGAGCATAACCCAGGTAACCAGAGTTTATCTGAAAAATTATACAAAAGAATGAGAAATTTAAAAAATTATGTCAAACATAAGTCAAAGTAAAGTTTTTCCCCCATTTTTCAAATAATTGGATCTCAGATGTAGAATTGTGCTATTAGAGACAGAAAATGGTGGGAGGCATACTAGCTAGATAATGCCATGCTTCTTGTTTAATCTTGCCGTGCTTCAATTTAGTCACCTGAAAATAGGTAAAAAATAGTACCTGCTATGGTCCAACTGTTTGTGCCCCCTCAAAATTCACTCGTTGAAATCCTAACCCCCACAGGTGACGGTATTAGTAGGTGGAGCCTGTGGGAGCTGCTAAAGTTGAGAGGGTGGAGCCCTCATTACTGGATAAGTGCTCTTACAAAGAAAGCTCCAAAGAAACCCCTGTCCTCTTCAGAGGACCCAGCTACAAGTCTGTGATCTGGAAGAGGGCCCTCTGCTCACCATGCTTGCTCCCTGATCTAGGACTTCAGGCTCCAGAACTGTGAGCAACGTAAGTGTCTGCTTTTATCAGCCTCCCAGTCTGTGGTATTTTACTGTGGTTCGCTAAGCAGACCAAGATGATACCTCCGTGTGGCTGTGTGATAGTTAACTGAAGTGATGCATCTATCACCTGTAAACCAGCCTTGACATGAAGAAAATCATTCAATAAAAGTTAATATAATTATTAATATTATTGTAGTTAATCTTATTATTATTCTTAGTTTATTAGTGGTAGTATCTCCATAATGCCATCCAAAGTGTATTGTTATAATGATAATCTTTGTTCCCCATACTCACCATTAGAAGTTGGAGATCTTTGTCTCATGAATTATTAGATATTTAAAATACCTGCTAAAATACATATTGATTTTTTTTCTAATAATCATATAATCTTAATATGTTTTTGCCAAACACAGCATTTTATAGCTTTGATCTGACTTATTCAATGATATGAAGTATTGGCATGGCCTGCCCTTGGAGAGAATACATGGTATTATTCACATCTGTGTAATTAATGACATAGAAGTCCATCACAAATATGTTAATATGGAAAACTGGGATTTCAAAATGCTAGCTTTTGGATGGATGAATTAATTCAATTTCTTACCTCCGATTTTGGTGGAGGGTAATTATTTTAGAAACACCTTTTTGTTTCTTTTTCCTAAATACTACTAAATACATGACCCTAGTGTTTTGAAAAAAATGTTTTAGTTCAAATGTCAAAGAAGAGCTATAACATATTCTCTGCTTTCATGCTTGGCTCACTAAAATTGGAATGTAGTGGTGGTTAGGACTCAGATAATCACATTTAAATGTGTTTCACAGTGACTTGACATGTAACTATACAATTTTTATTTTAGAAGACTACATTGGCATACTAAGCTAAAAAAATCTCTTCAGAGTAATAAGCATACATGCTTGGTAAAAATCTTAATAGACATTGTGTACATTTATATCTACATTTTTATAACAACAAATTATACACATAAGTATAAAATCTATACCTGTTTATATGTGTTTGAAAAAGAAAAAATCGCAAGGGAAATAAACTTTGAACAAATCAAATAGTTCTATGAAGTCATAATATATACTATGCAAAGCTTTGAAATAACTTTATTATAATGTTAAGCTAATTTACTAAAATACAATTTTAACAATACTGCTTGAGTTGGTTTCCTGATGGTAATTGAATTATTTGAACTTTTTGGATATAGTTTTAAAAAATGAGGCTAATAGTTGTACTTAACATCATATTGTTTTGTTTTTCTGAGCATTAATGTAAATATATAAAAGCATAATGTAATGTAAATACTTAAGAATGCCTTGCTTATAGTGATCACTCAGTACTGGTTATTATTATTATGAAAACATACAGAACATAATGAAGAGTCTCAAAGGATCTGCCCCTTGAGATTTTAGCATAGGTTGTCTTGTATGGGATAATGGAGTGCTGAAAAAAGGGGTAGAGCAAGGAAGTTGGAGGTAGACCAAAAGTAAAAGGAGGGAAGATTTAAATCCCTGCTTACCTATGTTGCATGTAAAATACAAGACACCTAGTTACATTGGAATTTCAGGTAAACAAGAAATAGTAACTTAGTATAAGTATGCCCCTTGTAATATTTGGAACATACAAATACTAAAAATGTATTATTTTTTATTTTAAATTTAACTTGGCAACCTGTACTTGCCTTTTAAATCACTTATGCTAAATCTGGCAACATTGTGCCAGCCATAAGGAAAAATCATGCAGCATGTATGAGATACTCCAGTATCAAATAATATATCTATATATGTGAATTTTGTGTTCACATGTATAAATTAGATTCTTTAAAAATCTTTCTATATAATCCATAGGGATTTGCATTACATATCATCAAGAAAAAATGCAGTATGATATTATAGTATTATTCTATTATAGTAGAATCAAACATAAAACTGTATTACATGTACATATGAATAAATATGTATTCTTAGAAGAAAGTAAGTTTGAAGAAAAGGAAATATTCTATGAGGTGGAAAATCCATTCATAAAATGAATCTCAGAGTTGAGATTGCATTGGTTTACAGAGTGGGGCTGGGGAGAGTTGTGTTAATTTGATATTCCCTAAAGTTCATCGTTCAAATCCAGTAATAAGGTGTTTAATCAGTGCTGGATCTAAAATGTACACATTTTTTTGTACGTAGATGTGGGAATTTGATCATGTGAGCATTTTTGGTTTAACATGATGCCCAGTGATCTAAATCTCCTCTTTACATTAGAGGAAGCATAGGCTAATACTGTGTCACAATTTGGTTTTCTTTTTAAATCAAGAAGTAGGGAAGGGAAAAATTCACTTCATTAGCTGCAGGTGAACACCCAAAAATTTCACCTATTTGCCATGTATTCAAAATGACCAAAAATTATGATATGACGTCTTCTGAGACCACCTTTACGTGCAGCCCTGAAGAACCACCTACAGCTCTTTTGTAAGGGATTCAGAAGTTGTCCTGAGATTAGCCATTCATTAAATTTTTATTTTGAAGAATACAGGTCTCCAGTTTCCTCCATGTAACCAACAATTCTTTTCTTACTAGATTCTGACTCTATAATTCATTATAATTTCTGCTCTTTTCTGTTACTTTCTTTCGCTTTAATATATATAAAGTTAAATCAAATCCGTGTGAGTAAAAAAAAATAATTTTACTTATATAATAGTTGACTGTCGCCATTAATAATTTCACTGGATCTGCTTTAAGTTTATAGCATTAAGATAATTATTCTAATTGCATGAGCAATTTTAATTGTTAGTTGGTGTCTCTTCTTGGTGCAATTATATGGAAAAGCTATATCAGATAAAACAATTAAAATGGTTGATGTAATTGTTGAAGAATAGAAATTAGTGTTCAGAATTTTAATCAAGAATTAATTTATGTTCCAGGATATTTTAGAGTCTTTTATATGAATATGCATAGGGACAAGAGAAAAAAAATGAAGGTCTCTTTTTTCTCTGTCTCATCATCAAAGATATAAAATATCCCAGTTTGCATACATGAAGATGAAATTAGTGATCCATAATAAGTAAATCACAAGGTTTGAATTATTTTTCTAAAGTAGTCATCGTTTTACAGATGCAATCTCACACTTTAGTCTCTATTGCAATTAATGATACACAGCAGTGGTGACTTATTGAGGTGAGAGGTCAGTCAGTGGTCACTTAAATGGAACTGAGCTAACTATAAGATCTATAACTATAACCTCATTTGTATACTGCCCTAATCAGTTAAATTAACTAAATTCAGAAAAGATGTAATTATCAGCATCATCAACATGTTAAGGAAAACAGTTAATATTTACTGAACGCCTCCAGTGTTCTCTGAGATAATGTACATCTACCAAAAAAAAAAATCAGTTTAAGCATTTGCAAATCACTCCTACAAGTACTTTGCATATAAGACAGCTTCTAACTAGGTTATTTTAATGTTCCTTATTTTAGCATTATTTAGACATGTAATAGAAAATCAGGCTCTACTTACATTACAAAAATGATTTTATACTCAATAAATACATGTACTTTACCCCTCATGTACTTTTCCTGTCTTTTCTAATTTTAGTCTCTTGATATACCCACTACTATTTTGGTTTTAATAAACAAAGACTCATCCAAGTTTCAGAATAAAGGAATAAAAGGGAGTAAAAATAGAGAGAAATTTTATTTCAAGGTCAACAAGATCTCATAGAATCCCAGAACCAAAAGAATCGTAGAGTTTGTTGTTTTGGAACAGCAAGGTGAATATCAGCCTCTGACTGAGGAATCCATGCAGACTTCTCTTTTCTAGAACTTTCACTTCCTTCTTTGACTATCTTCTCTTTCCTCAGCTCACTTAACAAATTTAGTTCATGAAGATTTTTAAAATCAGAGTGTGAGATAACTTCATTCTGGTCAAATTGAAAGGTTTTAGTTGAGTTCATGGGTACCCTGGGGCTTTGCCGCCTCTAGTCCAGTGAGTGTGACTAGGGTAATTGTGTGGTCACTGGACTGTGGGTGGGAGAAGTATCCCCAGCGCAGAGCGCTGAACAGAACTGCAGAAAACTAAAGGGAGAGTCATGCCAGTCAAATCTGAGATTACCCTTTTTGACCATGTTAAGAATTTTGGTCTTCATCCTGAAATCAGAGAAGGGGTTTATTCCTGATGTAAATATCATCTTTGTGCTTTAAAAAGGTAATTCTGATTACAAGGTTGAGAATAGATTTGAAGGGAATAGGTGCTACACTGAGACTATAAAGAAGCTGTGCTCACACATACACACATGTTCTTAATGGTATGGGCTAGGGTAGCAAAAGCGGAAATAGAGGAAAAAGGGAAAAATTGAAAGAGATTTAGAGTCAAATTCAAAGGACAAATGGTGGATTAGAGTTTAGTGTAGGAGTATGGGAAGGGGCAGTGAAAAAGAGGGACGTGTCTTAGGTATCTGGTTTTTAGGAGAAGGGATGAAACTATTCTCAGAAGGAAATGCTGGGAAGAGACCATTCTCAGACACAAGAGAAAGCTGAAGAAGAGCAACACACTGTGTCTTAAACTTTATTTAAAACTCCTGTGAAAGTATCAACCTAGCACAACTCTAGGTCCTGGGAAATCACGTTATGACTCAAAATTCACTAAGAAGTTTTGAGATAAACAAATATTTTAATCACCATATATGTAAGAGGAATTCGAGACTGAAAACCTTAAGATTGCTATAAAAAGGTGTGGCAGGCGGAACAGTGGTGCCCGAAAGATACCCGCATCCTAATACCCGAAATTCTCACCTTAGTGACTGTTACCTTAGTGACAAATAGGTGCTTTGCAGATGCAATTAAATTAAGTACCTTCAGATGCAGAGATTATCCCAATAGAGTTTAATGCAATCACATAAGTCTTTATAAGAGGAAGGAAAGAAAGATTTGGCAGATAGAGAAGAAGTCAGGGTGGCACAGAAACTGAAATTAGAGAGAGGGGATCACAAGACAAGGAATGTGGCAGCCACCAGGAACGAGATGAGGCCAGGGATGGATTCTTCCCTAGGGCAGCCCACCTAACACCTTGATTTTGGCCATTGCTGCTAATGTCAGATATCTGACCTCCAGAACTGTTAGAGAATAAATTTCCTTTGTTTTAAGCCACTAAGTTTATAGTAATTTGATACATTGGCCATGGGAAACTAATACAAGGTGCTTACTGAAAATTTCTTTTATACTTAAAATACATACTTATGACATACATAACTTCTGATATAGTGTTTAAAAGTGTTTCATTCTAGCTGGGATAGTCTGTTTCACTGAAGGGAATCTGCAGTCTTGTATTCTATATAGCCAAAAAATAAATGCCATCTGCTCTTCAGATAGGACTTAGTCCCAGAAAATTACAGATATATCTTATAGAATTTATATGTCTAAATGCAATATTAGCATCCAATTGAAATTCAGGTAGTATAATTCTAGGTAAAATTAAATTAATTAATATTTTTTAATGTTTTTCTAATGAATGCAAGTTTTATTGAAATCTGCTTGCATAATTTAACCTAAACTTTTGGTAATGACTTGAATGTCTAACTGCACATTTTTGTCAGCATTATCAGCTAAGACCCAGCTCCAGCACACCAACCATGGGAGCATTGCTCTTAGAACTATAATTCTACACTTCTACTTTATTGTTTTGGATTTATTTTAAGTAGACTAGCAGTATTAGAAACATTTTCAATTATTTGTAGACTAATCACCTAGCAGAAGTCAAATAAATTATGAATATAAAGTGACATAAAATGGTGACTAGAACCCTCTAGATAACTTAGTTTGTGGTAACAAGTGAATCAATAAGACTTCAATAAATTTTCAACTGTACATAAACAGTAAAAGACAACAGGAAGTCTGGTCAGATGCAGAAGATAAACAAATAGCTCTTCTTGCTAAACTAATCTATATGTTTACAGAGACACTTTTTAAAAGGAATTTTGTCAGCATGAATTCTGTATAAGATGCAACTAATTATAGAACAATCTCAGAAAACATGTTGTTCCACAGAATAGTTTCTGAGAGATGTTTATAAGCTGATAAATGATCTTAAACTAGTGGGAGCTTTGATAATACTGGAATAATGTATACAATTTTAGCAAAGATTTCTTGTGTAATTCAGTCATTTTTTCCTTAGTTAATAACTAAATGGAGAGCATATTTATTTCTTTATATTACATTAGTGGTTGTATTTCACTCTTGTTATACCCCAAATAAGGTGGAATAGGCTCACTAGGTAGTCACAAACTACAGTTGATGCTGGTTAACAGTCACCCACGTATATAAAACTAATATATCATGAAATTGCTTCTGACAATTATCAGATGGAGTAATGCTCTTTATTATCCAGGTGTTTAAATACCAGGCTATCCAGATGTTTAAAGCTTTGGCTGCTTGGTTCTAAAGTAACAATCTCTTCTTTCTCTTTAGTAGGAAGTTTGAGATAAATTGAGGATTGTGTATACATAATATTCATATGGAAATTCAGGGAATTTCCTAATTCCTTCATCTTTTTTTTGGTTGTGTTATACTAGCTTGTTTATTAGCTTAGCAAGAAGTTCATTGCTTTTGCCTTAATTTCAGTAACTAATCTTCAGTCATGCCTCTAAATAGGTGCAGAGAAAGACAACAGTTGAAATAAAAAAGTATATGTAAGTAAATTTCAACATTTTGGGAATCTTGAAGAAGGTTATATGGGAATTCTGTGTACTATTCTTGCAGCTTTTCTGTGATTCTGAAATTTTGTCAAAACAAAAAGTTAAAGATAGAAAGTCCCTTTTTTTAAAGAAATTAGCAACCTCTGCCAACATTGACACATACCTCCACTTCAGCCACCACCAGTGTCAAGGCTTCAGCCCATGCTTATCCACTCTGATTTTTTCTTTTTCTCCCTTTTGGAGAAAAACCTATGGTTTTCTTTACTTCCTTGACAGCTCAGCTATACTTCATTAGCATGTTTTTAATATTTTGTGGGGAATTTCTTGTGGTTTTGTAGTTAAAGCATTTTCAGCTTATCTGATTTCCTCTAGTGCCAGAAGTGGAGGGCGTTGCATGTGTTTTAATGGATGTATTTCCCCCCAAAATAACTTCAAAGTTATGTATTATACTAACTTTAGTGACTTGCCCTTTCTTCCATTGACTATGTTACCTATGTGTGAGTTTTTCTTTTTCACGAGTTTGGTTCCCATATATCATGCTATTTTTTTGCAGTTTAAATGGTTGGTGATTCTAATTTCTCTCTTCATATTTTCAATAGGGTCTAGATTGAATGGTGCTTGCAAGAGTTATCTGGGTCACAGACATTAAACAATATTGTTCTCTGTCATATCTCCAGCATGTCAATGCCTTGTACATAGGAGGTACTATGTAAAGAATAAATAAATAAAGGAGGAAGTGAACAGAATTAATACATAAAATTATATAATGGAATGAATAAGTGAAATATGAATGCAGACTCTGGAATGAGTGATAATCATCTTCATGCAAAACAAAATAACAATAAATTTTTTTGTATCTTGTTTAGTATATAAAATTGGGAATGTGAGATTATTGGTATAGAGAATTCACAATGAGGAGTCAGTCATGGTAAATTTGGTATATCAAAGAATGAAGAAAATCATTGGACAAGTGGTTTTCTAAGTAAGAAATTTAGATATAAAAAGAGCAGTTCATGAAGATAAACAGGATAAACTGTAGTTGAGAACAATCTTTCTTGAGAATTTTGTTGGTCACCTTTTTTGACACTTCATTTGCATGGCACTTACCTTAATATAGAGTAAAGCAAGGGCTCAAGATTTTTTTACCATTATATTTGTTAGCTACCTCAATAATTGTTCTAGATTCCATGGTATCTCTCTGTACCTCTGTAATGAACTTCTCCTTAACTCAGTTTGAGTTCTGTTTTTCTTCCTTGCAATCAGTAAAGCCTCCATCAAGATATAACTCTCTTATTCTCAGAGAAAGGAGACTGTTTTCATCAGTCAGTAATGCTTTGGGAATTTTAAGTACACAGGGTTTTGCACATGCACTTGTCCTCTCAATTTTATTCTATACCTAATTGAATCATTTCTTACTTAATTAAAATTTTGTGCTACAACGAGAAGTAAGAGTACCATGAGAAAGCCAACAAAAGGACCAGAATACTGTTAGGTGGTCATAGCTTCTTCAAATCTCAGAGAGATTTGATACATATGTAGGAATTACCTAACCAATGTACAGAGAAGGAATCTTTTGGAAATAAGGAATAGCATTTGCTAAAGTCCCCTGGAAACAGGAAGCCTTCCAGAATGTCCTGGAAATTATGGGTGACTGTGTGGTGGAGCCTTGGTAAGAGAATGGCACTGAAGGAAGCATGTGACTTAGTTAGATTAGGGCTTTTTTGGAGTAGACTTAAAGAAATTAGCTGATTCTAACAAGATTTAGGAGATAAAATCAAATGCTGCGGTGAGTAAATTGGAGGCAAACGAAAGTAGATGCAGGGAGATCAGTTCACAAGTCAGTGCAGTAGTCCAGGCAAGAAAAATGATAGTTTGATTTCAAATATGCCATAGAGGTGGAGGAAAGTGGATAGATTCAAGAAATATTTAGAGGTAAAATGACCTTTAGAGAAAACTGATTTTGAAGAGTCATAAACCAAAAAAAAAGGAGGAAAAGGGGAAGAAACTAGGTCTGTCAGAAGGAAAAACAAATTTTACAAATACATGAGAGAGATTGCATTTACATGGTCAAGCTAACAATAATAGGTTTAAAAGGTAAATAATTGCCAGTCTTACCCATCTTTATAAGACTGACTTCTACATCTTTATTGAAATAAAAAAGAAGATGGAAGCCACTCACTTGAAGTAACTTAGGAATTTTGTGCTGTTTTTTTCAACCTCTTAAAGCAGACAAAATCTTAATGTGACAATTGTCATTTATATTCCTGTTTCATCAGATGCAAATCAACCCTATTTCCTTATCTTGGATATATGGAAAGACTACAGTTGCCAGCCTTCATTCCGCCTGGTAAGGGCCATGCCATTGAGATTTGGCCAGTGAAATGTGAGAGAGAAATTGTGTACCTCTCATAAAACATCCTATGTGAGTCCGCACAGTTTCATTTACCTGTCGGCTAGCTGAATAATGCAGAAGATACCTGAGAAGTACATCAGGGTGAGATCCACAGGATAGAAGTAGCTTGAGTTTCTGTTTTACCACTTTGACTAAGATTTTTCAGTGAGCCTCCAAACTCACATGGGATTATGATAAACAAAATCCCACTAATGTAGGCCACTGAGATTTTGAGGGTGTTTGTTATACAAGCTAACATAATATATAATGCTGCCTTTTTGATTTATTTATTTACAAACAAACAAAAAATATATATATATATATTCCAAGGAATTCTCCTAAGCACTTTATGAATGTTCAATCTTGTGATCCTTATGGTGACACCATGAAATAAGTAATATTGTTATTCACATTATACAGTAACAGGAAATAAAATACAAGTCCACACAGCTAGTAAGTAGCAGAGCCAATATGCATCCCCAGCTACCCTGCCTGCAGAGTTTCTCCTGTTAGATTCTGGCTATACTACCTGAATTTAATTGATTTTTCTTTGAAGGAATGTTCATTTGTGGGACCTACACTTTGTGTTTCCTACACTCCTGAATATTTTAGGAACTTGTATATCAAGGCTAATTTTATAGGGAGACCGGGAAGTCCACAATGGCCTAAGACTCAAATTCAAAATGAACCTCAAATGTAATGTGGTTAAAATTTAAGTTATTTTATTTTTTGTGTTTTATTGTTGAACAAGTTACATGTAAAATACTAACATTTTTGTAACTCTATTTTCACACTTTTTATTTACTTTCAAATTATCAGGGAACATTAGTAATAGGAAGTAGCCCAGGCAGGCTCTTAGTCTTGAAGGGCCCTGTTTTACATGCTCCTGTTCATATTCTCTGGGGCTCTACATGAACTCCATACAGCACCTCACAGAGCCTGTGAAGTATGGGAACAGT
>JAVSCE010013044.1:0-298425 GCA_032199065.1 Smutsia gigantea | reverse complement strand
GGGACTTACTCATTAAACTGATTTTAGTTTCTGTATCTAACTGGGTGATGTTGTGGTTTTGTGCACAAAACCTAGTCTTTGAGAGTCATTCTGCACAAATCTTCAAATTGCGATAGCATTAATATCATAAATAAAAAATGCTAATAAAGTCCTTAATAAATTCAATACCTTAGGAGTTAGTCCTATGTATTATTTATTTTAGTTTAATATATACTGTTTCATGACCTATTGTTTTTGTTTAATGATATATTGTATATCTTTTTGAATGATGTGAATAGACAATGTATACATACAATGTAAACATAATACATTATTATTCATCATTACTTTTAGTGGCTACACAGTATTTCAATGTATGGATGCACCTTAAAATATTAAATAATCCTATAGGATGGATGCCTTTAATATATCCATTTCTTACTACATTAAAAGTGCTCAGTGAATGAACTTAAACCTAAATCTTTGTAACATTTCCTTTATTATCCAAGTATACAACTATAAAAGAATAATGTGGAGGTAAAAATTTCTATTCAAAAGTTACAAATTTTCTACACATTTTTAAATTGCCCTTCAAAATAGTTATATGAATTTCCATTTAATAAAGAGTTAATCTCAATATGAATTCCAAAGCTAGTGTTTTAACTTATTGTAATCCGTGGGCCAAGGTATACGAACTGTATTTTGAACAAAAGCTGCCGTACATTTCTGACTCTGAAACAAGACCTATGTAAGTAAGTTCTGCTAAGAAGTTAATATTACATAGAGGAATTAAAATGGTAGTTATTTTCTAGAAGCATTTATATTTCATAATTGTCCAGAACTACAAGTACATCATTTTAAAGTGAGGGATCATTGAAAATAAATGATACTATCCATACTTTTTTCTTTAGTTAACTATTTATTTTCCATAGATGGAGAAAATAAGCTTGTTGATTAGTAAAATACTGAGTATATCTTAAAAATAATGAATTATCTATCAAGTTTGTGATGGAGTGAAGGAAACATTTTAGAGAATAAGTTAGGAGACAGCTGCTCAAACATGTGAGTCCTGGTGAAGAAGGCAGGAACAAAGGCATTATTGGTGAATATGGTGCAGAAGAGACAGTTAATTGATATGTTAATGTGGCAGAAATACCAGCACTTAGTCACCAATTCAATGTGCAGTCTGAGGGCAAGAGAGTAGTTAAACTTTCTCAGGATGGGCCTGCCATCACTGTTTGAGTGTCCTCTCTCTCTGCATTTACAACATTACATTGAAATTATCTACTTATATTCATGTTTGCCACTAGATTATATGTCTTCTTATGGATAAGCCATATATAATCATATTTGTATTTTTTACATGTAGCAGTTACTTTATGTTTTGAAATGAATTAAAATGAATGGTCCTCTAAATTAGAGACCCAGGAATGTGTTAATTATATATATATAACTTGGAATATGTAAATACTTTTTGTGACTAAAAATTTTGAAAAAATACAAGAGATTGTGGGTATTGTTGTAAAGGAACAGGATATATGGAGAACTTATTAAACTTGTCACCATGAGATATAAGTTTCAAACTCCTTCAGTTCCCTGGTTAAACTTTAGACATCCTTATAGGTGTCCTTATAGAATTACTAGTTTGAGGTTTGACTCCTACAGTTTTAAGAATTATAATGCATTTTTTTAAAGGTGCTGCACGTAGAATTAGAGTAGAAAATCTGGTCGAGACAATGTGTACAAAACAAATACCAGGAAAAAGTGACACCAGAATGTGGAAGGACATCTAGAATTTGTTCAAGCCTGTCATTTAAGGTTCAGAATTAGGTGATTCCTTTTATTATGTGTATTAAATGATGTTTGTCTATGACTTAAGAGCAATCCAAAGTAATGGTGGCTTCAATATTATATGGGTATATTTGCCTCATATTACAAGTCTTGAAGTTGCCAATCCAGGCTAGAATGCTGGCTCTGTTCTACACTGTCTTCAGGGACCCAGGCTCATTCTATCTCTAGGGTATGCCTTAATCCTCATGGCCCAAGACGGAGCTCCTACCATTATAATTATACTCCAAGAATCAGGAAGAAAAAAGTAGTTTCAAAAGGCAAGCATCACTTAATTTTTAACTAAACCTGAAAAAAATACTATCATGTTACCTTTAGCCTGTCACATAGATATCTTTGCATAATATAAAAACCTGACACATAGCTCAGTCACATGGCCATATTCGCATGTAAACTGATGAACTTCTGTCCTGCAAATAGCTGAGCTTTCTATTAATACGGAAGACATGAGAAACCAATATGACAGTACAACTTTTTTCCATAATTTTACTCTTTTGCCACTCCAAAATTCCCATGCAACATTCTTTGCATACATAGAGCATACCCAGTACTTTAGGAGAAAAGAAATACCAAAAAAGTCTCATCCAATTTTTGCCTCCAGCTTGAAGCTCAGAGTTTTTGGTACCATACATTCTTTTCTCTTAGGTGTGAATGTGATTTCTCCTGGTCCGGAGACCTCTACAAGACAAGAAATTTGCTTTCCATCACACCCACACTATCCACTATGTGATGGGTGATAGAAGGGCTGAACAGTTAGATAACTACGATAAAAACTTCCATCTGGAAAAGAGGATAAGCTACTGGCATTCACTGTCTACAAAATTGATCACATCTTGTTGAGCAGAAACAGAAGTATCCATTTTTGTAATAGTACAATTTAGTTTTTTAGTCCCTCCAGAAGCTTCTGGTCGTACTCTGTGGGAAAAGCAAACTCATTCATAGTCTGCCATAATTCCTGCTTCTCTCTTCTGGGTAGTTCCTCTGTGTCTTTTTGCCTTTATAGGCAAAACTGAAGTTCTCACTGAGGAGTATGAACTTCGGAAATCTTAATCATCTTCTTTCTGCTGCTGCCAAGCTGAGGCTCCAAGGGTTGCATTAGAGGTTTGAATGCAGGCTATAAATTAACCAGGCCTACAGTATCTTTGGCAGCGTAATTTCCCCCAACTCTACAACTCCCTGTGGCATATAACTACAGGGAAGATCTTGCCTAGACCTACTTTTATATTTCTTAAATTTCTCCTTTTGGCATCAGTGCTAAAGTAGCAGCTTTGACCTGATTTTCACTACTACACTCATCTGGCTCTGTTTGACAGATACTAGTGCTTCTTAAAAAAAAAATTGGGGGCAGTAGTCATCTCCTACTAAGGGCTGTCATTGTTTTTATATGTATTTCAATTTAGTATCCAGATACAATGACCTTTTCAGTTCTCTAAGATTTCAAATTAGTTATTCTCTCTATCAGCTTATATTTCAGGCAGCAGTTTCTTCACTGGCAAAGCTATATTCCCTTCCATCTGTTTTCAAATGAACTGGTTCTAGCCTGAGTTTTTCTCTGTTTGTTGGGCTTTGTTAAAAGCTATTAAAGAAAATCGGCATTTCCAGATGCTCAATCCTGCTTTGGTTAGAATACTAGTAAGCTCCAATGTCGAAAAAATGTTAGAAACAGATACATTTTTTTTTCTCTTCCATAAAAAGATTATAGAGGTAAATGATCAGGGTGAGGATACAGAATGAGATCCACAGAGTCCTCAAAAATCCAGATTTCATGCCGCTGTTTAGAAATGATATAATCCTGGTTCTCACCACCCATTAAGGATACCTTCTCATCCATGATCCACCCAGCAGGATGTAAGGAACAGGGTTACAATGTAAGCAAAGAGCATGTAGCAAGTGCCCAGGAGCTGATATTTCGTGTTTTTAAGAATATTCCATTGGCCAGAACATAGTCATGTGGCCTCATAAATGTCGAGGAGGTTGATGAACATAGCCTTTGCTCTCACTGACCACATCTAGGTTAAACCTTCTTATCATTATGGAAAAAAAAACCAGTGAATGCTATGGAAGACAGCATTCTCTGCCACAGTATATAACCACCAATGCCACAAATCAGGTTTCTTCTGATTATCAATCATTCCTTGATTTATCCAGTATAATCTGAATTCTGAGGTTTAATTATTCCATTAATTGCAAATAAATTATATGTAGGGGTCAAGGGCAGGCCTCCTAAAAATGTGCCACTTTGGCATGTTGATTACTTTAAATTAAAAGTTACTTTAAAGACAGCCAATGTAAGAAGAACACTCTGATTCCCCTTTGTCCCCAGAAAGCAGGAAACAAATGTCTCACGTGAAACACGCTTCCTGTTCTGGGCGGTCAAGAGACATTCATATCACCAGAGAGAGATGATTCAGGGCCAAGAAAGCTGCATAAACAGTCTTGTTACTTTAACAATGTACAAACCCCGCCTGAAATGTGGTTTAGGCTGTCTTATTACTGGGAGCTCTGGAACACAAGGTGGTTTCTGATTTTGGGTTTTGTTTTATCCTGTCAGTTCCTCACAGATTTATTATTCTTTGTCTAAAATGTATAAAAGCTGCATGTTTTGCTCATTCCTTCAGGCTTCAATATCACTGTGGGATCTCCATGTGCATAAAATTAAACTTTTTTTTTTCTCCTGCTAATCTGTCTCATGTCAGTTTAATTCTTAGACCAGTTAGTAGAATCTTGAAGGGTAGAGGAACTTTTTTCTCCCCAACATGTACATCATCGGGCAAATATAAATAAGTAAAAGCGGTAACTTTTAAGCCAATAGTCCTACAAGCATCAATGACATTATCCTCTGAAAAACCAAACAGAAAGAAAAGAAAAACCTCTTTTTTCCCCCCCTCTGTGAAATAACACATTTTATTTATTGGGTCTGTATTTGGACAAGAAAACTACTGGAAATCAGCCTGAGGCATTTCATCTTCTATATGATTGATCAACTCACATTTTATATTTTTCCTAACTCTGCCCTTAAACCCTCATGCATTTCATCAGCCAGAGCACCACTGAGCGCTCCACATCATCTCACTTTCTGCCTGATATTGCTCAACAGGAAAGATTCCCTGCTGTTATCTTTTTACAGGAACACCTATTACTGTGCTAGAAAGGGCAGAATGAACCAATCTTATTTTCTTTACTTTCTCTTCTGAACAAGTTAGAAAATCTCACTGAACAATTTCTAATATGAAGAATGCTTGACATTTTCCTCAATTTTTTAACTGGTGATCATTTATAATATTTCTATCATGAGTTTAGATCTGTCAGAGATTTTTCACAGAGTTTATTAGAAAAAAGTAAGCCCAAGTTAGTGAATTGTTGTTTATGCCTCTAAAATGTCACATAGTATTAATAGGATAAAATTAAGCTAAGCAACTTATCTCTCTCAGGGTCAAGTAGAAATAACTAATAGTAATCCTAAACTGAACAACTAGGGACCTATAAGATATTCAATCTGAAAAACAATCTGTGTGGAACTGGAAAATGTTTTCCTGTGCTCAAATCAGTGTTTGGAATATATTTCACCAAATTTTAACTTAAATGACTGAACTTCATTTCAGCTCAATTGTTTCTGAGACTACTAGCTGTCATGAAAAGTGTCCCTATTCAGGCACGGACACTGACCACAGACAGGATATACTATTAGGAGGTGTCATCAGGGATGGGGTTCACATGCTGCTTATCTTTATGTCCCTGCTTTCAGTTTTATCTCAGAGCCTAACACATAGTGTCGCCTCAATAACCGTTTGATAACAACACACGATTGTGTTTGTGTGTGTGTGTGTGTGTGTGTGTGTAGTGTTAGAGCATGTCAACAAAAGTCCATATGCAATTCAATATAAGACAGATTACCCAGATGTGCTTCTCATTCAACTATAGGGATGAGTAAGGTTTTCTCATCTCGACTGGGGACCAGCATGGCCTTGAACTGAAATAATTTATTTTCAGCCCTGCATTTATTCCCACCCAGAAAGCTATCTTCTCTACGGTTTTTTGTATGAAGATTTCCCCAGGAGAATTACATAAAAAAAAAAGAAGGTCTTCAGAATATACAAAGCTGTAATTATTGTTCTTATTGCTATGGTCATATGTTTGCTGTCACATTTCTTGTCCCTTTATGTCTACATATTTATCTCTATTAATTCAGAAAATTTATATACTTTTCATCTCGTACACATCGTACTTAATGGACTCTATTATGATATACTGAGATAAATTCCCCCAGTTCTACAATAAATACTAAACTTTGTTATCATGAACTTTCCTTACTTCCTTTTGCAATATTTTTCAAAGCTCTTTTTTCTCCTTGGTCATGCAGCTCTAAAACACCTGGTTCATTGATAATTCTTAAAATTAGCCACACTGGTCCCTGGAACTGAAGACCTCACTGTGACTCTTCTGGTTTTACTTGCCACCTTGGCTGCACTGAGCAATAATGACATAGATGACAGAAATGAGTCTTCAAGACCAATACTTATTTCACTCCTCTCTCATACATTTTTTCTCCACCAAAATCTTGGGTCTGTGTTATTCCCTTTGTTTCTCCCTCAACTACAAGGCAGATTTATGTAACTTCTTTTTTTAGGGAAAGAATATATTTTCATGTAAGTTCTTTCTATGAGAAAAATTGTCCTGCTTGAGAACAACAGACCACACTTCAATCTTCTCCTGCCTCATTTAAGTCTTCTTCATCTGGCCGGTAAACACTGTTCTAATTCATAGTTAAACATTTATGCTTAATGTTCCAACAGGAAAACACTTTTCCTAATCTTCAGAATGTCAGTCAATGCAGTGGTGGAATGAAGAAGAGTTGTGTTGGTTAAATGAAAGGAAAATACTATATGTGAGACATGTTTACAGAAGTGAGCATGAAGTCATGTTCAGTGAAATAGCAGCTATAATTTACAAGTGGACTACAGGAACTGCTAATTAAAAACAAATATCTTCAGCTATAGGTTCATATGATTATCTACAAATGCATCTTTGTACTTTTGTGTGTGTGTGTGTGTGTGTGGTGGTTGATGGTTGTGAATAACAGGAAGATATTTCAGTTAATACTAATATACTTTGTATTCAGATAAACTGCTCTTGGATTTAAGATGAGGACATTGCTAAGCTGTTAACAGCAGTGAACAGGAATTTTTCCCCATGTTCAAAAATTATATTCTTGCATTGTCAAGACTTCCACTGAAGAAAAAGCTAATTTATGGTCTTGACATTTCCACTTCTCTTTAAATACTCCTGTGACTAATTAGTCATATACGGGGCTTTAACTCCTAATTTTGTGCTATTTAAATGATTTTACAGTTTGACGCTTTTAAATGGATGCAACAGTACACCAGAAGGATATTATAAACTACTCATACAGAATCCTTGAATGTTCTAAGGAATTATTTTCTGCCATGGAAGAGCAAATACATTTTGCTTCCTACTATACCCTTTTCTTCTTTTGTTCTCTTATTCCTCTGTTCATATGCATTTGAGGCATAATGCATAACACTATTACTTTTGTACCCAGTAAAACTTGGTTTAAACCTATAATTTTTTAAGTTTATACAGGAAGTCCTATGTACACATGTTCCCTGTTTTCCACAAGGATTTTTATTATGTTGACTTACGGCTTATTTTTAAACTCACCCTTCTATTTATCCCATGTTACTCATTTATCACCAAATTCTATGCTTGTTTCCTTTGAAAATTTCTTTGATTCTCACCTTTCAGGACTTTCCAATTGTCAAGTGTTCTGATAAACAACCTAATCCTTTTGTACCACCATATAAAAAAACTTCCAAAATTCTGCTCATTTCAGTCATTTATCCTCTTTGATTAGCTCACATATTTCTGTAACATGAATTTTCCCAAACCTATCTTTCATAATTACCACTGCTTTTTCAAGAAACTAAAATAGTTCCGTATTGCTT
The DNA here is from genome assembly GCA_032199065.1 of Smutsia gigantea. Taxonomy (NCBI): domain Eukaryota; kingdom Metazoa; phylum Chordata; class Mammalia; order Pholidota; family Manidae; genus Smutsia; species Smutsia gigantea. The sequence continues at coordinate 290,635 of JAVSCE010013044.1, read as the reverse complement.
ATTCTATATATCCCAAAGGTTTCTATGTGGATTTCAAAGCCCTGAGTCTTTTCATTTCCAAATTGCCTCTTTCCTCCTAGTTTATAGTACCCATATCCATTCTAATAAGGTAGAGCTCTTTTGTCATTCATAGAGGTCTGTGGTAGACATTGGCTAAATATTTGCAGTCCTGTTTGTTTTTGCTGGTACCCATAAAGTTATTTCCCAGTTTCCTTTGCAGTTAAGTCCATGTCAATGTGAAAGGATTTAGGCAATTGATGTAATTAAATAAGATGTATACTTGTTCAAATTTTGTACACTATTATTTCCAAAGAGCTCTTTGGATAGTTCCCTTTCTCAAACATGCTGCTGGAAATGAAGAATTCTGCAATGGCGATGTGCCATGATAGAGGAATTTGACACCTTCAATTAACTGATCAGAAAACAGACATCCAAAAGATTCATCTGACATATATCAGATTGTTACTAGAATGAGAAGTTAACTTTTATTGGGAAAAGTCACTGATTTTTTGTTGTTGTTAAAGCCAGCAGAAGTGTTATCCGTATCAATGAAATGCTAAATCCATTTCTTGGTTCCTATTTGTCCCTCGCAGTAGCTGTACTTTCTGATGGATCATTTAATACATTTATTTACTTGTCTGTCTTTGCTTTTAGACTGTGAATAATCTGAGAGCAATGTCTGTGTTTTATCTTAGACATATAATAATTTCTCTGTGTGTGTGTGTATATATATATGTGTGTGTGTGATTAATTAACTTTGAATATACAGATTAAATAAATCTCAAGCTCTTCTTAGAAACAATTTTAGTACTTCCAATTCGTGCCAGTTTTGATGTAACAACTTTAAAAAATAATCAAATATACAGGACAATTGCTTTCAGAGTTTGGACAACAGGCAGCACAGGACAGCGATCCTTGAGAGAGGGATATAAATAAAGAACATCTTATAATTGCTCTCTGTTAGTACTTGGAATTTTCAGGTAGCAGTGTGGAAAGTAAAGCTGGCACAGCCTGATCATCTCTGGATTTAGAAAACAGAGTTGGAATTTAGAGAAAAGCATCTAGAGTTTTGCATGGGATGGCAGAGCCCAATAGAGGAGATACCTGGAGGGCGGGATGGGAGGAGGGAGAGAGCGAGTGGTAAAGAGAAAAACTATGGAGATCTCAAGAGAGTATCCTTCACATCTTCAGCTAAATGGTGAGAAGTACATGTATATAAAGATACTATCCAGGGCTGGATAAGAGCCATCTGAAAGGAGAGAGATTGATCCTTACGGCTCAAATGCAATCAAGAAGAATTCTTGTTCCTAACAAAGTGGAAAAGATTTGTAATACTCAGGTCAGCAGAGTGTACAGCTTACTGTCTCAGTAGTGAGTAAAAATTAGCCCTAGATTAAAGTTGCTCTGGTCCTGTCTAAAAAACTCCGAAGAAATGCCTTAAAAAGATCACTCTTTCTAATTCACTATTCCAGGGAGGAAAAAAACACAAAAACTAAAGAATATTTCTTAAAAATTACCACTCATGTACAGAAGCAGGTAATTAACACTTAAGAAAGAGAGAATCAATTAAAATTGACCCAGAAATGATTGAGATGATAGAATGAATACACAAAGACACTAAAATTTACTAGTTGTGGTCCAGTTAGTTATTCATGAAGATACAGAGAAACTATAGCATATGAAATTTAGTGAAAAATATGAGCTTCCATTTCCAAAAAGCTCAGTATGCCCTCAGTAAAAGACATAAACAATATTACATTGATGTATATCATAATCAAATTGCTGAAAAACAATAATAAAGGGAAAACTAAAAGCTAAATAAAAAAGACGTTACATATGAAGAAGAAAAAAACAAGAATGTAGAAGCAGATGTCTTGTCAGAACCACGCGAACTAAGGACAATGAAATGACATATTTGAAGGGGAAACACAAATATGGAAACCTAGAATTTTCCCAGAAAAAAATTATATGTATATGTATGAAATAGTTCACCACTATATTTTCACCCAAATTCCATTGCATATATAATAATGGTAGAGTCTAGTTAGAGAAAGAAGCAAGAAAAAGCAGTTATTTTATTTCTTAAAATTTTTTATACAATGTGTTTTAAATAAAGACTAATGAGTAGAACTGAGCAAGTGTAGAAAATATATTAAAGGGAGAAGATCCAGATTTGGACAAAATGCTTGAAATATACCTAATATTAAAGTCATCTCAGGTTGCTACTTCTTAAGATTTTTGGTTTGTGATAAAAACAATGGCTAATATGTAACTCATACTAGCTCACAAAAAACAATTTATCCCACTTCTTTCAAACTACACCAGTCAATGATGTCACATCAATAGAGTGAAATCATTCATAGTTGGAAAACTTATACCAAGAAATTGTCAAAGGTTACAAATGAGGTGTTATGTTTTTCCTCTGGAGAGTGGATTGTTAAACATTTGCCTGGTTGTATGGCTCACTGAGGAGAATGAACACAATGACACGCATTACTCAATGCAAAGAAACATCCCAGAAATATGTCCCTGAATTGATTATATATAATGGTGCTTATTTATAAAACTTAATATAAGATTTAATATGTGCCAGGCAAAATTATAACTACTTCACAAAATTAGCTCATGAGATTCAATGACCTAGGTAACATAGATAGAAGTGTCAAATGTTAGTAGTTGTGGTTAGTTTTACGCATGGAACTCAAAATCTCACTGCAGAAAAATGCTATAAAATCATATTGCTGTTTTTTTTCTTCCTCTTATAAACCTGAAATTATCAGAGTCTAGGATGAAACTTGAGTCTCCTAGTGCTTGAGAGAATCAGTTGTGTTTTGCCATGGCATTTTACCAATCGTAGACAATTACTGCTCTTATTTACAATATTTTATTTTTGTCCACAAATAACATATTGATTTAGTTGACAGAATTTCTTTCTTTTCCTAATCAGTAAGAACAGAATCCTAATGTGAACTCTATGGTTTATATAGAGAGACAGCATGAAGGGACAGAAAGCTGTGTTAGATCTGAGAGCTAAGGTACTTCATCAGCAGATTGACCTGGTTAATGCCTAAAATTTAGTGTCCCTGCTAGAAACAGTGATGCTGACATCAAAATACAATTTCAAAAGCTTACTTTTATATTATGACCTTAGCCATTATATACCTTATCAAAAAAAAAGATGTGGCTTTACAATTATTTTCAAATTGATGTCCCCAAGTATGAATCTCTTTCATTTAACATGGGCTTATGAATATGTTTTATCTAATCAATGGCTGTGCTAGGAAAATCTTGTAATATAAAAATATTTATACTAGTTTTCTGGTTTCAAAACCAATGGAGAGTTTAGAGAGGAAGAGTGTGGATTAGAGAAACAGTGAAGGATTATTTGAGAAAGTAATGGAAGCTCAGTAAACATGATACAGGCGTACAAAGACAGGAGCTTGGGCATTGAACAGCAAGTTATAAATTAGCATCTACTAGCCACTCACCATAAAGGGTATAAGGCCCTTAACCTAAAGATGAATAATAGAACTGGCCCCTGGCTTTGAGAAATTTAAATATTGGCATGCAAATCAAATTGAAGTTAATGTTCCTAAAATATTTCCTCCTGACAATACATATGCTTATACTTGGATGGGAATTAACCACTATGTACTCTCTGAAACAGATCAGAAAGGGTTCATAATCAGCAGCAAGGGCTTTTCCTCACCCTAGTACAGTGAGATTGTACCAGGACCTCCGATCCAAGAAGTAGAACTTTTCCCCAAGTTTGAATTTCTGAATCATTTCAGTCCGCTAATCATGTTCCTTCCTCCGTTTTCCTATTCATCCAGATACCCAGGTCAAAAAACAAAAGCTATCCTGCTTTCCTTTTTTGCTCTCAGTATTTTATTAACAAAATTTATTAGTTCTGTTCTCCAAATAAGCCCTGAACTCATCTCTGAGTACCATATCCGATTTCCATACCTTCACAGATACCACTGACATGCCTTCTGTCGGCCGCCAGGTCCACCGGATGGGCTGCTCTGTTTTCTTTTCTTGTCCCCCACCCTCAACAATTAATTTTCCATATGATATACAGAGCGATTTCTTAAAAACAGATGTTCAAAATATTTAATATTGCATCCAATGTCTTTAAACAGCAAGGAGGACCTACCATGAGTTATCTTCTACCCACTTTTCCCTCTTCATCTGTAACCACGCACCTTTCCCTGACCTGCAAAGTCTAGGCACAGTCAGTTTCCTTGGTTTGTCAGGCATGTCGGTATTGCTCCTCCAACAGGGTTCTGCTCCAGCTTTCCCTCTGCCTGGAACACTCCTGCTTCACACCTTCTCATGGGTAGGTCTTTGCTATTCAAGCTTCTATGTGATTGGGCCCCTTACAGAGCCTCCCTGATCACACAACTCTTGATACTTTATTTTTTTCTCTTAGCACTATTGTAGTCTAAATTTTTTTTAATTTTCTTTTCCTATTATCATATTTGTCACTTCAAACAGGTACTTTGGTGGTCTTCTTTGCTGCTATAACCCAGCATCTAAAAGAGTGCCTGTCACATATCAAGCTTTTAAAATATGTAAAAGATTGAAGAACTAAATAAACACTGTTTAAGAAGAGAGAGAAATAAGCCACTAACTCACTTGGGGGATTATAGTATATTGCAGTGAGATGAAAACAATTGGTTTTGAACCTCAGGCCACAAAATTCAAGGTACCTGTTTCTAGGTTTGTTTGCAACATATTCTATTGCATTCTAAATAGAAAAGGAAGAAAACACCATATCTAATTCCAGCTTTCATATCACTTATGCTTAGTTGTAATTTCTATATTATTGATTATCCCTTAAAAAGAAAACCAGTCTTATAAACTAAAATATCTAAATACAAATACAAAAGCAAAGTAAAATTTGATTCAGATAAACAATAGATTTTTTTAGTATAAATATCTCCAAACATTACATAGGCTATACTTGTACCAAAAATTATTCATTAATATTATAAACATTATTTCATAAATAAATTAATCTGTGTTTATGAAATTCTAATTTAGCTGGTTATCCTGTATTTTATCTGGTAGTCTTATTATAAACACTATTTTAAAATGGTATGTTTCTGTGGAATTCATATTTTAAACAAAAATCTCTGACTCTATAGCCTGCATAACTATGAAATCTCTGGGCTCGAAAACATATGGTTCAAGCACAATCTTTGCCATTGAGGACTCCACATGCTAGTCAGGAATGTTTACAAAATGGCAAGGTAGCTCAAATATTTCATACCTTCAAAATGTGCTAAATATCTTGCAAAGAAAAAAAATAAAGAGTCAAGTTTTACTTTTAATGTCACTTTCAGGAAAGAATACCAGGGATGTGTGAAGAAATCAGGTAGTGCTTCTTGGACTGAACTTGAAAATGAATTTTAAAATAATGAACATAATTTGATAAAAATTGGAGTGGCATTTTTCATCACAATATTAGTATAGGAATATTGTGGTGTATTTGTAGGACAGTTTCTTTCTTTCTTTCTTTTTGTAAAGTTGTTAGATAAGTTGTAAAACACTGGTGAGGTTAAGTTTGGAGACAATGGTATGAACCACATAGTGGAGGCTCTTGATGATAGGCTTAGCAGCATGAAATTTAGCATTGGGACAATTAATTTTTAGCCAAAATTTTGTGGAAATGGAAAGCAAATGATAATGCATTGTTTAAGAAAGTTTATTCTGGTGGCAGTGTTTAGAGATCAATTGTAGAGTAGGTAAAGTTTAAACATGCTATTTCAATAATTTTGGCCTAAGAGAACTGGATGATGGCAGCAAAAAGTTTCTTTGCTCGATGCAATAGAGTTGGAGGCAGATTCCACCTGGGAATTGAGAAAGAGGGATAAGAAAGACATATTTCCAAAGCACTGTATCTAGTGGTTCAAAAGAATTATGGTGTCATTGATAGATGTGAGAAATCTAATTTTGGAGAGAAGATAAGTTCAATTTTAGTCAGTTTCATTTTGATGAGAGTGCCTTTCAGCTAAATGGTAATATTTGAGGTTAGAAATTTTGAGATCTTTTATTCACATGTAGCCAAAGCAGTGAGATGAAGTAGGTCCTCCAATGCAGACATTTAGGGTCAAGAACTGAGTGCAATGCAATATATGCAGCAATAGAGAAGGAAGGAAAAGGATCCAGTGTATAATACAGTGTCTAGTTGAACACAGAATAAAAGAAATAAATGAATATACAAATTGGAGATATGAGCAATGATCTTCAAACTTTAGAGGATCAGTGGCCCCTTAAGGAAATTGATAAAAGTTATGAAACTCTCCTAGGAGAAAGAAATGTATAAATGTATAAATGTTTATGCATGAAAAACATGTGTGTAAATTCCACAAGTCCACTGATTTCTATAAATTTTCCATCAGTAAGGGGTCCCTAGATCACAGATTAAAATTCCCTATTCCAGAAAAGGCTGAGTAAGAGTGATAGAGTAAGATCCCAAGAAAACAGGAGTAAATTGGGCTAAGAGAAACAACTGGAGAAAATACTGTCCCTTCAAGAAATGGGTAGAAGCAGACTGTAGATGTGAAGCTACAAGTTATGATTAGAAGACACAAAATAGACCATAAAAATGGAATGTCAAATATATGAACAAATAAATAAACATGTTAAAAAAAAACTAACATTCAGATAATGAGAAACAAAATGAAGTTAGGTAACTAGACAATAGGTTGATATCAGGCAGAGTCATGAGTCTGAGAAAACAAATTATTTTTAGGAGAAGCTGTGAATAACTCAGATCCAAGTGTGTAACCAGACAAGTAAAAGGAAGCAGCACATGCCTGACATGGGTCTGAGATGGAGTTTGCTGGGGAGATAAAATCATTTTAGATGAGGTTTCTTTTTTATAGCAGTAGAATCCAAATGCTGATTTCCACAGGCAAAGAAGAAAAACATGCCTGTCACTGAAGAAATTAAGCCAAGATTAAACTGTACTCCTCAAAGACCCAGTGTGTATGTGAGCTTAAACCGTAATCTTCCCTGGATGTATTTTGTTTCTGGGGATGAATGATACAAATGAAATTATCTCCTTTCATATATGATACAAAGGTAAAAACAAAAGGTTGCAGCAGATTTCCTTTGGGGTTACTTACACAAAGTAAATCCAAAGATGATCAGATGATTAGTGATTGCATGAATCACATAATTTGCTCTTCTTTAAGCTGTCTTTTATTGATTATCCTATTTTATAATTTGTGCATCTTAAAAACAGGGATCATAGAATTTTTAAAATTATGCCTATAGTACCTAGAAGAGTCATGTACATATAATAAAATGTACTCAGTAAATACTGAATCATTAACTTAATTGAATATGAAAAGTAAATTGTTATTTAAGTTATTGATTAACTATGACCCAGACTTGTTATATTTGGAAAATTGATGATTTGTTTGAAATACATTTAGAAACAAATTTAAATAAGCAGGGTTAAGAAGGAAAATCCAACATTAAAACATACCTTCAAAATGAACATTTTAAAAAGTCTTGTGAAACTTCAAAATATGAGGAAATGTTTGTTGAACTATACTTATTTTAAATCAAATTTCATAGCAAAACATGACTTCTGTTAGTTCTATTTTAAGCAGAAGAAATACATTTATTCTGATATCAAATATATCAATCCTGATAACTTTTGATTGACTTTTAATTTTTTTCACTGTTTTTTGTGCTGGTCTGAGAGGGAAATGATTTCTTATGCATAATATGCTACCGGAAAAACAATCAGGCTCTAGTTCCCGTGAATTTTTGATGTGAAAAATCTGGAGTATGCTCATGGTCGGGGGAGGTAATTATTTTCTTTACAAAGAATACCTTCTAATTGAAAGGAAAATTCTGACCTCTTCCATTTGTAAAATCACTAAGGCCACATTAAGGAAGGTCCTCCCTCTTGGCCCAATAGCAGCGCTGGCAGCTAACAGTCATTCTTACTTTGTTTATATTTCACTACCCTCCTCCTTGGCCTAAGGTGATAAGAAGATAATCTAAAGTAATGAGTTAATGCTTACTTTCCTGAAACCAGGCACCCCTAAATTAAGCAGGCTACATAAAATATATATGGAATTGTCTGCCAATACTCTGTCAAAGCCAGCACAAAACTTTCTGATGTCAGTTGCTATGGAGATCGCCTTTAAAAAAAAAATGCATTGCAGACTAAATAGCTGCGTAAAACCTACATACATGGTTAGCATATAAACTACAGGTGCCCTGCAGCTATACTAATTTAAACACCACTCTCTGAAACTTTTAAAAACTTCACTTGTGAAAAGCACATCTAATAATAAGCCTGTGGTTGCTTGCGCCCCTCTTGTCTGTTAAGGCCAATGCATTTCCCTCAGGGGAGAGCCATCCTTGTCAGGTTCCAAAGAAATTACAGTCAGAAAGCAAGAGAGGCTGCACTAGAGCAGGTGTCATGTCTCTGTGACTCTGAGGGTTCCCCACCTTCTACTATCTCCCCAGGACAATACAAGAACACTGTCCCTCACATTTCCAGTTGCCACTTAGAAATACAGAAGCCTTTCTTTATTTCCTGGAATTGAATACTTGGGCTGATGATATGCAAAACTTGTGTGTTATTCTTGAAAGCACTTATATGTCACATTGTTGCTTCAGTGTTCATGAACATAGTTTCAACTGTGAATTGGTGCCAAACACTCTACAGCTGAGAGTGGCAGGATTCTTAGGAAATGATAGTTAATAATTTGTTATGATAAGGCTAAAATTTCTGGAGATTCAGAAACACCTTTGTTGCACCAATCTTGCATTAGAGATCCAGAAATTTGTGACAACTTCCTTTGTGCCAATTTGTTTCTAATGCAGAAAAATATATATATATTATTTGAAGGATTGTATTTTTTAACCCACTTTTATGGCTGTATATTGATTTTTTTTTGGTCCTTTTGCCTTTTGATTTGTGTATTTCTCTCTCTCCATACACTAACTTGCATATAAAAGTTACACACATGTTACTTACATGTTATTCATCCTTCTACCCTAACTCAACACGATGTCACATTATTATAAAACCTCTCTCTGTTGCATTGCTCATATGTAGACAACTTCTACAGAAAAAGTACTCAGATATTCTTTCTGGAGAGTTGCCTTGTTTCTGCCAAGCTTCACTCTACTCACATTTTCTAAAATGAAACAGTGTGAACTCCAGCAACATCAACTGTTGAGGGTCAACAGACTCTCATAATATTGTTGCTCCTAACTATGCATCTAAAACTACCCCAAACTAATCAAAATGGATTAAGCCAAAAATATCTACTAGTCATCTCATTTTTAAATGTAGCCAATAACAGCCTTTACTCAATAATGACAGCATCTGCTATTTCATAGCTTCCTGATTGATTCATACTTTGCCCTAAACCTACTTTACAAGATCATCGTGAGGATTAAATGTGACTATGTACATGAGGAATATTCTGCAACCCGTAAGTTATTTAGAATTTATCTAGCCACATGCTGTTAAGTGGTTCAGATCCAATGCTAAAGAAATGGGGTAGATGTGGAAATGTCATGCCAAATCACCCTTAAAAGAACTTGCTGCTCATCTACAGCATACTGCTACCATAACTAATGTTTCAATAATTCATGGACTGCGATGTTACATAGTTTAAAAAGTGAAGTGACTATTTGCACTTTCTACGCTAAAATATAATTACCTTTCTCTTAAAACAGACACATATTCCATGAAAAGAGGGTTCATGTATGAGTTATAAAATCTGGATTTTTCTGTAGTAAGGATTATTTCCATTTCATCACCTCATATATACTGCTGTAATTAACACACTAATAAATATGTCTAATTTTTGTAATGGATTTTCCAGCATAATTATCTTTTATATGAACTCAATTGTAGCCATCCTTTAAAAATGTTAGCATGTTGCAAGCATTTTGAAGTCCCCAGATGAAAGCAGTGAACCATACATCTGTGCTCCAAATTCATTTTAATTATAAACACAGTTTTATAGAACCTAAGAAAATAATTTCTTTAATGATCAATGTTAATATAGATTTGATATATACCAATATTCCTGATGTTCAATCAGCTGTGATAATGGAGCAGTGTTCCTGTGGTTTCTCAAATATTTTTATGTCTGCATCTTTCTTTGGGAGAAGAATTGCTTGTGAGATGTTAAGTTCGTTCACATAACTTTACAAAAAAAAAAGGCATATTCACAATTCTTTTTTCATTCATTCCTATTCCCAGGATGAGCTATCAAAGCAAAAAGTTGGCAAGTTCAAAGTTATTTTGCTTCCTATTTTTGTATTCCTGTTAGAAACAAATGTCCTTAATTGACTTGTGATAGTAGCAAATGGATTCTAGAATGTCCAGAATATCTGGGAGCAGATGGCTGTGTGGATCCCATTCCTCGGAGGACTTACTCAGAGTCACAGCTGTCCAGGGTTACATGTAATGTTTGCAGCCTTCTTCTCTGTTAGCTGGCTATTTTGAGGATGAATATGTGTGCAGATAACCTTCTCCTTTGAGAATCCAGTTCCTTTTGCATGTCTTCTATTTTGCACAGTGTTCAATATATTCACAGAATACTAATAGGTTTTTATTTAAAAGGTGACCTCATGAAAAAATTCAAAGTGTCTCACTTGATGATTATTCTCTTTTTGTCTATCAACTTGGATATGATATGAAGAGTTGGAGATGGTAAAATACTATATAGTGAATAAAAAGAACACTATATACTCTTCTCCAAGGAGATTATACACATCATGCTCCAAGTTGATTGGACTCCTTTGTTTTTCAAAATAACATATGAACCTTCTAGTGGTCCTTGCTTGAAGAATAAGGGAACAATTTTACACAAACAATAAAAGTATAGTGAATAAGTGTCTTGGTGGCAATTCTTTAAAGAATGTATTTAATGCTTTGATTACAATTATATAAAAATATTGAGATTTTTTTCTCTTCTGTAAATATGAGATCTATGAAATAAAAAGATGAAACTTAAACATTATATTAACTAAAGTGTAATACTGATGATAGCTTAAAATTGGCCAAATTACATCTAATTATAAAATTATAGCTTCTATATATACTATATGCCTAAATAATTCTACTGTATTGTAACAAATCATGTGTATACATATGTTGAAAGTATACAACATAAATATCAATGGAATATAGCACGGTTAGAGATAATACCCTGGGCCTTTTTCTTCCAGCTTTCAATTCTATTCACTAGAACTTCATACACAGATATCTGATTAAAATTTTTTAAAACTCCTAATTTGCATATCTGACCTGCACTGAATTTTTACTCAATTGCCTAATCAACATATTTATCCTATTGAAATTTCATAAAATCAGCCTCATTCTATTCCTCTACCTTGTTTATTCTTCTATGAATCTAAGAAGTCTAAGAACAATATCAGTGAAAGAAAATACATATCTTTACTTTGATAAAGAAATTGTATGTCATTTCTGCTAGACAGATCCTTTCTGAAAACAATATATTAGCTTTCGTCGTTTGAAGCTACATTGTGTTTTGAAGTGGCAATTGACCTAACTTAGCATGTACAAAGTTTTTAGGTTTTCAACCCCACAAAGTGTGTGTGTGTTTTCTTTCTTTTTCATTCCTAATCACTAATTTAGAGACTTGTGAAATGAAAACAGTTCAGGCCATGATTTTCAGGGACATAGAACTATAAACTTGATTAGTACATAAATTGCTTATGCCTAATAAGTAAACTTAGTGTTCCTCCCATAAAAGATAGCCAATTGGAAATTATTAACCTGTCACACTGGAAGGTTTCTTAAAAATGTGAATATTTTGACAAGCACTCAATCTGAATATTCACGGAAAAAATGTGTAAGTGGAATATTATCTATGGTCTCCCCAGAAAATGTGTGAATTGTTTATAGGCAAACATAATATTCAGTTTTTAGTGTTTTGTACCTAGAAACAAGAAATGTGAGTAACATGATTAATGTGAGTAATGTGAACAAATGTGATTCAATTTATGAACTGAAAGTAGTCCACACATGAATTGGACTACTCTGAGGGTGGAACTCAAACTTCGGGGCTGTTGCGCATTAGGAACACATATCTTTAGGGACATGAACTGTAAAGCCAAATTGTGGTCACTGATCGAACTGTCTGGGTGATTCTTACACCCAGAAAGGGCCCATTCACCGATGAGATCAATTGGCATCAGGCTCCTGACAGGGCCTGCACACTGCCCGGACTACCAGATCATTGCATGACTTCACCACATGCCATAGATCAAGCACACACATAAAAAAGACTACTTCTAGGCAGAGGCTATACTTGTGTGCCAGATTTGTAATTCCTACCAAAAGCTGTGTGACGAGGGAAGGCAACATCCCGTGGAGCATGGACTTCCACCCATTTCTGGCAAACTGACTACCACTGCTTATTGACAGGGATTGGTGGAATCTGTGGCATTTCCAGTGTTGATTTTTTTCCCTGTTTCTCTGATCAGTTAATTCCAACCATACTGATAGGGCTGCAATTAATATACATTATGTATTTAGCTTTCCAGACTGATTGCAGTTTGTCAATCTGTGACTTTTATGGTAGAAATTACTCAATGAGCTGACAGTCTAATTCTACCTCTCTTATCCCCTCCTGGATCACACACCTTAATAAGACAGGTTGGAATTACAGTCAACTCTTCCCAGAAAGGAAACCACTTCTTCCTTTTGGTTACTTCTTAAGTACTAAGATGGACTAGGCAGAGATGGCAGGGGATGTTATATAGACTTATTTTGAATATTCAAGATTTTGACCTGACCATTCCTGGTCTGTAGTCTTCCTTCTTTTCCCTGGTGGGAACCCCAGGCAGGCTGGGCTGGCATACTCTGTGGATTGCAGCCAAACGAAAGGGGGATTAAAGATTCAAACTTAATTCTTGTCCACCCAACTGAGTTGGACTGACATGGTTTTAGATCATAAGGATAAAGACCACGGCCTTGTGGACAATACCCTGAGAGGGCCACTAGATAAACACAACAGTAACAAAAGTCTACTAGGTAGCTATGATATCTCCACCCTTTGTTTAAAACCAGATTCCAAGAAAAGGGTATTTAAGTGAACTCTGAAATCAAGGAAGGATTTATCACTTTTTATTGTTGTTTACACATCTAAATTTTAAATGGGCAACTTTAGTAGAAAATACCTAAGAATAGCTGCTAAGAAGTCTTGTCCTATTTTACACTCCTTTAATATCTATCTGTGTTCAATGGCTGATGCATATATTTGAAGTTAATTTGTAATTAATTCATCTAGCTAAGTTTTAGCAATTCTGTGCCTCATGAAGATAAAAGTAATTCATATGAATAAGATAATTCTAAACTGTAATTTCTTAGAAAAGTCCTAATTTCTTTAGTGAAGCTTTACCTTTCCTTATGGAGATTTGAAAGGTCCTTACCTAGATTGTGCAAATCTGATCTTTACCAAGTTTCTAAACCATAGGACCACTGGGGTGGTTATTTTCTCTATCCCGGGTAGACATCAGAAGGGGATATTTCCCTCTCTCCCTAGGAAGAAGGGAGTGTTTAGAAAGGGGCTATCAACAAGACGGTGAAAAGATTTGGAAAGGTATACAGCAAGGAGCAGAATAAGAGGTAACAGGAAGTCAAAATACAAGAGGACTTGGGGAAGGCCATTTTGCAGTCAAGTAGGGAGAAAGAGGGGAGATAAATTCCAAGTTTTTATTAGTCTTTTCTACAAAATTCTTAAGGGAAATATTTTAGTTTTCATGTATTTTTGAAGATTCCTCATATCAATCAAAAAATGCTGACTATTGAGTACTTAGAATCTTTGAATCCTTTTACTCCAAGGCACCACACAAAGGGTTTATTCAGTAATATACCAACTTCATTCATATGTTAAGTTCTCCAGAGTGGCTCTTGAAGTTTTAAATTGATGTTGGTAAGATTCTGCAGAGCCTCAAATAATTAGTGCAATTGCTACCATAACGTTTGTACAAGTAAGAAGATAGTAGTTGTGTTTCTATATACTAATAATGAACTATCAGAAACAGAAATTAGGAAGACAATCCCATTTAAGTTGCATCAAAAAGAATAAAATACCAAGGAATAAATCTAACCAAAGAGGTGAAAGTCCTATGCTCTGAAAACTATATGACACTGATTAAAGAAACTGAAGATAACATAAATAAATGGAAATATATTCCATGCTCATGGATAGGAAGAATTAATACTGTTAAAATGTCCATTCTATCCAAATTAATCTACAGATTCAATGCATGCCCATAAAATACCAGTGGCATTTTTCACAAAACTAGAACAAAGAATCCTAAAATTTTTATGGAACCACAAAAGACCCCAAATAGCAAAAGCAACTGTGGGAAAGAAAGACAAAGCTGCAGGTATCACACAACATGATTTCCAATATACTACAAAGCTACAGTAATAAAAATGGTGTGGCACTAACACAGTAGCAAGCACATAGATCAATGTAATAGAATAGCAGTCCTGAAATAAACTCATGCATATAAGGTAAATTAAGCTATGACAAAGGAGTCAAGAATGTACAACAGAGAAAAGAACATCTCTTTAATAAATAGTGTTGGGGAAACTTGACAGCTACATGCAAAAAATTGAAACTGGACCACTATCTTACACTATACACAAAAATAAATTCAAAACAGACAGAGTAAAATGTAAGACCTGAAACCATAAAACTCTTAGAGGAAAACATAGGCAGTAAGCTCTTTGAGATCACTCTTAACAATACTGTTTTTGGAACAGTCTCCTAAAGCAAGGGCAACAGAAGCTAAAATAAGTAAAAAGGGATTATATCAAACTAAAAGGCTTTTGAGCATCAAAGGTAATCATCAACAAAACAAAAATAAAGAATGGAAGAAAATACTTACAAATCATACATCTGATAAGATGTTATATCCAAAATATATAAAGAATTTATACAACTTAACATTAAAAAATGTGATTAAAAAATGGGCAGAGGATGTGAATAGACATTTTTCTACAGAAGACATACAGATAGCAAAAAGTACATGAAAAGATGCTCAACATAACTAATCATCAGGGAAATGCAAACCAAAACCACAAGATAATACCTCACACCTGTCAGATTGGCTATTATCAAAAGGACAAAAATAACAAGTGTTGGTGAAGATATGGTGAAAAGAGGGCACTTGTAGACTGTCAGTGAGAATGTAAACTAGTGCAGCTACTATGGAAAACAGTATGGTGCTTCCTCAAAATATTAAAAATGAAAATACAATACAATCTAGCAATCCCACCTGTGTATTTATCTGAAGAAAATTAAAATACTAGTTCAAAGAAATATATGTACCCCTATGTTCATTGAAGCATTATTTACAGTAGCCAAATATGGAAGCAACCTACATGTCCATCAATAGAGAAATGGATAAAGAAGATGTGGTAAATATATACAATGGAATATTACTCAGCCATAACAATGAAATCTTGCCATTTGAAACAACATGGATGGACCTAGAGGATATTATACTAAGAGAAATAAGTCAGAGGAAGACAAATACCATATGATTTCACTTATATGTGGAATCTAAAACAAAACAAATGAACAAACAGAACAAAACAGAAATATATTCATAGATACAGAAAAGAAACTGTTGGTTACCAGAGTTGGGGGGGAGTGGTTGGGGAGCAGGTAAAATAGGTAAAGGGAATAAAGAGGTACAGTTTTCCAGTTATAAAATAAATAAGTCATGGGGATATAATGTACAGCACAGGGAACATAGCCAATAATACTGTAATAATTTTGTATGGTGACAGATGGTAACTAGACTTATTATGGGGAACATTCATATTGTATAAAAATATCACTATACTGTATATCTGAAACTAATGAGATATTGTATGTCAATTATACTTCATAGTAAAAAAGAGGAAGACAGGCAACAAACTAGAGACACATTGTATAACAGATGATTGCTTTTATTCAAATGACAAGAATGAATAAGAGGTAAGTAATCACATCCAGTGAGTCTTCTCACTAATGCTCCGGCCTTATCTCTGAGACCCCAGAGTAGTGAAACAAGTAAAAAGATTACACCAAGGACACTTAAGACAAGGAATAAAAGCTTCTGCGGTGCTTCACTGCAAAGGGAGTGAAACATTGGTTGGTCAGCAGAACTTACTGCTATGCCTAGTGGCTGGGATTCTGAGGAGGGGAGCCATCAGGGACGCTTGACATAATCCATCCTCGTGGAGTAGCCCGGGCTGAGCAGCAGGGGCCCCAGCTTGACTGAGGCGCACCACCAAAAGCTGTGGAAGGAAGTCACTGCTAAGCAAAAACCTTCATGTTTTGTTAAAAAACAAGGGAGGAGGAGAAGCACTTTATCCAGAAGAGCTTTTTGAAAATTCAGCTTTTCAGAAACAGAGGATTAAAAAATCTGCTCTGAAAAGAAAGAAGCTCTTCCTGAGATTGGGTTAGCTACCAGGTGGGAAATTTGAGTTTATCAGTATGGGTGGGGAGGAGCATTTTGGGGTACTAACTTTTTCAGGTCTGTAACGTAATGTTTTTCAATAGTAAAGACATAGGCATTAGAATGAGTTAAAATCTATTTTTAGTAAGCTTGCTCATTAATTAGCTCTTGTATGACCTAATCTTAGTTGTTTCTTTTCTTATTTTGGTCCTCCATTAGCAATTTAAAAAAAAGCTTTAATTAAATTTTTAAATTTGCAATAATTTTAGATTTACAAAAATGTTTTGAAAATATTACATAGAATTTGTATATACCCCTCAATCACTTTTCCTTTCTTTAACACCTCCTTTACCATGGGTGGCCTTAATTGTCTCAAGGAATACAGTTCAGTTATATCAGTAATGTTCCTTAATGTTATGGACTGAATCGTGTCCCTCCAGATTTACATGTTGAAAGTTTATCCTCCAATCAGACTATATGTGGAGGCAGGGCCTTGAATGAGGGAATTAAATGAGATCCTAAGGGTGACCCTACTTTGATAGGACTGGTGTCCAGATAAAAAGCAGCTGAGACAGCAGAGCTTTCCCTTTCTCTGTGCACACTGAGGACACAGTGAGAGGACCACCGGCAAGCCTGGGAGAGAAGTCCCTCCAGAAACCAATCCTAGCCTTGCCATCCAGAAAACACTCTGTTACAGAGGAAGAGGCTGAGCTAAGAGGGTTGTTTCCTCTCTGTATATTGGGGTCTTTAAAAAACTGAATTCATACTTATTTTTCAAATAAGAGGAAGTGGTTGCCTGCAAAATGGTCATGAAGAATGCCATGACTAAAGGATGTCAGTGATGGAATCTAAACTGTTTACATTAAAATGTATTATAACCAGAGAAGGGATGAAGAGCCCTCACTATAGATGTAGAGGTCATGTTCTTCTCATGCACCGTGGCTGCCTAATCAGCCTACAAGCTACTCACTCTCATCTTCATACAAGAGGCCTATTCAAGAATGTTTGCATAGTGGGGTGCAAAGCCATCACTTCAATGTGGCCTCAGTAGACATCTTCTAGAAGGATGGACAGAGGCTATATCAACCTCTGAGTCAGATGTTATTAAAGCTTTGTTGTCTGCTGAAGTCTGAAGAGGCTTATATATTGAATAATCAGTGCCCCTATATAATGAGACTAAATAATAATTTAAGTGAAATGGCATCGTTTAATTATTGACTTCCATGAGAATTTTGAGCAGGTTAGGATGCTCTGCATTACAATGTAAAAAGTGGATTGTCATGATCAATTTAAACAGAATCAAATAGGTAGGGAAAGATGTGCAGGGAGGTGCCAAAGGTTGGCAATAAGAAGGTAAGACATGGAAGTAGAATACAGTAACTGAAGGTATATCATTAGATAGATACTAAACCCTTCTTTTTAACTAATAAGAAAAGATGGTTTTACAACACTATCCTACAACTTCCCTTTTCCAGAGTTATATTGATAGTGACTACCCTCCAAAAATGAATACATAACTTCAGAAAAATTAAAGGTTTATTTTTAAAAATTCACATAGGCATTAGACCCAATTCAATACATTGTTTATGTACTACTAAATCGACTCTCTGTACAAGACAAAGAACAAAAGAGTTTTCATGTGGGCTCAAACAATTCATCAGTGTATGTGAGTGTGTGCATTTGGTAGACAAGGAGGATAGTGACAACTGTAGATCAAGTCGTATAATTCATGCACGGAAATAGGCTCTTTTAATATAATTCATTTCTTTCTCCTAGCATTTCCACTAGATGTGTGCTATTATACTTATTTGAAGATAAGGAAATTAAGGCTTAGAGAGGTAGATGGCTATAGATTAGTAGATGCCTGAACAAAATGTAATTTTTTTAGCAAAAATTCAGGTTAATCACATTTCAATTCCCATGCCATTCTCAACATCACCTCTTATTAGAGGTTTTGTCATTTTTACAAGAAAATCTCTTTTGGATCTAAAATGTTAAGATTCTATGAACTTTTATCATTAGAATGAGCAGCAAATTCTATTATCACAGGTTCTAATTAGAGTGACCTCTTGAATTTTGAAAATGATACTTTGCCTGCTATCTTGTTTTATCAAATTACTTCCTTGACAGACATTAATATTTTCTGGCAGTGACTGAGTTTAAGGAATTTAATATGGTTGATATGGATTAAAGCTGCAGTGTTATATCTACCCAAGGTTGTTTCCAAATACTGATTTGAAGAAAAGTCCAAATAATTTCAGCATACTTGTTAATAAAAACTCCCAGATATAAAACTCTTCCTATGTACCAGGCAGTCTGCTAAATGTTTTATGTGCATTATTCACTTAATTCTCAAAGAAAACCTATGAGGCAGATAAGGAGACTGAAATAGCCTCTACAGAGTAATTCAGAGCATTTAAGTACTAAAAAGCAAGATTTGAACCCAGATCTCCCTTAGCTGTTACTGAAAAGCCATGAAGCAGATTGAATAAGATGTTGATATTAGAAAGAAGCAGTATATGATTGGACAACAAAGAAAAATAAAATACAGAGCCTGAAGAAGTGGAAAAAAGCAAGGGGAGGTAGTACATTGCAGCTACTCCCAAATTTCCTATGTTAGAAAATACTTCTGCGTATAATGTGGGCTATATTACCTGAGACAACCCCTAACTACTAGGTGTTTTCATATATAGGAAGTGAAACTTTCTTACAGTATTTAAGTGGCAGCATATTTGGAGAAAAAGAACATTCTAAGATATCATTTCAATTTTATTCAAAAAAATATTCTCTGTGGGCAAGGAATTATTTAAGGTGTTTAGAGAGAAACAGGTGTATATTTCAGAACTTGTATTGGCGGAATATTCAGCTCTGAGGTGACAGATGACGTGTATAAGTTATAATGCAAGATATGATGTGATAATTTAGAAAAAGAGAGATGTGGTCAACAGTACAGAAAGCTTTGTGGTTCTTTAAGTCAGGGATGCCTCCTCGGATCTGGGCTGTTTAACCATGGGAGCAACTTTGGCAAGAAGAGATGGGATCAGGACATTCCAAAAGGAGAGAACAGGACAAAAAAGAAATAGAAAAAGAAGAATGCATTTAGGGAAGGAAAATTACTCCCTTGCTATTATACTGGTGTATGTGTGTTTGTATGTGTGAGACAGAAAATGTATCAAAATGGAAAGAATAGTAGGACACGATCATGAAAGCACTGATATTTTGTGATGAGTTTATACTATACTCTGCACATCCTGGAGTAACAAATAACTGGCCCATTTGTTCTATCTCTACTGATGAACAAAATATTCTTTATTCTACACTATATGATTTCCTCCAGATTATAATATATTTATTAAATGTCTCTCAATTTTTTCCGCCGAGCTACATAATAGCAGTTCATTCACATTTTCCTTTTATCCTTATTTACAATCCTTTATGTTTGTTACTCTTCCCTAACTTAACTATTCATGTCATGTGTGTTATGGACATTAAAACATGTTTTGGCATCCCAAACAAGTTTTATTCTTTGCTGAAGAAAGAGAATGAAGTATATTATTATTGCTTTTCACTGGGTCCTCAGTAATATATAACAATTTTATGTGATGATTTTATAAACAGCTAGAATTCCCACAACTTTGCTTTTCCTTTCCCAAAGTTCAGGCAAAGTTGCAGTTAAGGATTGATTAACCTTCACCGAATTAGTTTTAATGTCTTAGATTTTTGTTTTGGGAAATCGCCACTAAAAATCAGGCTATTAGAAAATGAAAATGAGTGCAATGCGTAGCCTGTCACACTTACCAATGCTGAAGAACACAGTACTTTGGTATGAGGTAGACCTATTTGTCACACCATGCAAGACATTTTTACTACTCCCTAACAAATACTAAGTCATTCAGGAAATTAATATTCTGGGTGAAAGCTTATCAATTAATGTGACAATCTAATCAATATAAAATGCCAAGTAAGCAAAGTTTCAAAGGAACTATTTATCTAATCTAGAATTTGATACTGAAATTCTGTGGCTATGCTGATTCCACATCATCAAATATCAATTTTCTCCTTCTTCAAAGGTGAATTTGACCCTGTATTACAAATAGCATATCGTTTTGTCCACTGTGTTTGCATCTCCATTAAATTTATATCTCACTCCATTAGGAACACATATACAATGAAATGTACCAGAGACAGAAGCAACCTATACTATCAATATATTGTGGACAGCTTCTGCATGGGGTGGTCAGATTTGAGGATATGATTGATTCAGAGGTTGCAAACAATTGTGTTCCTTCAGTTAGGTGCTTCAGTTAGAAGCCAGAGGGGAAAGGTAGATGTTCTCTATGTCTGGCAGTCGGTCCAGTGGCCTTGTAACGTATTTCAATGACTGAGCAGAAACTTCTCAGCAGACATTAAAGAGATTGAATAATAAATACATAAAACATCAAATATCCTCAAATTCTAAGACTAACATGAAAGTTCCAGGCTCCAAATAACATCTCTTAATATTCTCATTGGCTGTATTACTTAGTGAGCCGACCCACATTATTTCCATGAGGATCTCTCCCTTCCATTTAATTGGGGAATTTTCTGCCTCACATCATTTTGAATTTATCTGTAACAGAAATAGCATATTTAAAACTCAAATATTCTAATGATTTCCCAAAGGCCTTTTTGAATTTCTTGAAAAAGATCATTCAGTTTCTTTTGGCTGAACATATATGCACCTATAAAAATCCAAAATGTCCAAGTACCACTTTTATGTTATCGGGTCAAAAGGAGAACAAGTCTCCTCATTGCTTTCATTCTTCCAGCTTGGCATGGTTCCACCTGAATGAATTAACAAGCAATGTACTGGGTCTTCTACCTGAATGGAAATCTTGGGGTGAGATGTATTTTAGTAATACTCATCCACAGCATTTCCTGTAGTAAAGTTTACATCATTTTTCTTAAGAAATGTCACACATACTCACTACCCAGATTACCATTTCTTATTGGTTATCAATCCACAGAACTGTTTTAATCAACTCTTATTCAAACACTGGATGGAGATCATGACTCTTGATAATGATGAAGCTGAGCTAGTTAAGTGGCCCAGCTTGGCCACCAGAAGATAATGATGATGGTTACTTGAGAACTTGTTAAAAGCAGGATGAGCCATATGTGATCACATATCTTTAATGCTACACTTGTTTTGGCTTAGCATCTATTCATAAATGCATCATTACCATTCTGAAGAAATTATAAAAAGGTAATGACTGGGAAATAACCTTTTTAATGACTGCTGTTATATTTTTTAAAGAATGATTCATTGGGAATAATGCTTTAAAAGTCTACTGAATCATATATCATAGTGAACCTGTACTTCCATATTAGCCCATTTCAAGCAAAGGCTCCCAGGGAATGTGGACTTCACCTGACAAGGAACCCACGCTCATTACCGCTAGACTAATCAATAACCCCTGCTAATGTGTTCAGCTGGCGACACAGACCAGATCAGTGAAACCTGCCACATGCTTTCATTTTAGGAAATGAAGCCTTTTAGTTCTTAATTAAAGGAGAGACCGCACATCCGTAATGATGTTTGCAGTGAATATTACCACAGAGGACATGGGAATGAATCTGAGTTTTTCATTAAAGAACTGCATAAGGAAGGAGTAAGAAAAAAACATAAAGGTTAAATATGGGGGGCTTTGTTTACTGCTTCCTTAGCATTCTGAAATGTAAAGCCATAGAAAATTGTGTTCCCCTTGAAGTGTGAAAAAAATTCAGTTTTAGGAGCAAAGTGGCAGAAAGAAAATTATTTGCTCAATAAATCTCCAAACAGCAACCGCGCAAGGCAATACCTTTCTAGTAGAGATCAGAGAATCAATTGCCTGGAGAGCTTACAGAGATAACAGAAAAAAAAAATGAATGAAATTACAACAAGGTATACATATTAGCTAGAACCTAGCTCTAGAATTTAATATAATTCAATCTAATCCAGTATTCTATATTGTTTAGTTTTAAAAAATAAGGACATTTTTATAATATAATGTTATAATTTAGGATTTTAACAGTATACATATACCCCTAAGCCATGTTATAATGAGGAAGCAATTTACAAATGTTTGATTTTTACTCAATAAAAATTAGTGAAATAATAATGCCTGACCCTAGACACCAACTTTTTTGAAAGCTAAACGACAAACTAGCAGATGAGCAAAAGTACTGTCTCTTTTCTTACAAAAACACTTTTATTAGTAATATACCATGAAGTATAAAATCATATTGCTTTTGGAATACAACTATAAAAATAAGTACCTATTTCAAACAAATAAGGTAAAAAGAGGAGACAGCTATGCTCTGAGTCAATACTTGATCATTTTTCTTTGATATATCCGGACACTTACTGACCCTGCTGGCTACGATAGACCTCCTAGGGTCAGGGAAATTTCATCTATTCATTTGTTCATAAGATGGAAAATTCTGACTTAAGTCTTTATTAACAATTAATATTACCTTATGTACTGAAAAAAATATGGTTATTTCTTAATGTGTCACTAATTTGGACATTTGCAATTTAAAAAATGTTTTCTGCTTATAAATTAACCTCTTGAACAGATCGAAATAACCTCCTATGTTTCCCATATTTTCCCCACGTACTCTTACGTGTTTTTTTATTTTGTTTTTTTCCTCCTTTGTAACATATTTAGGTCAAACTCTGCCTTTGGTAACTTTACCATTTTAGCTACATAAAAGATGAGGACAGATATTTCAAATACTTTGTTGAGTTTTAAAAACATTTAAAATCCTAAGGTGTTCCGCACCGAAAGCCTTTTGCTTACACTGTTGTATTTTTTAACTTATTGGTCACATACCAAGTATGCTACCCAACTAGTTATAAAATCACCAGGGCCTCTATAGGAAGAGAACTGAGGACAAATGGAAGTAGAAAATCTGTAGGCTATGAGAATTTCAATTTAACAGATAGAATTTACAGAGCTGTACATTTATATAGATTATGTCTGGGAATTGGAAAATATTAACAATTAAAATCCTGAGATGAATTACAATTCCCATATTTGTTCATCTTTAAATAAAAATAAGCTCTTAGTATTGCATGTTATGTGTATACGTAAATAAGTTAGGGAGTAGGGTAAGCGAGGGAAAGGAGAGGAGAGAACGAGACAGGAAGAGACAGACAGATTTACAAGAATGTTAGTTAAAATATGAGAATCTGGCTAGACCTAGCCACATTATAGCAAAATTGGATTTTCTGAGTCAGTCCATGCTTTTCACTTGTTTGCTTTCTTTTATTGTTAATAAACACTATAGCCAGTCTGGGCAATAGACATTTTCTATATATCAACTCATTTAGTTTTTTTTTTTCATAATAGGGATACCAGAGGAAGAGACAAAGGCACAGAAATCTCTTGGAGGAAACGTTGAAAACTTCCCCAATCTGGGGAAGTAAATAGACATTCAGGTCATAGAAGCACAGAGAGCCTTTAACGAAAGGAACCCCAGGAAGACAACACTAAGGCATAATCATTAAAATGACAAGGATTAAAGATAAATAGTGAGTACTGAAAGCAGCCAGAGAGAGAAAAAACATTTCTTAGAAGGGAAACCCCATCAGGCTATCAGCAGACTTCTCAGCAGGAACTTTACAGGCCAGATGGGAGTGGCATGAAATACTGAATATGCTGAAACAGGGGACCTTCAGTCAAGAGTTCTCAACCCAGCAAGACTTTCATTCAAATTTGAAACAAAGATTAAACAATGCCCAGATAAATGAAGACTCAAGGAATTTATAATCAACTCATTTAATTTTTAAAGTGAGCCCATGATGAATGAATTTAGCAGTAAGGACCCTTGAAGTTAAAATTAAAAAATAACTGCCCAAGGCAACTACAAAGTACAAACATTGGGCTTTTAACTTAAAACTCTCTGTAATTTATTGCCTTTCCATTTGATGTTGGCCAAGCTTTGTACTTCCTCAAGAATTGCAGGGAACCTGAGAAACTTTGCCTTTCTCTTTGACCTAACTCTAAATTAAGTTTTAGGATGAACATAATTTTGCCATTATTGGGAAAAATGAACTATTATCCAGTAAGAGAAACAAAATCTAGACTCATCAGAAATATCAGATACCCATTTTATATTTTGTCAGATCTTTCTTAAAAAATTGTCCTCGCCAGCGAGGGCTTCTTAAGACGTGGGAGACCTCGGGGGAGCCGCGACCACCTATGAAATGGGATGAGAGGAAAAACAACACGAAGAGCCTGCAAGGTTGTGTCAAGCTCTCATTTATTAGCAGAAAAGGCAGGGAATATATAGCATTTGAAGGGGCGTGGTAGGGAGTAGCTTCTTTTGGTTGGTTGCCCATTATGATAATGAGGTAGCTTACAAAGTCCAATCACACACCGAGTTGTGCACATGCTCAGTAGTCTTTGACGTAAGCAACGGACCTAGTTGAGGACTTAGCGGGAAGCTGTGGCGGGAAACTGGCCAAGAAGAAGTAAACAACAAGATGGAGTCTTTAAAACAAAATGGCGGGTGCTTTTCCACTGGCAAAGGTCAGGTACTTTTCCACTGCCTAACTTCCTTGTTCTTGTGGTTTCTGTTCTCATGCTCTAGCAGAAAGGAGGGGGGCGGAGGGGAAAGGAAAGGTGAGTACAGGTTTGTGGTTAGTATAGAAGATGGCTGAGCTCTCACAAGATGGTGTCACAGATGACAACGGCTCCTGACAGTTCCCCCTTCTTTATTATATATGGCAGGTGCTGTTGCCATAATAGAGGACTGTGCCTGTCTTAGGTTGACTCACAACAAGAGAATCCTTACCCGTCATGGGAGCACAGGTAGCATGACCTGCTTCCTGTCTTAGGTTGGTATCCTCTTTTGCGTGTCTTACCCGTTTTTGACTATCCAGCCTCTGTATATGGGGGATGTAAGCTAGACCAATGCCTATCTTAGGCCACTAGACATTGCCTTTGTGGCTGCAAAAGGCATGTTCAGGTGTTACCCGTCATTGGCCACTTGGTCAGCGTGTTAAAAGACAGGAGTGTCGTTTGGGCAGACACCGTTGTAGTCATCCAGTCCTTGCTCAGTGAGTTCTAAGCGATGGTAGTGGACTTGGATGGGTCTAGTTCGTAGATCATCTATTTGATCTTTCACGAACTGCGTGAGCCGCCGCAGGGCCCAAGGGCCAAATGAAATAAGCAGAAGAAGTCCAAGTAAGGGGCCAAGAATAGAGGGGAGTAAGGTGGTTAGAAAGGGAGAGGTGGAGAACCAGTTCTGATACCAACTTTCATTTTGCTCTCTCTCTTTTTTGCGTTTCTCTAAGCTATCTTTGACTCTTTTCATGCTGTCTTCTACTATGCCTGTTTTATCTGCATAGAAGCAGCATTTCTCTGTAAGGTAAAAGAAGGGAAATCTCAGGGTTTGCTTTCCCTGGATGGAGTGTCATTAACACATTTGATGAGTCTTTCAGGTAGCCATCTGGCTGATTGATGTTCTTGATCATAGACACATGCGTGTCCTTTTCCCCATATGAGTACTGGATGGGGTCCGTGCCACTGATTAGTCAGGGGGTCCTTCCAAAGGACTTGAGCATAAGTATCCTTAGTGGCCGGATGCCATAGTCTGTCTGCTGCAGACTTGCCCTGTTCGTCTACTGTTAGGAAGTTGAGGACGAACAGTGCATGATTGAGAAGATTTTTAGGATTTTTATAGTAGTTAGAGAGCTCTGTGGATGATCCTTTTTGTTTAGAAATTTGATTTTTAACCTTTTGATGAGCTCTCTCTATAATCCCCTGTCCCTGAGGATTATATGGGATGCCAGTAAGATGTTTTATTTGGAGGCAATGGCAAAACTCTCTGAAGTTTTTAGCAGTATACCCAGGACCATTGTCTGTTTTTATACATTTAGGAATTCCTAGTACAGTGAGGCACTGGAGGACATGAGAGATGACATGTTTGGCAGCTTCACCGCTCTGCAGGGAGGCAAAGATAAAACCACTGAATGTGTCAATGGTAACATGAACATACTTTAGACCACCGAAGGAGGGGATGTGAGTGACATCCATCTGCCATAACTCTCCGGGGATAAGCCCCCTGGGATTGACTCCCAAATGAGGCTCAGGGAGAAACATGACACAATTATGACAGTTTTTTACAATGGCTCTAGCTTGCTCTCTAGTAATTTTAAACTGAAGACGAAGGGTTTGTGCATTTAGGTGGTGTAATTTATGAGCCTCCTGTGCGTGGGTGAGGCGGGTAGAGGAAGATACAATAAGTTTAATTTCTCCTGTATAGTCATTGTCTATTAGAGTAGGGTGGACTACAAGGCCTTTGAGGGTGGATGAAGCTCGTCCAATAATAAGGAAAAACGTGCCTTGGGGAGGGGGCCCATGGATTCCCGTGGGGATGATTGTTGGTCCCTCTTCAGGGGTTAGTATTGTGTGGGAGGAGGGACTGAGGTCCAGGCCTGCGCTCCCTGGGGTGGCGCGCTGTAAGGGTTGTGCCCTAATGCCCTCGGGGCAGGTTGGTGTTGGGAAGGGGCTGAGGGCTGGCCCCATGGTTCGTTTCCCGAAGGCTGTTGGTGAGGCATTAAAACCTGGGGAAGCGGTGGAGCTTGATTGATGGGTTGCCCATTAATGTCTGTTTTGGATTTGCATTGGTTAGCCCAATGTTTGCCACGGCGACACCTAGGGCAAACAGTAGCTGGTAAAACAGGGCTGGGAGCTGCTTCTTGAGTGGCCTGGGTTTGTCCTTGTGTGGCTGTAGGGCAGTTTCTAGCCCAATGTCCAGGTTGCTTACATTTAAAGCAGACATTGGGTTTGTTAGAGGATAAGGCTGCTCCAATTGCAATGCCAATGGCATGTGAAGCCGAATCGATCCCTGAACAGAGTTTGATAAAGTCTGTAAGGGATTTTCCGCGACGGTTACCGCGGAGTGCCGCCTGACAAGCAGGATTAGCGTTTTCATATGCCAGTTGGAGAACGAATGAGCTTTCACTTTCTTGGGGGCCGAAAATGCGCTCAGCGGCTTCAGTTAGGCGGCCCACAAAATCTGTATAGGATTCTTGTGTTCCCTGTCTGATCTTGGAGAGGGAAGAAGTGGAACTTTTAGTAGGGAGGTTTTTCCAGGCTGCTAAAGCTGCTGCTTGAACCTGGGTTAAAATGGCTTGACTGAATTGTTTCTGTTTTTCGGGGTCGGCATAAGGCTCAGTTCCTAAAAGCTTATTGAGGTTCCAGCGCTCAGCTCTTTTTTGAGCAGAGGGCATATTGCTAATGAATGAGCGGCAACGGTCATCATAATCAGTTTTCCAATGGAGGTAATCTCCCCTAGAAAGAACAGCTTTTACTAAGTGGAACCAGGTGGAAGGGGTGGGGTGAAGGGATTCACAGATGGAATCTAAAAGTGACAGAGTGAAAGGAGCTGAAGGACCGTATTGGGAGACTGCGTGTTGTAATTCTTTAAGGTGTTTGAAACGCAGTGAGCGGGGACGGCGTAGGACAAGGGGTAGGGGAGGATTCTCGTTATCGGAGGAGGAATCACCTTGTGGTGATTCGTTTGCCTCATCTTCGGAAGAGGGAATATGAAGGACAAAAGACTCGTCGGGGGGACCTTGGCTGTCTGGATGATTTTGAGAACGAGTGCAGACGGGAAAAGCAAAGGGAGTTTTACGTTTAGGAGCTGAGGATTTTTTATAAGGTTTAGGAGGGTTGGGAGGAACTAGAGAGTTGGCGGGTTGGGTAAGCGAGAGCTGAAGATCTTGAAGCTCTTTAACGAGAGCGTTGCGCTCGGTCTGTAGTTGTATCACGTTTTTGAGGTCTTTTATGTCAGAAGTGAGTGCAGCTTGCGAATGAGAAATCAAGGAACGAAGCTGTGGATCTATGACAGGGGCGCAAAGAGGTGGAGGTTTGTGAAAATGGGGGGGAAAGGAGTGGCCGCAGCCGCCGTATGGAGGAGGGCGATTACTTTGAGGACTAGGAAGAGGATGAGGGGGGGGGTCCTCTGAGGGAAAGGGCTCAGGATCAGAGGGGAGAACAGGGTAGATAGAGGCAGGCGGAGGCCGTTCAGAAAGTACGGGCGAAGGGGGAGAAGAGAGCGGAGGCGGTGAGGGAGGAGAGGGTGGAGATGGGAGATCTTCAGGAGGAATTTCCACAACAGTGTGTCTAGAGGGTGCCCGAGACGGAGTGGGGGAGGTAGCAAGAAATTCAGCGGCGGAGACAACCGCCTGAGCTGCAGAGGGATGAAAACGTTTGGCATGAGAGAAAATGTCATTGATTAAGTTCCAGTAGGAAAAGGTCTGAATGGGGACTTTCTCAGGCCCAACAGCTTCATAATGTGCCTGAAGGCAAAGTCTAACACGGTCCCAACGTTTGGGGTCTACGATTCCTTCTTGGGGGAACCAAGGGCAGACTTTCTGGATATACTGAAAAAACTTCAAGAGATCCTGTTTTTTAACATAAGCCCCTCTCTCTCGGAGGCACTGCTGAATATCTTTCAAGAACTGTGCCTCCTTAGACAGTTCTTGTCCCATTTTGAGTTAAGAGAATCGTCCAGAGGGACTTACCCGTTAGCCGTCCGCTTCGTCGTCACCGATCGGGCGGCTCTCAAGCTGATAGCCTGATGAATCCTGCGCAGCTGCGACTACTTTCTCTTCTAGGCTGGGGGGCTACGACCCTCGAGCCCCACGTTGGGCGCCACTTGTCCTCGCCCGCGAGGGCTTCTTAAGACGTGGGAGACCTCGGGGGAGCCGCGACCACCTATGAAATGGGATGAGAGGAAAAACGACACGAAGAGCCTGCAAGGTTGTGTCAAGCTCTCATTTATTAGCAGAAAAGGCAGGGAATATATAGCATTTGAAGGGGCGTGGTAGGGAGTAGCTTCTTTTGGTTGGTTGCCCATTATGATAATGAGGTAGCTTACAAAGTCCAATCACACACCGAGTTGTGCACATGCTCAGTAGTCTTTGACGTAAGCAACGGACCTAGTTGAGGACTTAGCGGGAAGCTGTGGCGGGAAACTGGCCAAGAAGAAGTAAACAACAAGATGGAGTCTTTAAAACAAAATGGCGGGTGCTTTTCCACTGGCAAAGGTCAGGTACTTTTCCACTGCCTAACTTCCTTGTTCTTGTGGTTTCTGTTCTCATGCTCTAGCAGAAAGGAGGGGGGAGGAGGGGAAAGGAAAGGTGAGTACAGGTTTGTGGTTAGTATAGAAGATGGCTGAGCTCTCACAAGATGGTGTCACAGATGACAACGGCTCCTGACAAAAAATAATTTGCTTGAGCTATCATTATTTGCTCATTTCCCCTGAAATATACATGTGGTACTTTTTAATCTCATATTACTTTACTGTAAACTTACTTATATATGCCCACACAAATGGCATAAGATTTCTGTTATTGGAAAGATGAAAATGATGGTAGTAGTTTAAATGATTTGTCATAAAACACCCAGGATGTGAAATGGTGATTGTGAAAGCTTACATAGGGAGTGAATAAATGCTCATTTACTTGAAAGAGAACAGTTTCATAACCAAAATGTGCTGTTGAGAACATTGTAGATTAAGTCTTTAAATGTTTATTTTGAAAAATATATATTGAAGGAAGGTGGGCTGTTAATCTTGCCTTTTGGTCACCATTTAGCCTGTTTTCTTAACTTGGCCCTTTGAACAAAGATCAATGTTTTTCATCCCTGAAGTGGGAGTACTCTATCCCCAAAGCTTAAGCCTTAATATTCACAGAACATGAAGGTATACAAGGGTTGGGATTGTGTTTTTCACCATCAGAAAGAATAAATGAAATAAATTCGAAGCTATGATTTTCTTTTAATGGGGGCTTGACAGTAAACATCAATTTTTCAGTGAACAAGAACCTTTTTTTTATTTGATAGCATGTATCCCTATAATTGGTAACCTTAAAAGTTCTTACAGTAAATAATTATTTTATAGCACTCTAAGGAGGTACAGTAAGTCCTAAGTATTTATTTAATGAAGAAGTCTTTTTTTTGTTAGAGGTTATATGACTTGCGATGCACTTTTTATTTTCAAATAGCTTATTTTAGAAATCCTCAACCACAGAAATTTTTTTCTCTCTCTGGCTGCTTTTATGGCATAATTTGAAAATTATTTGTCTGGAATATCTCAAATAAGCAAATAGGATGATTATATCCAGGCAAATATTGCCGAAGTAACTGATCAAAATACACTGATTTATTTAATATACTTTGTATCTGTTAGCATCTTAGGATGGTATCCTAGGAGGAGCTAGAAGAAACTTTAAAGGGGAAGAAGGAGCATACAAGGGAAATATTAATTAATGTCTAGAATGTGTAAAGCATGCTGATTCTTTATTATTATAATAAAGTAATTAAATCTCCTTATTATAGATATTGTAAACTGAGGCTTGGAAAATGTAACTTCCCCAATGTAAAACAGAAGTAAATAAAAGCTGGTAAGTGACAGAGGAAGAATCTCAACTTAATTTATTTAAATACAAAGTTCATTTTCTTTTCACTAATGACTAGAACAAGCACTCCCTGGAGAAGTCTTTTAAGAACACCTTTCGGTTTTACAGTGAGAAAGCTGAGACATGAGAGATTAAGTTCCTGAATAAGGCTTGGCATAAGACATGTACAGACCTAGGAAGTGGTCTAGGTTCCTTACCCTCACAGTCTAAAATTCAACTCTTTTTTTTTTTTTTTGCATTTATGTACAATGTTGCTGGTTTTGCAAGCTCTGTTTTTACAACACCATTTTCTTCTACTTTATAAAATTTATGAAGTAAAATGAAACTCATGAATTTCTGAGAGCAGTAGGAAGAAGTTTGCATTTTATAGCTTTTCCCACTACTGGCATCTATAATTAGCAGCAGAGAACAATAGATCATTAAGAAATCAAGCAGTGCTATTTTGGATTAATATTTTCATTCTTTCTGGTAGCACCAAAATTCTAAGTCGATGGTGTTTGAAACTTTTATGTTTCACACAAATTGCAACCATCCCAATATGAAATATGTTTTTAAGTCCAGGAACAAAGAAGAGACTCAGAAATAAAACTGAGCTACATCGTAAATCACTGATGAGATATATTTGATTGTTGTGATTTTCAAATGACCTGAAAGGCAACTAGTCTGCTTTTAGTATCTCTTGATATTGGTATCATAGCAATAGACAATTGAAGTTTTTTTATGGCTCCGTCATTTGTTAGTACTTCAGCAATCAATACCGTCAGCCAGTGTGCTGAGCTGGGGGCAAACTGGAGCCACATGCTTTTGTTTTAGGAAACGTAGCCTTTTATCTCTTAATTAAAGGCCACTCTCATTCTCATTTGAGTTCATTAGATATTTAGGAATATGCAGGTGGAATAGAGAAACAACTTTAATGTTGATATGTGGTAACTAAATTATGTATCAGTTAGAATATAGATTATTAGTATATCCCAATTCAAGAAAACCTCATGCAAAAAAAAGTTTCCAGTTACCAAATTTTTATTTATAACAGAGAAATTTTCTTTGATTTAACATTTGTTAACCATAATTCTCTCACCCTAAGGCATTTAAGATCTAATTTACCTGATAAAAAATCCACTTTGTTCAAAAATTATAGGAAACACACGAATCTCAATATAATTTTTTTCAAATTCTGTTTTTTTAACCCCCCAAAAAGAGGCCATTTTAAGATGCCACTAAAAGCAATCATATTGAATTTTCTTTGTAAACTATTTCTAACACTTTGGAATAAAAAGTCATACCTTGACAATAAAGACAGAAACTTGACAGGGTTCTATGTGTTTAATCATGACATTTGGTTGGTCATTATTTAAATGTCTTGTTTCTGATAGAATCTATATTCCTCTCTGTGACTTTTAAACAGGCATAATTAAGAGGGCTGCAGCTAACGCCAACAGTTAACTCGATTAGGATGGCTGTCAATAAGGGGGACCAGTGCAGATTTCCACAAGCCAAGCTAACAAAACTAACAGAATTCTCCTAAATCTCCATACATCATCTTTTTTCAATAAAGGAAAGTATTAATTAGTTTACATAATTTTCACTGCTTTAACTGACTCCAAAATGAAGGTAATATTAGCCCAACACTCAAGTTTAATAATAAGCAATTTGAAGTCAGGAAATGTCACAGTTAGCATTATAAAAGAGTGTCTAGGCTCATTTAGTCAACAGTATTTCTAACAAAAGTATCCCACACATAGTAAGAAACATGTACTGTTGTATGAATGATTCCATAAATTCTTATCGGAAGCCTACATATCTTAGATACACTGTTTCACTGGCGCCTCAGTAGGTCAAAAACAGTCTCTGCATAGCTAGGAAGATTAACTTGATGATCAGGGAGAAATTAGGTTGCTGTGATTAAATGCATTTGGGGGTCTATATGTGGAACCCAGAGGATTCACTGGAGCCTTCCTGATTACTGTCATGTCCAGTAGCAAACATTAAGTAATAAGAACATCAAGTCAATAAAACTGAGAGAACTAAATGTAGGCCTTTCAAAAATGAATTTAATTCTCATGAGTTTTTAAAAAAATAGAGATCAATTGATGTACTGGCTTAGGGCCAAGGAGGCATGCAATGGGTGATGGGAAAAATAAGTGATAAATAACTACAGCCTTAAAGCCATTTATAGAAATGAGGAACTTACTACAGTTTTATGTAGGTGTGTGTGTGTGTTAGAGAGGAGAGACAGACGTGTATATACCTGTACACACTAACCTGTATATATGAACAAGTTATATTATTTTTCCTCTCCTTTTGTCCTACTTCTTTATATGGAGAGTATGAGTGATGTTCCAGTTCACAGGTTAGCCCATATGTCACTCCAAAAGAAGTCATGTGTGGATTTGATGGGGAAGCCTTCACCTTAACAGGAGATCCCAATCTATTGAAATTAGTGCCATAATTGATGAGATTTTGGGGAGAGAGGAAGAGGAGCAGTGTTTTATGAAAATAGCTGCATCATATTAAGTAGAGGCATGATGTTTTGTTTGGGAATTACGTAGAATATAGGAGTAAAATGGATACAGAAAAAAATGTAATTGTGAACTAAACAGGTCATTTGTTGTTTTTCTCTCAGATCCATTCCTTGCTCTTTCTGTATCTCAAGAGAGGCCAGGGGCTGCATTTCCCAGGCCAATTTGCCTTAGGTAGCCAAGCCAACTTTCTTCCAGCTTGATTTGGCCAGTTGAAGTCCTATGGGGAATGGCTGATTCAGGAAGCCTGTCTATGCATGTCTGTGGCTTCTCTGAGATTCCAGATGCTGCCGGACACCTTTTCTGTCTAAAGTTTTGGCTCCTGTGGGACAGCTGGACTCTTATGCCACACCTGCTGCTGTTGCCTCTTTAGCCCTGAAATGGTTGCACTGTTACTGCGAAACTCTGGATTGCTTGACTCATTGATTTATCAGTTTTGTTATCTGAGTAACCAAGTAACTGAATGAAATTCCTAATTTTATAGATTAGGTCCACTAGTAATGAGTTCCCTCAGTTTTTATTGCTATAAGAAAGTTTTTATTTCTTCCCTCACTAATGAAAGCGAGTATAAAAACCTAGATAGATAAATGTTGCTGTTTTTCTCAGCATGTTAAAGATGTCACTCCATTGTCTCTGGCTTGCATGGTTTCTGATGAGAAGTCAGTTGAAATTCTTGTCTTTTATCCTGTGACCATAATGTTTCTTTACTTCCCCTAGCTGCCTTCAAAATGTTCTGCTTCCCTTTGATTTTCAGTAGTACAACATTTGTTTTCATTTATCCTTCTTGGTGCTCACATAGATCTGAGTTTTCAGCTTTGCGTCAAGTCATTAATTTTGGAAAATCCTCAGATACTATTTCTTTAATCATTACCTCTTTATTTCTTGTCCTTCTGGAATTCTAATTATACATGTCTTAGACCATTTAATATTGTCCAACTGCTCTTAGATGTTCTATTTCAGTATTTATTCCTTTTATTTAATTTTAACTAATTTATATTTACCTGTTATTGTCATGTTCATTAGTTCTTTTATCATCTTTCTCAAGTCTGTTGATGAAACTACTGAACATTTTACTAAGTTTTTTTTTTATTTCTCACATTCCAATGTGATTCTTTCTCTGTGGGTCCATATCTTTGCTGATTTACCCATCTAATCTTACATGCTGCCACCTTTTCCACTGAGAACTTTACTATGTTAATCATTATTTTAAACTCCTTATAATTCCAAAATTTGTGTCATCTGTTAGTGAGGACACACTCTGCTAACATATCATTCTGATGATTGTCTTGTCTCTTGAAGTGTGTTGTTTCTTAGTTTTTCTATATTTCATATTTTATTGAAAGATGGGCAACTCATGTAGGTCATTAGAAACCAAGGTAAATAGTTTTTTTCTGTCTGGATGTAGGTAAATCTTTCCCTCCTATGAGGCCCTAAGTGAGATGTTATGAGTTATTCTACTTAGGATTTGAGCTAGCTCTGGTTTTTATTGTTCTGATAGCCCTCAACACACACTGCAGCCTTCACATGCCTGTCATGATCACCTTACTTCACATGGCCTTGTCAGTCTGCACTTGGTCTTTATCTGCTAGTGAGCTATTCCAGCTGCACTATCTTATATCTGGTTGTGTCTCCTGCAAGTCAATGAGTGCTCATGGCTTCTGTCCTCCTGCAGACACCTGTCTCTCCTTAGAGTCTGGGCCAGATGAAGACCGTGTGACTGCAATTCTTTGATAGGTTCAAAGAAGACATAAAGTTGATGTAAGTCTTGATAATTTTTGCTTAAGCACTGGGGCAACCCTATGTCCTGCTCTATGCATTGTAGAACAGACATCCTAAGTCCGGTGATGCATTTTTAATCCATTACACACATTTATTGAGGCTCTTATTGACTAAGTATCACAAACCATGCTAGTCCTTGAGTATACAGAGGCCTTGTCCTCAGAATGATCTCTT
Organism: Smutsia gigantea; assembly: GCA_032199065.1. Lineage (NCBI taxonomy): Eukaryota > Metazoa > Chordata > Mammalia > Pholidota > Manidae > Smutsia > Smutsia gigantea. The sequence continues at coordinate 255,223 of JAVSCE010013044.1, read as the reverse complement.
CCTATGGAGCTATCATATTTAGATATAAACAAGCATACTGCTGCCATGGAAAGTCACTTTAATAATCAATAGGGCTACCAGAAGGCTTTAGGCATTACTATCATAGGGCCATTTTTGCCAAAGTTAGGGGAATAGATAAAGGGAGTAATTTTGTCCATGTGATAAGATTATGCAGAGATCTAGGAAGGCAATAAGGTGGCAATTACCTGTCAGAGACATTCTTGGAAAAATATGAATAATAATATTTATATTTCCTCTATTCTTACTATATTCCTCAACAATGTTTCCTTTACTCTTCTAAATATTACTCAAAAATTTTGTGCAGTGAAGCAAGTCTCACCTACCCCATTAGACTTGCTAGAGTATACCAGCCCTCACTTAGGTCCCTTATTAATATGTTTATGGCATTTAATGTTTGTATCACACAATTTAGTATTTAAATATATTCTAACTTGCAGTGTTCATTGTTTACACATCTCTCTTTCACCTAAACAAATTATAATCTTCAAAAGAGACAAAGGCGTATTACGTTTCTTTTTTTATGCGGTGAATCTGTGGTCAAGAGTCTAGACTTTATGATCAAATAGAAGGACTATCTTGGTCTCTTATTTCTTTCTACCTTCATTGTCTTGATCAAGTTACTTACACTCAGTAAGCCTTAGATTCTTTAACCACAGAGTGACTGGCTATAAGGGTGCTGAGTAAATATGAGTACTGCTAGGCTCAGAGTAGGGTGAATGGTACGAAACTTTTGAAACCTCTTTTCTGGAGAGTAAATTCTACAAAAACACCTGAAAGAAATATTTGGTAAGGATAATTCTGGTCCCATATGAAAACTCGGCTTATGCATCCATAAATCCCTCCTTCAAACAATAGCATCATGTAAATATTATCTCAAATGAAGCTGAAACACACTGAAAGTGCTTTTGGAGTGGAAATATTCTACATAAATGTGTATTATTTTTCACTGGTAATTTATAAGAAAAAGGAAGAGTCTCTAGTTCATTCAGGTGATCATTGTAGTGATGATCAGTTTATACATATAGAATTCATTTTTGCTTAAGCCCCTGTGATTTGGACATATTCCAGTGAATCTATTTTACTGAAGAACTCTGAGCTAATACCTTGTTAACTCAAATGGCCCTACTTGAGGCAGCCATTGAACACAAATAAGAACATTTTCTTTATACATATTCTAATGACTTAAATTCTCCATATTTCAAAAATAATTAACTCATTTTCTTGGTTATGGCATGATTTTCCATCCTCAGCAAAAACTGCAATCCTACCAACTCTGGAGCTGTATAACTTCAGCTGATTTTTTAGTTACACCAAAAAAAAAAAAATAGTTGAACTGTTTTTCTTCCAAATGAAGAAACATTTCCTATTCACCCTCTTACTAGTCAACACCCTGTGAATTGATCCTGCTCAAGTGTATTTTTAAGGATATACAAGAACTTGGAACACAGACCAAATTCTACCCATGAGCAGTGGTAAGGATAAAATTATGAAGTTACTGCTAAGGAATTAAATGTACAATGTAACCCTTAGTCTAATTATCATATTCATGATTTTTAAATGTGTTAACCTCTCATTCAATATTAATGTTAAAAAAGACACTATCCTCCCAAAACTTCCTGTGCTCATAAAAAACAAATTTTAGCACCATTTTAGGTTTCTTTTAATATACCTCCTCTAGGTCTATCCAGACGTATCTCCCATGGAGTCAAACATTCTGTACCCCAGCTAGGTCAACCACCTCACTTTCCATCACTTTTGCCACTTTTTTTCATGCCTCTGTTTTTATTATGTCTTCTGCATAAAACACACTGCTCTCTACCTGTCCAAATGCAACTCACCCAATTGGGCCCAAGTTGCACCTTTGTAATTAAACCTTCTTAGATCATTTTAGTTTATAGAAAGCTTTTTTATTATAGAAACCTCTCTCCCTTTGTATCTGAGAAAAATCTGTGTATAGTAATAGTACTGAGACGCAGACCATAGGCTTAGACAGAGTAGGGTGAGGGCCTCTGGAAAAAAACAACAGCAAGATAACCATTGTGAGATTTGCTTTGGCCTGCTGGGGGGCCCAGATTATTTTTCTAACTTTACCCAAGTGCTGCCTTTCTTCCTCCAGCCCTAAACAAATGATTTGTTGCAACTTGGGCAATGTAGCAAGCAAGCCCAAAACAACATAATAAAAGGCAGGAAGGATTCCATTTTGAAACCCAATTAGTTAAAAAGTAAAACAATGACTCAGCCCACCTTTGGAGCAAAGCAGGCAGCCTAGAGTGATATGGTCCCAGACCAGGAAGCTGCTCTCCTGGGAGGAAATCAGATCAGTAAAGTTCTTGTAAATAACCAGGAAGACTAATAAGAAACTTAGTGTTTCTTCAAAAGTATTTGGGACCACTTAACAGGTGTACATCCCTAGCCCTTTGTCTCTCAACTGCCTATAAAAACCCCCTAGACAATGCACCACCCCGGGACTCTCTTGTCCCCTCCTGGCATGAGCCAGGAGCTCTGTCCTTTCACTCTCTCTCTAAAAAGCCTGTACCTTGCTCTCCTACCTTGACTGTTCATGAAGTTCATTCTTCGGCTCTGTGAACAAGAACCCTGGCATCAGTATGTGAAGGAAAGCATAATTTCAAGTCTATATTTGTTAGAACTAGCACTTTGGATAAGTTATTTGCCTTTTTTGAAATTATTTTGGAATAATAAAAAATTTGTAGTGGAACTAATAATATTTTTATGACTTCTGTAGGTTTAGTGGTAAAGTATGGGGTATTATTTTGTGTATTCTAAAATGTTACACAAATTCAAAGATACATCAGAGGTAATATTTAATCATTTTTTATATTTTAACTTAAAACTTCCTCCAAGAACCTTATCTTCTGGGCTTCATCATGTACATTTTTATATGAAAGGGTTAGACTAAACCAGTATCAATTAATGAATGTATGCTTGTTCAGTGGAACACTTTTTCTGAGGTTCTCTGACATCTAAGAATTCTCAAACAATTTTGACAAAACTAAGTAGATTCTAAAGTATCTAGTTTGCGGTATTTATCAGAGGATATTAAATATAAAAGTCATGAGATAAAGAAACCCATTTAACTTTGTTTAAATTGATAGTTTTAAAAAATGTATTTAAAAATTTGCAAATATATTAACCTGCTCTTGGCCTAAAACGCAGTAATTGTATATAGAAAATAATTCATAAGATATTAAAATAGCTGATCTTTAAGGTCATTTCTAGATCTAGTATTTAAATATCTATGATTCTTTCTCAGTTATTCCTCTTTAGTGTTTGATAGAGTCCTAAGCTTATATTAATACTCAATAAATGATTTAGTACTCATAACGTAACACTAACATGGAATAGCATATTGTAGAAATTCTGAGAATCACACCCACAAAAAGTTCAAAACTAATCAAAGGTATTTTTGATAGACTTCCACCAAATATTGACAAGATAATGTGGGGATGGAAAAAACCCGGAGACTGCCTTCACATTTTAATTATGGAAGACAGGATAGTCTGGTGTGTCTGTTCCCACTGGGCAGAGATAGAGGACAGAATATTTAGTTACTTATAATCAGAAGTAACAGAAATGCCAAGAAAATCCCAACCCTGAGGCCTGGCATTCATGACTACTTAAAACTAAGGCTAAGAAAAAAAGACTCAGAAATAAGAGAAACCTCCTCTGCCTCTCTACTTCAATCCTAGCAAGCACCAGTGAGTAACAATCTCCTTCCTGAAGGAGAGGAAGTATAAATGGAGAGAGAACCGTCTATGTTGCAGAAGTATAGGAATGGCTCACAGCTGAGGGTGGAACTTTCGCATTAAGAAAAACCCTTCATCATTTCAGCCCAAACTATAACTACAAGAAAACTTTAGAGAAATATGAAGGCTGTGTTATACTGAAGATACCCACAGAAGCAACAAAACTCAAATCCAGCTCAACTCCTGATTAGATTTTACCTCATTCTAAATGTCTTAAAAGATGTGTTTTTATTCCCATGCATAAATATTTTCTTTAGTCTCTCCTATTCTACACAAGATATCCAGTGTTCAATAAGATTAAACACAAACACACACATATAAGCTTACTAAACCCTGGAGTGTTGGGTGGGAGGACTTTCTCAAGAGATAAAATAAGCAACAGAATAAGAGTCAAGAATAACCACAAAGTTGGAACTATAAGAGAGAGACTTTAAAATAAATATAATTGAAATGACAGAAGACATAGTGGAAAATATGAGTAAATTATATAAACAAATTCAAGACATTATTTATATCTAAAGTAGCACATAAAGTATTTCCACATGAATCAAAGCCTTAAGTTGTGGGCATACTCATGACTACTCATGAGGGTGTGAAATTTCAGAAAATTGGAACAAAAGAGAAGATATGAAAGTTTCTTTTGCATTTGAAAAACAAGCAAAACCCAAAACACACCAAAATTACTAGAATAAATTTTTTAAAATTGCAATATTTAGTCCTAGATTGAATCCTGGCTTAGACAAACTATAAAGGGAACTTTTAAAAATAGATGATTTAATTTAAAGATGTGATTCTATGTATTGAAAGAGATTGTTATATGAAATATGTAAATTAAAACAATAGGCACTTATTTTGGTCTGTGTGTTTATGGTGATCTGAGTTTTGGGAGTATAATATTTTGTTTTTTTTCTCACTTCTACTTGTTGGCAGGAAGGATGACTCCTATAAAATGAAATACATTAAACCTTACAATATGTGCTTGACATGTCTTAGGATTTTGAAGGATTAAGGAGGAAAAGTGGTTTGGAAAAAACAAGAGAATGCAAAAAGGATAAAATCTTCAACTCTGTGCTTTAAGGTACATGGAGATTTGGAGAGGGAATGATGGGACTAGCTTCTGTGAATGACACAGGGAAAATAGCATTTTAAGGGGACAGACATGTTTCAATTAAAGAAAGAATATGAAGGGAACTTTATTAGAAATGATTATAGATATTGAATTTTCTAAATGAGAAATATGACTGAGGACCTAGAGGAAATGTTTGGTATGGCCAGACTGGAATTAATGTGGTCATATTTTGGAGATACACAGAATAATATGAAGGTAAAGATCTCTATGAAAATGAGTGGTCAGAGAGGCTTAGACTTCTGATATGACTGAGTTTAAATGGCATGTTAAATCAAGTGGATTTTACCTTCTAGTCTTAGGGAAGAATGTGAGTAATCAATTAGTCAAAATTCAGAAAAGTTAGCTGGAAGGAATAGAGTCATGGGCACACATTCTATGTTTTAAATAAAAACTGTGTCCCTCTAATTATTAGGCAAGAGCCTTTTTAAGGGACAGGTCTTCTAAGCAGCTGAGCCCTGGCCACTTGGGAGGGGTTATCCCAATAAGGTCACAAGTAGATGTAAACACCCCAGGGGTCTCTCCCACATAACATTAGGTCATTGTCATGAAAAATACCTATTTTCCTTTTAGTAAGATGAACAGCATGTTAATTGGATCAGGATATTTTTGGCTGCATGAAGCAGAAACTGACTTTCTACTTGCTAATCGTTAAGGAAACCACTATCTCACAGAATTACAGTGCCATAGATGAGATACACTCATGAGCTGGTTGATTCTGTGGTTCAGGAGGAGAATCAGAAAGCCAAATTCTACTTGGAACTCTTTTCTGCCGCTTGTGTTTTGTTGGTTTTGTAGTATTAGTTTCCTTTAGAATCACAAGTTCACTGCCAGGAGCAACTTTGGAAATGTGTTCCTGTGTTTTGGTCAAGAAAAATAATGACTTCTCTTTGCTTCTATTTGCCAAAGCCTTGAATACGAATTTCTCTTCCTATTGTTCTGTGTCTGTCTATTACCTGGGGGGAATGGATAATGGACTTAATCCCAACAATCACTAGAGGCATGCTGGGTTACATTTTATTCAGCACATACCATTTCTGTCAACTATTAGGCAATAAGTAACATGTATTGAAAGATTAGTGAATGTTCAGGAAGTATTTAATTGCAATGAACTTATACTTGAGGAATTATTTTACTTACCACAGATTGTGTATGTACACTGATTTGTTTTTAATAAGTATTTCAGATCTTTTGTTCAGTAACCATTTTTCCCACTTTTCAACTTGATCATAATATTCTAGGTTCATCTGTATTTATTTTTAATAATTATCTTTCCAAAATTGCATTGGGTTAAGGAAAGTAATGTTGCATTTATACCTAGTGTTCAACAGATACTTCCTTGTCAAGTCTCTGAAAATACCTTTGCTGACAGGATGCATCTCTGAGTGACTGAGCTGGATTGAAATATTTGGCTTCTCCCCGCATTAATGTGGAAGGAATAGTGAAAATTAACTTGCCTATTTTTTTGCAACATTTTATGGATGCCATACAATTATCCCAACTCTGAGTGATTGAGCAATGGGGGTATAAGTCTGGCCTTGAAAACAATCTATCCTGGAAGACAAAAAAAAATGAGTAAGTACACCTTAGTGTGAGGTATAATTAATAATTAAGAATATAGATCTTCAGTGTAAAATTCAACAGGTTTTGCCAAAGGTAAGCCACACTTGGATCAAATTATAACATTTGTTACCCAAGACATTCCCTTGTACCCTTTCTAGTCAAATTCTCAACCCGACTCCCTGAAGAGACAACCACTCTTGTAATTTCTAGCACAAAGGTTGGTTTTATTCCTATTCTTAAGCTTTATGTAAATAGAATCACACAGTTTGCACACTTTTATATTAGCTTGTTTTGTTTAATGTCTGTGAGATTCACTAGTATATTTTGTGTTTGTCTAACCATTTTTTTGTCGCTGTTTGTAGCATCACATATATGACATAATGAATTTCTTCTCTCAGTCATGGATATTTGGATTTCTTTTCATGAATAATAGGAATATAAGTCTTTCTCTGAACATAATTATATCCATTTCTCTTGGCTAAATATCTCTAGGAATATTGGAAATTGCAAGGCACTTCTATACCATAGACATACCACCAGTAATTTACATTTCCACCAGTAATCTGTGTCCCCCTCGCTGGTATTTGGTATTGTCAGCCTTTCTAATTATATTCATTATAGTTGGTTTCATATGATATAAGATGTGGTTTCAGTGTTTATTTCCCTGATGACTAATGACATGGATTGCCCTTTTTTAGTGCTGGCTATTCCTATATTCCTTTTTGTGAGGTTATTTTTGAGCATTCTGCACATCTTTAGAGTGTGTTTATGTTTTTATTTTGGAATATTAGGGTTTATTTTCTGGATATAAATTATTTGCCAAATATATGGTTTTTTTGGAGGGGGGAGTTTGTTACTCCAAAGGTATGTAGACATTGTTTATTAAGATTATGAATGAGCTAGGTTTGTTGGATATATACTAAGCTTTCACTATATGGTTTTGTTAAAATATAACTTTATATGAATCTATATTTTAAATTAAATATAAAATGAACAGCTAATTGGAAGAATAAACATAATATTAGGTTAAAATTCAGTCAACTAACATACTTACACCTAAATATATAATGTCTTACTGTATATATTCAAGAAACCACTCTCTTGCTAATAGAAAAAGAAAATCCTTTTTGGAGACAATTTCTATTTCATATGTCCATGAAAAATGTCTTTCTCCAAAGCAAACAAGCAAACAAAATCCAGATTGATAGATACAGAGAAAAGATTGGTGGTCGCAGAGGGGTGGGTATTTGGGGGGCATGAAGTGGGTAAAGAGGATTAAGTAGAAACTTTCGGCTGTAAAATAAATAAGTCATGGGGATCTACTGTATAGCATGGGGAATATAGTAATATTGTATTAACTTTATAAGGTGACAGATGTTAACTAGACTTATTGTGTAACTAGACTTACAATGTGTACAAATATTGAATCACTGTGTTGTATATCTAAAACTAAGTAATGTTGTAATGTTACTTATACCTCAATAAATAAAAAAGTCTGTGTTTTCTTATTATAAGTAACTATACATGCCAGAATTAATAATTTTAATGTTTTAACTTATGAACACCCAGCAAAATGTATCTTACATTGGAAGTTCTTGATACAATATTTACTTAAAATTTTTCTAATGACATATCTATAATTTATATTAGATTTCAAATGCCTTTGTTGTTATTGTTACCAGTTTTACTTTTATAGCAAATCTTGTATTTTAACAAGTTTCCGAGTTGCAATATAAAATTGTAAACTTTACAGCTGGCTGTGTCTTCTTACAAATTAATTACACTGTTCAAGTAAAGTGCTTAGTCCCAGAAAACTGACAAAATTTATTATGGTTTCTAGATACAACTCACACAGTAACATATCTGCAGGGGTGAAAGAGAAACAAAATGCTGTTTCTCCAAGGAAAAAAAAAGAAAAAGATAATGAAAGCAAAACAACATTAGAAAAGCCTTTCACATATTTTATATTTTCCCTTCACAAGTATGAGATTTTCAAACATGAATTTAGCACTTCCACTTCGGTATAGTGGAGATAATTGTAAAAGAGAAGAAAGAAATCTGGGATATAGTTCTGTCTCTGGTGCTAAGAGTTGTGTGATACTAGATAACATGTGTGTAACTTGTAAGGGTCTTGACTTGTGTGCTATAAATTAAGGAGGTAAGATGAGCTTTGTATTCCATGAAGAAATTTAAATATGATTTAGTTTGGAGATGCACTCCCTTATAGGTAAATAAGATCATATTTTTATATTATTAAGCTGTCACTCAAAGCATACAGGATTTCAAAGAATGGATATTACTGGAAACAGTGTTGTTTAGTTCTATATCAAAATACTTTCTAATCACATTACCAAGTGTTACTATTTGTATTTGAACATCTTTGCATTATCCATTAGGTAATTGGTCCCATTCTATTATTTGAAATATACACATATTTTTAAAAACTCTGAACAGATAAAATTCTTTTAAGTGTTACGGAGCATGATAATGAAGTGATCACCCTTCTTTCTCCCCTAGGTCTTAGAAATTAAAGGAAAAAGTTTTACCTCTTTCATTTGATCTAAGTAATAGGATTAGATTATCAAATCAGCCTCACAGAAATCAGAGATCTTACCCAGTAACAGTTTTACTAAATAACTTGAAGGATACAGGAAATCAGAAACTCAGAAGAAGCAAAAATATATCCCTAACATTGAGGATGGCTCCCACATTCATTTCTCCCATGTATGGTCCAGACAGTTAAAGACCTCTGTCTGACGTTTGCAGATATTTTGAGGACATTTCAGAGATGAAGTCTCTTGCTTCTCTTTATGCAGAGGTCCAGAGGAAAAAGAGATCAAACATGGTTCCCTGCCTTATTTTCTTTCTCCGGGAGTGTCGTCTTGATAAAAGTAAAGAAAGTGAATGGACAGCAGAACTAATGCTTTAACTCATTCCTTTCTGACAATTAGACAGTAATGTTAGCTCACCATTTGTCAAGAAGGGACAGATAAAGACATTACAAAAGGAATATTTCATAAGAGCAAGACTAAAATGAAGTTACTATATATCTATAAAAAAACAAGTTAATCAGAGTAAAGTTAGTAAGAAATGGAGCATAGAAAATCAACAGCCACAGAGGCAAAGTTTATAACCACTCTATAGAAGAGAGTTCTGAGAGAAAGGTTATCCTATTGAGAAGACTGGCTGCTAGAACATCCAAGCCTGGAGGCTTGAAACACTCAAATAAGAAACCTGTATCTCCTATTGTGAGGACTTCTTCCTGCTCAACAAGATATTATTTTGTTAAATTAATTCTCCATGTGGCTTGTCTACAGAGAAAACTGTTCAGACTTATTCGAAAACCTGTACCCTTGACAGTTCTATTTCTTGCTGTAAATTAATACACTCTCAAGTCTCTTGTGAGTTCTCTGTGCATACATAAGCATCTTTAAATCCTTAGGGATATGGCTGAGAAATGGGACCTGGAATTTGATGAAATTGCCAAGGTAATAACATTTTACTGATGCTTTTCCATAGAAGGGCACCTGCACATGCAGCTGACACCTTAACGTCACCTTCTCTTCAGTGGGTCTTCTGACATTTGTAGTATTCATTTATTTATTTTCCTCAATAATAAATTCATTTGACTCACAGAAGTTAAGATTTTAGAGTTGACAGAGTTCTCAGAGGATCTGATCATATATACATAATTCTCTCCATAAGATCCTTCATGGAAAATTAATACTTTACATTGTATTTGGATATGTTCAGTGATGAGATTTGCATAATCTCATAAGAAAAAAAACCCATTACACTAATTAAAAATATATGTCTTAGAGTCACTCTTTTATCCCAGACCTTGTAATTTGCTTTACAGTTCCTTCATTCATCAGTTATAGACGTTTATAAATACCTTATTATGTGAAAAACAATACAGAAATAAAACCCACCCTGAAGTATTATAATGTGGTGGGATTTCACATATTAAAATGCTATGACATTGGAATGTACTCTACCGGTTACTGAGAAAGTGCACTGGAGGGGCATCTAACAGTTTGGAGGCATGGAGACAGTCTAATAGAGGAGGTGATGAATTGAGAGAGAAATTAAAAAGGCATATATTCTCATTCTGGCTCTTGGCTTTAAATGGCATCATTCTGATGTTTCCAAAATACTCCTGCCCTAAACTTCATCCCTCAGTTGCAAAGACGGCTCCATTTGGACATCTCATGGCTGTTCTTATACTTAGCTTGAACAAATCTGTGCTCATAATATTCTGCGCACATACACACGGTTCTCCTACAACCTTCCTTATTTCAGAAATGACAACTCCATTCCTTAAGGAGCTCAGGCTGAAGACCTAAAATCATATTTTATTTTATTTTTCTCTTAGAAACCCCTCCACAGGTAATCTGTCAATAAATCTTGTTTGTTCTACCTTCAAAATATATCTTGAATTTAACCCTTTCAAACCAAACTGCATTAACCAAGGCCTTCATGTGGCATAATTCCTGGGGGCCCCATACACACTATTCTATGTGATAGTTCACTCTCATAGCCTCAGTCTGAGTTAATATCATCTTTTGACACTATTACTACATAAATTTTATAACTGGTTTCTTGCTTACTCCTTTACCATGCTAGAGAAGATTCTTAAAATAAAAGTGAGATAAATTCTTTTAAAATAGATATTACATGGTATTATTTATAATGAATACCAATGCTTTCTTATTTCAACCAGGGAAAAATGTTTTACAGCTTTATCATAATCCAACAAGCTCTATGTGATTTTGTAAAAATTTTCTGCCTAAATTCATTACCTATTTCTTTTCCCTCTATCACTGTGCTAGTTTCAGTGTTCTCTTAATAGTCCCTAGAATATTCCCTGGACTTCACACTTGCTGTTTCCTCTATTTTTCCTCATTCCTCTGATAAATCAAGGACTCACTCATTCGTTTCCTAATGGTCTTTGATCAAAGGCCATCTTCTCAATGAGAACTTCCATAACTACACTATCTAACATTTTGTATCTACACAATTCTCCCTTCCCTAATTTATTTTTTTTCTTGTTAAGTAATTTCTCTATCTAGCACTTTATATTATTTATCTTATTTTATTATTCCCCAGGTATTTATTTTATAAAGTCAGTGGGGATATTCCCTTTTTCATTCTGTTTTAATAATTCGAGTCTTCTTTCCTTTTTTCTCAGTAAGGCTAGATAACAGTTTGCCAAGTGTATTGATCTATTCAAATAATCAATGTTTGGTTTTAATGTTTTTATTCTATTCCTTGTTTCACTAATTCCTAGTCCAGTCTTTTTTCTTTCCTTCTGCTTCCTTTAGGGTTAGTTTGCTCTTCTTTTTCCAGTGCTTTAGAAGGGGATTTTGTTGACTTGCATTTTTTTAATACAGATATTTCAAAACATAAATTTCCTCTAAGCACTGCCTTAGCAGTGTCCCATAAATTTTGGTATGCTGTGTTTTCATTTACATTCATCCCAAAATATATACTAATTTCCTGTTTGACTTCTTTGACCCATGTGTTATTCAGAACTATGTCATTTAGTTTCTACATAGTTGTGAGTTGTACAATATTTTGATTTTTAATTACATTTCATTATGGTCAAATAACACACTTGGTATTATTGTAATTTTTTTAACATTTATTGAGGTTTTATGACCTATTTTATGGTTTATTCTGGTGAATGTGCTTTACTAGATCTATCCTATATCTATTCTAGATACACAGTATTCTGTTAGCTCTAGTTGGTTCATGGTATAGTAATTGCTTTGGATTGGAATAAGAAATCAGTTTCTGGGACTAAGTATAGACCAAAGGTAGAGAATTAGAGAGACCCATATTCTTTAGGTGATAAAGTGATCATGCCAATTTTGAGTCCACTCATTGTCACTAAACTTTACCTTAGCATAAGAAGAAACTACGTATTAGGAATTTCTGCTTATTAGTCACATATTTGTCCTATAGAACTAGGAAAAGTAAGTTTTCTCTCTCATCTGTATTCAAATAGTGGAATAAAATTTTACATCTGCCTTAAATATTTTTCTCCATACAAGGCTCTCTATTTAACTCCACTGCTCTTCAAATGACAATTTCCCTGTGACAAATGTTAAGTAGGAATAGTCAATGAAGTCATTGGATCAAAGTTTTCCCTAAGAGAATACATATTTACTTGGCTTTTCATACATTTAATTGAGCGGGAGGAGAAATAGAAAGGATTTCCAAAAGCATGCTGGGAATTGTATAACCTGTATGTCCGTCTGCGTCTATGTTTCTGTAAGTGGACAACATTTAATGCATGACAGCAAGCGAGAAAGATTAAAACTTCTAATGTAAAAAATGATAGAAATTATCATAAAATTAATTAAGTACAACTTTTTAAGGAGCATTTCTTTTTGTTAGCAAGCATGTATTTTGAAAGGACTTTGGAAACCAAACTAAGCTAAATACAAATAGTATTCCTATAACACTCCATAAGTTTTGAATGAAACATTTAGCTTATCTGCACACTCAGTGACCAGTATTTTGTCTGATAACAATTACACAATTAGTTCTGATTTTACGGCCACTCTGACATTTAATAAGACTGTTATTTTTGCCATAAAAAGGAAGTACATATTCATTTTCAGTATGGTAAGGGACCAGGTATGCAATTTGCTTGTTTGATTTTCAAAGGATTACTGTAACAATACAATTTGTTTCATAAAATACTATATTAAGAAAATCATATAACTGCAAATGAGAAAATACATAAATACTCGTTTAATAAACACAAAGACAAGTTTTTTTTCTTTGATTCTTATCTCAACCTATTGTTGAGTACTTTCTCTACTAATTCTTTTACCTGTTCAGAAGGGTTCAACCAAATTTAACTATAAAGTAGACCTCACATTTGTACTGTTTCCTATATTTTCTTAGTAAAAGTTACTCTTTTTTAGTATTTACAATATTCCATGCCTTTTTATTACATGTCTTTCATTAATTTCCTCACTTACTTCTTATAAAATCCTGGGGGTTCATGCTATTAAAATTTAGTCTACAGATAAAGAGAGTAAAGATAAGTCAAACATCTCACTAAATAAATGATATATTGTTTAAATAACTCTGCTATCACTTGTCATGGAACTTTCCTTAAAGTTTTTTCCCATACTATTCCACCTAGAAACTTCTTTACCTAAATATTCATCTATAAATACTGTATCTTTTCCTCAAAGTTCGATATTAAATGTTTTCCACTTATTTTCTACCCCTAAGTGACAATGCACTTCACATTCTTTGACCATATTTTTCAGTCCCTAGGACATACTTTTATTCTGCATATTTCCCATGTCTTCTAAGTTACCATTGAGTTACTTGCAAGCAGAGGCCACAATGGTCTTCATGTCTCCACCTTTACTGATTTTGGTACAGAGTGTCCATAAGACACAGAGTTTCTCTTATCTATCACTAGTGAAACACTGAGCATTTCCTAATGTGTCACCAGACTGAGTTGGGAATAGGAACTTTTACAGTTAAGCCCATCATATGGTCCTGTCTCTCATATGATTCTACCTCTGTCATGTCCAGGAGAACTTTGGAAGGAATAAATGAACATTTTAAATATTATTACTCAGAGAAAAAAAGATTGCCATTAAGCTGATGAAATTGTCTTCAGTTTTCAAGGTGTTGATTTTACCTTGATTTTGTAGTTTTTTTCCCCCCTAAGCAACTCTGAAAAACATACAATGTGGAAGAGAAGGAAAAGAGCAGTATAATAAAGAGAAGAAGGAAAAGGAAGAAAGAAAAACAATTTCTTTGCTGTAAGTATATTAGAACTAGAAGAACTTATGGCCTCTCAGACATTCAGCCTTGAATATATTAAAATTGTCTTCATGACTGGAGTCTTTTCAAGCAAACAGTTTAAAAAGATGATTTAGAATTACTGACATGTGGAGGTCTCAGTAACAGCTCTTATTTATATAAAACTGTAACATATCAAGGCTATGGACACATTTTAGGAGGATGAGCTTATTCTTATTTTAAGAAAAGCATGTGATTTTTTCTTACAATATCAAGAAGATAATCACAAGATTTTTCTCTAGAAATTGGCAATTAATAGGAAAAGTAGGTAGGAGAGATGTCTCACCTTGACATTTTGAGTGTTTTATACCTTTGCTTCTACAAGGCAAATATTTTAATCTTCTTGCTTTCACAAAAAGCCAGTTCCTCTTGCTTTTATTAATATTAAAAAAGGCAAAGAAACAATTTATAAATCTTGTGAATATATTTTAGAGATCTAAATATATTTTAGAGAATAGACGGGAAAACCTTAAGTATCTACCTTTGGAGAAATGTGTTCATTCGGATTATAAAGCTTAATGTTTATTTTTATAGACACAGATTACTTCATATATAATTTGCTTTAAGTGGAAATCATTCTAAAACAAACTGTGGGTACTTCTTTCTTCAATATAATTATAAGGGCAATAGGAAATATTTTTAAACAAACATGTATTTCTTTACTCAGCACATAGGAAAGATTGGAAATTTAGCAAATAAAACACGGAACAGACCCAAGGGGGATTAAAGATGGCAGCGTGAGAGGTGAGACAGAGGCTTCCTCCTAAAACCTCATATAATATGAAAATAAAGCTACTTCAACTACTCTTGAAAGAGCAACGGGAAAGAGGACAGCAACAAACTGCATACACCTGGAGAAAAGTGCAGCCCTCACAGAAAAGGGTAATGTTCTAAAGCTGTGGTCCTGCGGGATCCAAGCCCTTCCCCCACCCCAGCTCACCTTCGGGAGGAACAGGAATGGGGCAGGGAGGGAGTGGAGATCTGGGACTGCTGAATACCTAACTCTGGACATCTGCTCTGGAAGCACAAACCTACATTTCATGGTGCTTGCATGATACTCTTGTAATTAGGGCGTTGGAAAGCTAAGACATGCAGAATTCCCGGAGAGACTAAGAATCCAGCCGCTTGTGGAAGCAGGGATCCATACCCAGCTGCTCGGGGACAAAAGAAAAGCAGGCAGTCTGAGAGACTTCCTAACAAAGAAGCCCTTAGCAAGAGAGCTGCTAAAGGGGCAAGGATTGCATGGAGCTTACTGCTCAGGAGAAAGGACAGGCAGACAAAATTGTCTGGGTGCACTCTGCACAGCAGGTTGGGAGCTTTCACGATCTTCAGGTGCTTCAGCTCCCTGGCTGCCTACACAGCTCCAAGAACTCCTTCTGTGACAGGCAGACTTGTGCGCCTTTCTTCTGGCCAGCCCCACCGGGCTGGCAAACCGGGAAATCCTTCCCTGGTGTTAGGGCAGGCAGAGAGAAGATCTGTCTATAGCAACTAAACACAAAGCACAGAAGTTTATACCTGTGTGCTCAGCCCACTGGTTCAGGCAGTGGGGACAGGCACAGCAGCCAGGAACCAGCAAAGAGCCCTTTCCTCCCTGGAGGCACCAATACCACCCCCTACAATCCCCACATTGCTTCAGGGGCTGAGCAGCTCCAGAGAGTAGAGCTTCTGGGCACTAGAGGGCGCCATACACAAATATGAAACACCAAAGGAACCTGGTCCAGAGTAAAATTATGAACACAACTCCTGAGAAAGATTTAAATGATATGGACCTTATGACTCTCCCTGAAAGGGAGTTCAAAATAAAAATCATTAACATGCTCATAGAGGTACGGAAAGATATACAAGAAATCAGGAATGAATTCTGGTCAGAGATTCAATCATTGAAGAACACAATGGACAGTATTAAAAGCAGATTGGATACGGTGGAGGAGACAATAAATGAAATAGAAACTAGAGAAAAGGAATACAAAGAAGCTGAGACACTGAGAGAAAAAGGGATCTCTAAGAATGAAAGAATATTGAGAGAACTGTGTGACCAATCCAAACGGAACAATATTTGCATTATAGGGGTACCAGAGGAGGAAGAGAGAGAAAAAGGGACAGAAAGCGCCTTTGAGGAGGTGATTGCTGAAAACTTCCCCAATCTGGGGAAGGAGACAGTCTGTCAGGCCATGGAGGTGTGCAGATCTCCCAACACAAGGGACCCAAGGAAGACAACAGCAAGACATATAGTAATTAAAATGGCAAAGATCAAGGATAAGGACAGACTATTAAAAGCAGCCAGAGAGAGAAATAAGATCACATACAAAGGAAAACCCATCAGGCTATCATCAGACTTCTCAGCAGAAACCTTAAAGGCCAGAAGGGAGTGGCATGATGTATTTAATGCAATGAAGCAGAAGGGCCTTGAACCAAGGTTACTTTATCCAGCAAGATTATCATTTAAATTTGAAGGAGGGATTAAACAATTCCCAGATAAGCAAAAGCTGAGAGAATTTGCCTCCCACAAACCATCTCTACAGTGTATTTTGGAGGGACTGGTATAGATGGAAGTGTTCCTACAGATTAATAGCTGTCACCAGAGGTAATAAAACCACAGTAAAGAAAATAGAACAGCTAATTACTAAGAAAATGCAAAATTAAATTAACTATTCCCAAAGTCAAGCAAGGGATAGACAAACAGTACAGAATATGATACCTAATATATAAAGAATGGAATAGAAAGAAAAAGGAGGAAACAAACAAACAAACAAAAAAAGAACCTTTAGATTGTGTTGTAATAGCATATTAAGTTACTTGTTAGACTTTTAGATAGTAGGGAAGTTAACCTTGAACCTTTGGTAACCACGAATCTGAAACCTGCAATGCCAATAAGTACATACTTATCCATAATCACCCTAAATATAAATGGACTGAATGGACCAGTCAAACGACATAGAGTCACTGAATGGATGAAAAAACAAGACCCATCTATATGCTGCCTTCAAGAGACTCACTTTAAACCCAAAGACATAGAAAGACTAAAAGTGAAGGGATGGAAAAAGATATTACATGCAAACAACAAAGAGAAAAAAGCAGGTGTTGCCGTACTTGTATCAGACAAAATAGACTTCAAAATGAAGAAAGTAGCAAGAGATAAAGAAGGACATTACATAATGATAAAGGGGTCAGTCCAACAAGAAGATATAAAATATATATGCACCCAACACAGGAGCGCCAGCATATGTGAAACAAATACTAACAGAATTAAAGGAGGAAATAGACAGCAATGCATTCATTTTAAGAGACTTCAACACACCACTCATTCCAAAGGACAGATCAACCAGACAGAGAATAAGTAAAGACACAGAGGCACTGAACAACACACTAGAACAGATAGATGGACCTAACAGATATCTACAGAACTCTGCACCCAAAAGCAGCAGGATACACATTCTTCTCAAGTGCACATGGAACATTTTCCAGAATAGACCACATACTAGGCCACAAAAAGAACCTCAGTAAAGTCAAAAATATTGAAATTCTACCAACCAACTCCTCATATCACAAAGGTATAAAACTAGAAATAAATTTTAGAAAGAAATTAAAAAGGCTCACAAATACATGGAGACTTAACAACATTCTCCTAACTAATCAATGAGTTAATGACTAAATCAAAACAGAAATCAAGGAATATATGGACACTAATGACAACAACAACACAAAGCCACAACTTCTGTGGGACGCAGGAAAAGCAGTTCTAAGAGGAAAGTATATTGCAATCCAGGTCTATTTAAAGGAGGAAGAACATTCCCAAATGAATAGTCTAAAGACACAATTACTGAAATTGGAAAAAGAAGAACAAATGAGGCCCAAAGTCACCAGAAGGAGGGACATAATAAAGATTAGAGAAGAAATAAATAAAATTGAGAAGAATAAAACAATAGAAAAAATCAATGAAAACAAGAGCTGGTTCTTTGAAAAAATAAACAAAATAGATAAACCCCTAGCCAGACTCATTAAGAGAAAAAGAGAATCTACACACATAAACACAATCAGAAATGAGAAAGGAAAAGAAACGATGGACCACACAGAAATACAAAGAATTATAAGAGAATATTATGAGAATCTATATGCTAACAAGCTGGAAAACACAGAAGAAATGGACGACTTCTTAGAAAAATACAACCTTCCAAGACTGACCAAGCAAGAAACAGAAAAACTAAACAGACCAATCACCAGCAATGAAATTGAATCAGCAATCAAAAAACTATCCAAGAACAAAACCCCCAGCCCAGATGGATTCACCTCTGAATTCTATCAGACATATAGAGAAGAAATAACACCCATTCTCCTTAAAGTTTTCAAAAAATAGAAGAGGAGGTAATACTTCCAAACTCATTCTATGAAGCCAGCATCACTCTAATACCAAAACCAGGCAAAGACCTCACCAAAAAAGAAAATTACAGACCAACATCCCTGATGAATGTAGATGCAAAAATACTCAACAAAATATTAGCAAACCAAATCAAAAAATACTTCAGGAGGATCATACACCATGATCAACTGGGATTCATCCCAGGGATGGAAGGATGGTACAACATTCGAAAATCCATCAACATCATCCACCACATCAACAAAAAGAAGAACAATAACCACATAATCATCTCCATAGATGCTGAAAAAGCATTTGAAAAAATTCAGCATCCATTCCTGATTAAAACTCTCAACAAAATGGGTATAGATGGCAAGTACCTCAACATCATAAAGGCCATATATGACAAACCCACAGCTAACATCATACTTAACTGCGAGTAGCTGAAAGCTTTTCATCTAAGATCGGAACAAGACAGGGATGCCCACTCTCTCCACTGTTATTCAACATAGTACTGGAGATCCTAGCCACGGCAATCAGACAAAACAAAGACATACAGGGCATTCAGATTGGTGAAGAAGAAGTCAAATTGTCACTATTTGCAGATGACATGACATTGTACTTAAAAAACCCTAACGACGCCACTCCAAAACTTCTAGAACTAATATATGAATTCAGCAAAGTTGCAGGATACAAAATTAACAGACAGAAATCTGTTGCTTTCCTATACACTAATGATGACTTAAAAGAAAGAGAAATCAGAAAAACAATTCCATTCACAATTGCATCAAAAAGAATAAAATACCTAGGAATAAACCTAACGAAGGAAGTGAAAACCTGTACTCTGAAAACTACAAGACACTCCTAAGAGAAATTAAAGAGGACACTAACAAATGGAAATGCATCCCATGCTCTTGGCTAGGAAGAATCAATATTGTCAAAATGCCTGTACTACCTAAAGCAATCTACAGATTCAATGCAATCCCTATCAAAATACCAACAGCTTTCTTCAATGAACTGGAACAGATAATTCTTAAATTCATATGGAACCACAAAAGACCATGAATAGCCAAAGCAATCCTGAGAAGGAGGAATAAAAGGGGGAATTACGCTCCTCAAGCTCTACCACAAAGTCACAGTAATCAAGACAATTTGGTATTGGCACAAAAACAGACCCCAGACTAGTGGAACAGAATAGAAAACCCAAACATTAACCCAAACATATACAGTCAATTAATATTTGATAATGGAACCTTGGATATACAATGGGGTGATGACAGCCTCTTTAGCAGCTGGTGTTGGAAAAACTGGACAGCTACATGTAAGAGAATGAAACTGGACTACTCTCTAACCCCATACACAAAGGTAAACCCAAGGTATATCAAAGACCTGAATGTAAGCCATGAAACCATAAAACTCTTAGAAAAAAACATAGGCAAAAATCTCTTGGACATAAACATGAGTGAATTCTTCATGAACATATCTCCCCGGGCAAGGGAAACAAAAGCAAAAATGAACAAGTGGGACTATATCAAGCTGAAAAGCTTCTGTACAGCAAAGGACACCATCAGTAGAACAAAAAGACATCCTACAGTATGGGAGAATATATTCATAAAAAACGTATCTGATAAAGGGTTGACATCCAAAATATATAAAGAACTCATGCACCTTAACAAACAAAAGCAAATAATCCAATTAAGAAATGGGCAGAGGACATGAATAGACACTTCTCCAAAGAAGAAATTCAGATGGCCAACAGGCACATGAAAAGATGCTCCACATCGCTAATCATCAGAGAAATTCAGATTAAAACCACAATGAGATATCACCTCACACCAGTGAGGATGGCCAACATCCAAAACACAAACAACAACAAATGTTGGCGAGGATGTGGAGAAAAGGGAACCCTCCTACACTGCTGGTGGAAATGCAAATTAGTTCAACCATTGTGGAAAGCAGTATGGAGGTTCCTCAAAAAACTCAAAATAGAAATACCATTTGACCCAGGAATTCCACTGCTAGGAATTTACCCTAAGAATGCAGCAGCCCAATTTGAAAAAGACAGATGCACCCCTATGTTTATTGCAGCACTATTTACAATAGCCAAGAAATGGAAGCAACCTAAGTGTCCATCAGTAGATGAATGGATGAAGAAGAGGTGGTACATATACACAATGGAATATTATTCAGCCATAAGAAGAAAACAAATCCTACCATTTGCAACAACATGGATGGAGCTAGAGGGTATTATGCTCAGTGAAATAAACCAAGCCGAAAAAGACAAGTATCAAATGATTTCACTCATATGTGGAGTATAAGAACAAAGAAAAAAACTGAAGGAACACAACAGCCACAGACTCACAGAACCCAAGAACGGACTAATAGTTACCAAAGGGAAAGGGACTGGGGAAGATGGGTGGGAAGGGAGGGATAAGAGGGAAACAGGGGCATTGTGATTAGCAGATGTAATGTTGGGGGGGGCACCTGGAGGGGTGTACAACTCAGAGAAGACAAGTAGTGACTCTGTAGCATCTCACTACGCTGATGGACAGTGACTGTAATGGGGTTGGTGGGGGGGACTTGATGAAGGGGGTAGTTTAATAATCATAATATTGCACATGTAATTATAGATTAATGATCCAAAATCAATTATAAAAAAAAATACTTAGGAGAAGCTAATAAAAGAATAAGTAATTAAAAAAAAAAGAACATATGGGATGTGAACAATTTCCAGGGATGTGTTGTTTTAGTTTGTGTGATTTTTCTCATACTATTCAAGATCAAATAGACAACATTCACCATGTTATTGATAAGTTTTCACAAATGCCTTGATTGTTAAATTGGTTTTCTTTGTTTCATTCGATATGGAGTATAATTGTAGGTCTAATACTGTTATGCATTTGTATTCCTGTTCTCCTATGGTGTGTGCGGAAGGCAGTTGTTCTTTTAAAGCCAATACAAGCACATGGTACTTTTCAAGAATTAAGTTCAAGAAATAAATGATTCCTTTTAAACAACTTTGTGAAATCATATACTGATTCCCCACCTGCATTTGCTGCAAGAAAATAATCATGTATATTGTGATTTTATCCAGAATTATAGCTGCTGGCTGTCCTCTCTTTTGTATTTTATCTCCCTGTTTGGTCCCAGGAGATGGCTGGTTAGCCAGGGACAGGTAAGATTCCTCATGGGAGGAACAACCTAAGACAGGCACAGTCGCAAGGGACCTCAGGTGAGCAACGTGGGGGCCAACTGAGGTGAGGCATAGAACCTCACCCCTCCAGACGAGAGAGACATTGCCTGTGACAAGCTATGTCACAGGCTGAGCCCAGCTAATCATTATTCTGGTACCTTCCACAAATATATGCATATGCATTTGCATCAATTAAAACAAAAAAGGGGGAAATGTGGGATTTTTAAGTATAAAAATCATATGAATAATCATAGTTGACTTGATTGATTATAGTAACTGAATTAGTTTCTCTGATCTGACTGCCTCTGCATTGTTCACCCTGTGAGAACTTGTTCACTATGTTCCCTGCATTGTTCACCTTGTGGGAGTTTGTTCACTGTATTGGAACTTGTTTGTTATGCTCCAAAAGATTGGAGACTGTTGAGAATTAAGCTTGGAGTTGATTAAAAAATAAATAAATAAATAAAACACAGAACACCAAGTGAAATTTAAATTCCAGATAAAATACAGAAAATATTTTAGGGTAAGTATGCCCCAAAGGAACATTTAATTAGGCATCCTATATCTTACTTGGTAATCAAACACACAAGCCCCCTACTAGGTTTTAGGGATATGGGAAGAATAAGGCAGACATGATCCCTTTCTTCATGAATTTTATTTATAATCAGTGGTGGCTTGAAAAAAGTATAAAGATAATAAACATTTAAAAATAATTAATAAATGAGAGAGATTCTCTAATATCGTAAGGATTTTAAAATGATTGAAATATACAGGGTTATATGATCCTTCGCAATAACGGATATAGTTTTGATTTGTCTCCAGCAATGGTATTTTACTATTAAACTAAAATGTGGAGCTATCAGTGTGCCTACACCCCTTCTTTAAATCTATCATAATCTACTTCCAGAAAGAGAGTTGATCCCTGGATAGGTGATTTTGGAATAGGTCAGATGTTATTACACATATTTTTCTACTTTAATCTTTATATGAAGGTTAATATGTGGGTCTTAGTGATATCAGTGCAGTTTGAATTAAAGACTGTATATTAAAATGGGTTTTTGAAATTTAATTAGGTTACTTTTCAGAAGGAAGTATTTAAGTATATGCTAAATGAAAATAAATTGAAATGAAAAATAAACTAAATGTCTTGTTTAGGTATTTTCTGAAGTTGTTATGGAAATTATCTTTTTATTGACTAGAAAACAAATGATTAAACATTAATACACTCTCATTCAGAATTAGAGTTTTATCAGAATGACCTTTCAAAATCCCAAATATATAATTTGAAGAATTCAATCCTTTCGTTTCAGTGTTTGTAATTATGTCTCTTGCTTAATTTTAACAGAGGTCGTTTTTATATGTTCTCATGAGGAAAATGCCTTCAAGAGCACTTTTTAGAATGGTGCCTTTTTTGCCATCTTTCTTAGAGTTCTGAAGTGTAATTTCAAACTCAAGCATTTTAGAAAAATTCTTAACGCATTTGATCTCCTGGCTGTTTGTCTGCAAGCTAGCACATTGGTGCCAGACCTCTCTAAAAAAATGTCAGGGCTAGACAATATAAATTAGCATCTAGGAATTTTGCCATTGACTTGATGGCATAGGGAAGGAGACTGTAGAAATTAGAGATACATTTGATAGAAATCATAGATACAATTGAGTTGATGCTTTTTAATTACCCCCTATCTTTGCCGGAAAATGGATTCTCTCTCGATCACGCAGAGCACAATGACTTCTATTAAGTATGTGGTAGATGGGCAAGCATTAAACTCAGAGCACGCTGAGATCCTGATTATTGACCGTATATCTGCAGATGAAGCAATCTGCCTACTAAAAACGTAGATCTTGGTTAGAAGTGTATGATTGATACACTGGAAATATTTCAGGATTGGAAGTAACACTGAAAATCAACTTCCTCCCTCCTTGTTTTGCTTTATTTACCTTCTTCTCCAAAAAATAAAGGAGAAATTAAGAAGACAGACAAAGAGTCGTTTAAAAGGCCCAGCTGTGCACACATAGATTTCCCCTAGTAATCATTAGAAAATGCTTGAAGCTGAGATGAGGGGAAGGAAAATAAAGCAGCTAAGAAGAAAGAAACGCAAAGGAAAAGACAGAAAGGGGTTTTGGTTGGTGCAGCCTTTCATCTTAATTTGAATAGTGCCAACTAGTTAAAGCAAATGATGGTATGAACGTGCTTTTCAAGACAGTGTATTTTATTTTCACAAAACAAAAGTGATTTAACTGAACTGTGTGGGAAGAGGAGACACTTTAAGTAAAATGAATTTCTAAGAATAGAATGCTATTTGAACCTCAGAGGAGAACATGGCATATATTTTGACATATCATGTATCAGCCTTTAGTTCAATAGTATTGCA
This sequence comes from Smutsia gigantea, assembly GCA_032199065.1. Lineage (NCBI taxonomy): Eukaryota > Metazoa > Chordata > Mammalia > Pholidota > Manidae > Smutsia > Smutsia gigantea. The sequence continues at coordinate 230,991 of JAVSCE010013044.1, read as the reverse complement.
TGCACACATTTCCTTTTTCCTAGAAACCAATTAGAATAGACTTATATTTTCCATTATTCCTTCCACTTCCTGTATTTCTCTGTGAAACACGTTTTTGTGGGTGCATCAGGTTGTGCTCATAGACATGCTTTTATAGCAAGCTGTGAGCATTATACTAAATATATGTTCTGTGCTGGATGCCAAGCTATCAGGTTCTCTGTTAAAACTGGCTGTTGGATTTATGGGAATAAAATAGAAAATAAGAATATAAAGAGACTATATGCAATGATCTAAATGTCTGGGCTCAAATAATATATATATATAAACATGCTTATGTATTTGCATATATATAAATATATACCTAAATAGGCAGATTTCTTATCTAGAAAAAGTTTAAGGAAGTTTACAACAACAATTTGGGTACAAGTCAGAATATATGCTATTGGCTGTATTTGCATTATTTCATTTAGTCCTTTCAAAAACCTTATGAGCTGGACACTACTAATATTCTTTTGTAAAGAGGAAAAGACCAGTGTTCACATAGGTTAAGTATCTTTTCCACAGATCTACATTTGGAAGGAGCAGAGACAATATTTGTTCTAAAAAGATATGCTGCCAAAGGAAGTACTATTTTTCCTTTCAACAGTAAAAAAGAAAAAGTTAAAAGTAGGAGAAAGTGAAGGAATAGATCTATAATGATGCAATAAATTAACCAAATTTTATACCATGAAAATTTTTTCTTTTCACATTAGTGGCCACAAATTATACTAAACCTTCTAGAAACTCCTACAACCTTGGTCAGTTATATATTTCACAGATTCCATTATATATTTTTTAAATATCAGAATTCAAGTTATTCTTAGAAAGGAGACAGTTGCAAATGTTACTTGGATATGTCAGACAATTGTGCAATGTTCTAAAACAACAATACAAATGATAAAAACAACACAAAATGTTTATTGAAGGATGTAAATCAGATGAATTTAATAGGGCAATTTCTCGAGGCATCCCTCAAAGCAAGGATATCATCATTAACTCTCCTGATCTTATAGCAAAAAAGAGAGTGAAATACTTGGAAGAGAGAATGCACTGCTTGTGATTCAAGCTCACTGAGTAGAAATGAGTGAAGATTGCAATTCATTCTAAGTACTTTCTATAGAGGAAATTATTTTATCAGTATGTACAAAAGAAATGTCTTCATAAAAAATACAAAAGAATTGTGTTAGTATTCTTTAATGAAAATTAAGGGTCCTACAATGGATTCCTGCCATTGTAGAAGTATATGCTTACTCTCAGAGGTGGGCCAAATTTCTCTCACTATCCATAGGGAGAAAACAAATATAAGAAAGCTAATGACATAGCTTTCACAAATCTATATACAAAAATTGTTGCACTTTATTACTGAAAAGTGTCTTAATATATTCTTCAAAACTGTTAGCTGCTGATTTATAAATCCTTCTCAAACATTTGATTTGTCTAATTTCTCTAGAACAAAGCACAGTTCTAGCAGCAAGTTACAAAGAGACCAAAGGAACTGATAGTAATAGCATAAGTGGTTAACTTCCAGCAAAGGCTAGAGAAAAGAACCATTACAACAAAATACAACAATTAAATAAGGTGTGTGATTGTATACATAAAAATCGAAGAGAGCTGGATATGCACAACATATGAAAATTCGAAGTTTTTAATCAAAGTAGTATGTATATATTTTTTAAAAATCAAACTGTACCAAAAAGGTATAAAATCAAAGTAAAATTTTATTCATCTATCTCCAATACCCATCTCACTCTCCTCCATAACTAATTACTGTGTTCTTTTGCTCATCACCAAATATAACTTTAAATAATATGCCAATATATAACTTTCAATAATATGGTTATGCCTATTTCTTAATTCATCTCCTTCAAGCAATGAATCTGATAATTCTTTGCTATGAAAATGAGGACATTACTTATCTTTCCTTTTACATGTCCTGGCTTTTTAGTCTCCTAAGTTTTGTTAGTTATTTCAATATTTTATATAATCAAGATTTATACTATTTACATTTGATTCAGTAATGCTAAGTCTCCTCCCTGTTATGGTAGCAGAATTTCCAAACTAAGGTGCATGGGCCACCTGCATCAGAACTCCCCAGTCTGCTCACTGAAATGCAGGTTCCTAGGGCTCCCTGCAGAGACCTGATTAGGCAGATCTGGAATGAGGAATAGGAATCAGTATTTGTAACTATTTCCTCAGGTAGTTCTTATGAACACTAAATATCCAAAGACACTTGGGGATTTCAGTCTGAAACCGAAACCTATAATATATATATTAAATATGTTCTTACTACAGTATCAATAGAAAAGATAAAATTGGTGAAATAGGTGAGGGGATAAAGAGGTACAAACTTACAATTTTAAAATAAATAAGTCATGGGAATGAAAAGTACACTATAGGGAATATAGACTACACACACACACACGATGTTCCATCCATATATAATGTTTAAAATCTCTTGCTTTTAAGTTCCACAACTAATCTAGTCTCCTGACTGAATAACTTATTGTATATAAAAATGTTTTATTGAAGTTTAAGTATGTTCACTCTGTTTCAGTGTGAAAGAGTTATACCACTTTGGAAATATATTTTTCTAATAAATGATAATATATGCCATGGTTTGTAGGTCTGGCTTTTAAAATATACCCATTTAACATTACCTTGATAGCTGCCTGAACGAAAAATGATAGTTCAGTATATTCTGTAGATGATAAGATTTTGATCAGATTCCTCTTATTAGTCTGAGTGGTGCATTTGGTTCTCAGAAACATTTTCATGCCTATCAGATAGCCAGGCAATTGCTTCACCCATTAAGATACTGTGTTTTCCTGTCCTTAACTTCATTTCTTGTAACAAGACTATTTTTCAGGGTATTGAAATTTTTTTTATAACAAGGAGAAATACATGCTCTATTACTTCTTTACAAAGTCATTTACATATAAATAAGCTCCTCCTCTTATCCCTGTCTATTGTCTTCATTCTACAAACATTTGCATATTTGAAAAGTCTTTTAGACTACATATGAAATTCAAGAATAAAAATAATTGGCAATATTGCATTTTGGGAAATGGTGATGTAATTATTACTTTTTTACTCAATTCCCACTAATCTATTCATTCAGAGACTAAACCTGCTAGGAAAAACAATGAAATTAAAGGAATAAAATTGATTTGACACATAAGAAAAAGAAAGGTCTCCAGAACTTATACCACAGATAATTTTTCTATGTGAGTATTAATTCTTCTTAGTATTTATATATGGTTTCTTCAATATTTACATCAATATTTACGTTAACAAGTTATAATTTAATATTTATGTATAAATATATTTATTTACATTATACATTTATAATATAAATCTTAATATTTCATTGGCTATAATACTTTAAAGCTCCCTGAAGTGAGTAATCTACAATATCATTCATAAAACATGTATGGATATCTTTTCCACATCTTCCAAATTGGGTTAAGTACCTACTTTTTGGTGTAGTATTCCCCTTTAGAGTGTTCTATTCATTGCTTCCTTTGTGATGACTGATAACTTGGCCTTTGCAAATTTAATACTCTGATATTTTCTTCTAGCTATTGCCCTTTCTACTTATCTAGATATCTAGGTAAAATATCCTAGATATTTGGGTTTTTCTTGAGTGACAGAATAAGAATTTATTCCTTGATCACACTAGTGATTAAAACGATGCCCTCATAATCCCCTCCTCCTCTCTAGGTTACTGTTGTCAGTGTGTGTGCATATGCATGGAAAGGAGAGAGGAAAGAGATGGTTGGTAAAGGCAATCGTTCTGAAATGTCACGAGGTTTTCCTATTTTCCTTTCTCATTACATTCAAAATAAAAGGTGATATGGAGAAAAGTGAAAAAACTTTCTAACTTCCAGAGAAATAGAGGGATTATAAACAAGCATATATTTTCTGGAAAACAACTTGCTACTATATAAAAGCTACAATCATGCTTTGAAGAAGTAATGTTACTTTTGGTGTGATATCACCATAAAATAATTAGTAATTCAAAACTCATGAAGAAAGATAGTCTTTGCTACATTGTTTCTCATTCTCACTTGCCTATCAATTGATCCTGACTGGATAAACTGAGGTATATCCTAAGAAAAGATTCAGTCAATAATACAGTGTTTATAAAGTAATACAATAAAAGCAGTACATACATTCCATACTGGCATATGCCAACTTAGCCTTAGACAATTATAAGTTATTTTGGCATTTTTAGTAGCCACCAGTAGCCTTGGGTAATAGGTAGCTTCTCCTCCAGAATTATCCCACTAAAAGTTATAATGAAAGCATGTCTCTGACCCTACCTGCCCCACATGTTGACTTATTTTAAGCAAGCATTTAATAAAAAATAGAACACAAAGTGTTCTATAAACTCTGTGCCTTTTTCAGAGTTCTCAAAACACCTTCCATTAAAGGTTCAGCAGAGGCAGACGACCATTTTCCAGCTACAGTATTCATCTAGCCATCTGTCAAAATTATGTGACCAGGAATTCTTAGGGAAAGGATCAGAATACTGACAACCAGAATGGTGACCAATACCGATCAAGACTAGAGAACCTTTCCAACATTGCATGTTAAAGTACTCCCTATATATTTTTAGTGAGTTTTATGAAAATTTTCCATTCTTTTCTACCCCATTTTAGTTCCTGAAAATATGTTTTTCCTATATCCTCCCACACATATTTAAAAAGATTAACTCACCCTTTCACTTTTCTTTAAATTCCCCTGAGCTCCTTGGATGGGAATTTAAGGGTGCTCCCTAAATTTTTATCATGTAAAACAAAGATGGGGAAGTGTGTCAATAATATTCCAGATAATCCATTTACCTTCAATACCAATTCTAACATTAATTTTGCTAGTTAACTAATATCACCAATAGAAACACAGTTTCAACGTACATAATATAAAGCAACTGGTGCAGATGGAGCATAGAGATAGCTAGATTATTCACTATAGCAACTTCTGTGGTGTGGTATTTCTGATAAATGCTAGTTGACTACTCATGGAATGTGAATTACTAATTTAGAAACTAACAGCTCCTAGAGCATAGCTTAAAAAATATAATACATTGTCTATACTGAAAAATTATAAAGTTGGTTACAGACATCAAAACACATATAACATTGCATTTAGAAGTCTAGCAAAAATATATATATACACTACAATTTCAAGTATACTAAAATGTATAAACACAAAATACTACTGGAAAATACACCACAATTATTGGCAATGTTTGATCATAAATTATTTTCTTTTCTTCCTTATAGATAATATATCTTATTTTCTAGAAAATCCCTTAACTGTATAATACTGTAGAATAAATATGGAAATAAGAAAATTATGTTACTTAAACCAAAAATGCATAGATTATTAGAAAAGAGTCTCATGAGCTGTGCTCTAAGGCAACTGAAAATCTCCAACTTGATTGTTTTAATCAGTTTGGGCTACTACAACAAAAATACCATACATTGGGTGGTTTAAGCAATAGAAATTTGTACCTTACCATTTTGGAGCCTGGGAAGTCTGAGAACAAGATGCCAGGAGATCCAGAGTCTGGTGTAGGCCCTCTTCCCGGTGTGAAGACAGCCACTTTGTCACTGAATCTTCAAATGGTGGAGAAAGAAAATAAACCTTCTAGAATCTGTCCTCGTAAGGGTATAAACACCATTCAAGAAGCCCCACCCTTAGGACCTGATAACTTCCCAAAGGCCATCCTCACACTATCACCACACTGGGGTTTAAGGTTTCATCATATGAATTTGTGGGGGATACAACAGCCTTAAGTGCATGGCACTGATCCCTCGTATACACACTTAAGAGTCTACCAGGTCAGGTGATTACATTGACTATATCTGCAATTTGTAAATGACTCTCAAGCTTTCCTATGAGGTATTTTTCATTTGCTTCTTTGTTTGCTTTTTTGTTTGTTTCTTTTAAAGAGAATTGTGGTACTGTAAGGTAAACACAAAGGAAACATAAAAGACTTAACTCTCCTTGTTGAAAATAGGAATTTTTCTGCTCTTTTTTATAGCATATTTTCTTGAGAAAACTTGTACTTTAAGTTCTTCGTCTGTCACTCGAAATGTATGTAGATCCTCCTAAAAGCTAAATAAGACTTCGCCAGCTTTACGAGCAGGAATGTCTTCTCAATGATCTGGGAACCACCTCTTTGGAATGTCAGCGTCCAAGGAAGATAATGACCCCAACTCCCTAGTTTCTGCGGAAGGGTAGCAGCCTTCAGCAGGCTTCTGGCTCGAAGTTGTAAAACTACCTCCTATCATAAAGATACCAGAACTATATTTTTCCTTTGTAAAAAACCAATTAACTAGCCCAGATGATCAACTCAATTACCAAGTTAATTTAGGATAAACTTCATCTGACAAAGAGTGCTGTCAAGTCCTTTTACTTGAGAAATAGTTATTGTTTCTCTTTAAAATGTTTAAAATGTATATAATGTGTTGTAAGTGCTTGTCCGTAGAAAAGGGTGAGACGTCTTTCTGTTCTTGTAATCTTTGACTAGATTGCCTGTGTTGCACATCAAATTCTGGTTTAGTATGTATTCAGTAATAAAATTGTTTTCTTTCTCTTCTACCTTTATAGAGATGTCTTGGTTAAAAGTTTCTCCAACAACACACCTGCAAAATTATTTTCTAAGCACCTTTTAAAATCTGTCATTTACAAATGACCATCATTTCTTCTATGTAATCACCAGCCACAGAGATATTTGTTTGGAAATCTGCATTTTTTCTATTTATTTTTGAGGAGTTTTGTTTTTTACCCTTGTATGTGTGGGGGCCTGTATGTGTGTATAATTTTATATATGTGTATACATGTAATTATATATTTAATTGCAAGATTAACAAACACACATTTTAAGATGTAAAAGAATACAAAGAAGACCATAAAAGGAATTAAGCTCTACCCTTTCTTCCCTTCACACTCAGCATATCCACTTCTCTGAAGTAAGAAAGGCAACCAATTGACATTTCTTTCTATACTGTACTTCATGCTCCTATAATTCCATGGAAAAACATTCTTGCAAGCTGTAGTACAATTAGAAGTATCCTAAATATTTCATGTTTTAAATATTTAATATTTGAAAATAATGAACAATCATACATATATATCATCATATTCATACATATATCATATATTTATTTTCATTACCATATATCAGAAAATTACCAGTTCATCATCAAATTCATAAAAGGCATAGGTTATAAGAATATATTATGCAACCATGTTCTGTACCTTATAATGAGGATAATACTTTTTCACTTTAATTTTATCCTGTTTGTACAGTACACAGAAAACTGCTCAGCTTGTGGTCTACAGCCAGCAATTAACACCACTTAGCAGCTGTTAAAATGGATAATCAACTGTTGTTATCTTCATGTGGTTTAATTCTAATAGCACTGATCACGAGCTTACCACATCCTGTACAATTTGCAGACATTTTGAAGTAAAGTAAATAATACTTTTTGTGTATTTGTTTTGGTGGTGGTTGAGATGGTGGGAGAGAGAAATGTTCAAGAGATTTTAAAATTTGAACCATGATGAAATACCATTAATAATGAGGCAACTTGCAGAGGGATTCAGTATCATTGTGACGTTGGAATTTGGTCAAACAGAGCTGGGATGCACACTATGGCAGCTACAGGAACACTTGAAACAAGGCTAGTGTAAATTTAGATGAGTTGTAAGTGTGAAATACAAGATGTCAAACTGTTATTACTGAGAAAAGATTGTAAAATATCTCATTAATAATATATATATTTATTGCATGTTGAAATAACATTTTGGATATACTAAATACAAATATAGCATAAAATTAATTTCACCTGTTTCTCTTATATTTTTTAATGTGGTTACTAGAAAATTTAAAATTACATATGTGACTCACACTATATTTCTATTGCATAACTCTGAACCAGAGTATTGTGGGGTAAATGGAAGTTTTCACCCAGGATTTGCAGAATTTCCCACATGGCCTTAGGCCATTTACACCCCAATGTATGTTTACCACAGCAGAACCACCAGTCTATCGGGGGCAAGGGGTGCAGAGAAAACGTCCATTCTCTCCTGCCCTCCATCCTTGGTACCTAAGTGGTCTGGTGCTGTCAGTCACCACGGACTGTTCCTGCTGGAAGGGGCTGCCACAGGGAGCAGAGAACATGCGTGGTGGGCAGAGGGGATGGCTGGTGCAGAGCCTGGCTGGAGGACCCGAGCCATCTGTGAGAGAGAGAAAACCCCTTAACCCAGCTGTCCTTCCCCTTGCCTTACTTTGGTTTCACCAGATTCACAGGGAAATTGTCCTGGGGAGGGAACCCCCTCACTCCCAGAGATACAAGTACGAAGAAAACCTTAATGTACCAACGAGGAAGAGCAATGGCCATCTGGCCCTCCAGAAGCATGACCTCTGCTTTGTGTTCGAAAGCATAAACGTGAGAATAAATCCATGTATCTCAACTAATGACTTTAGAAAATGAATATATTATCATATCTTAAGGAAAATAAAATTTCCTCAAATATTTTAAAGTTTCAGTTAAAATACAATTCTCAAAGCCATCCAAACTTCAAAAAGGGAATGGATAAATGAAACTGGATAATGTCACTAAGAAAAGTAAAGCAGGCTGTAATTAATCGATTATTAAATAAATGGGAGGAAGCAACATGCATTTTTAAATTAGTTTTAATAAAATACATTTAATTGTATTCACTTTGGTGCCAGGCAGTGGGAAGCAACAGTTCCATTTGTATGCAATTTAAATGAATGCACATTCTCCCCCCTCCCTGCTTTGGCTCCATGGCTAATGAGAAAATGGAATGGGTTTTGATCTAAATAGCCTTGTTTGAATGTCACACTATTGATTTCCTGATGACTCACTCTTCATTTTAATGCCTTGAGAGATAAGAGATCTTATTGGATGAGACACAGAGCTTAAGTCCTGATCGTTTGTGGTCATTAAGTCTCCCTGGCACATTTTGCTAGAGAGCAGGATGGTTAGCCTATACCTGGGCTCAATTCCAGTCAATGCAAGGATGGTCTAGCGACCTAAATTTTCAACCTTCATGCCACAACAGCAAAGTTTTGGCTATTTTCAAATTAAACTGTTACCAACTTTCACTCCATAGGTGGCTACATTTGAGTAAATTGAATGTGTATTTGAAAGTATGAAATCTTGTAGGACCATTGATATTCTGTAGTGAATAACAGCTTTATTATTATAGCATAATACTATATCATATATGTGATAAAGATATTTTTTTGGAGATGTAGTAACATGTCTGTACATTACGGTATGTATAATTCATAAAATAAAAAAAAGTTTATTTCAGTGAACATATACTGAGTGCCTGCTATGTAAATATTATACCAAGCAGTAGAGATACAAGCAATCAAATATAGTCTCAATCTTCAAGAAGCAAAGATGTAGTAGATGAGACAGAAAAGCAAACAGATATTTGCAATATCAAATGATAAAAGTTACCAAAGTTATAAATAAAGAAAATAAGATAGCTTCCTAACCCATGGAGATGGTTGTGGGAAGAGAGGTCATATAAATGGCCATATGTTTGGTATTTTTATTTTTGTTTGTAAAAAGAAGAAAATGAACAGCAATTAATCATAGGAAGGGGAGTGGACAGAGTTGACCACCAGAGGAAATGATATCACAAAAGTCAAAGAGGCTTGGAAAAAGACATACAGAACGGTCATGTTCTCAGAATCAGTAACGTTAAACTGAGAATGGCAGCAAAAATTTTAAGGAAGAAAGAGGTCCCGGAGGGCTTGGATTTTATCTCATCTTTCTCAGTGTACCTACAGATTATCTGCGTTAGATTCACCTTGAGGGCACATTAAAATGCAAGGCCTTGAGCCGCCTCCTGCCTCGAAGAGCAGAAAGCCTGGAGTCAGGCCTGTCACTTGTCACCAGGTTCTTCAGGGGAAGCCCAGCAGAGTTTGAGGAAGAAGTTTGTGAGCAACGAGAACTACTAAGGAAGCTTTGGTAGGGGACATGTTATGATCAGACCACATAATAGATTTATGGAGTAAACAGATTACTCTGACAAGCAGGGATGGGTGATTTTGAGAAAAGCAAAGACTTCTTATGTCACAGGACTAGCTGGAAGTGGTGAGACCAAAGCAGAAAGCAGAGCATGCCGGTGGGGGGGCGGGGGGGTACTTTTCTTGGAACACAACCCCAAGTTTTGCAAAGAACAGCAAAAACCAAACAAAACATCCTGAAAAACATTGGTTTCTCATTCACTCTGATAGATAATTTGCTAGACCAGGAGTTTTAGACAAACCTAAGCATTGAAGAAATTCCATTGTCCCCTTTTCTTCTTCTCTAATTCAAAAGGACAATATATAAAATTTAAAAATTGCACATACACCAAAATTAAAATGCTTTCTAAACTTGTGATTGCGTATTTCTGTACAAGTTCAGCAATTCCAATAACAGTTCCATAGTTTTAGGGGCGGAGCCATGAAATGAGGAAGGATCCATCTAAACACAAGTTGAAATGAAATCGGGATCAATATGTAAGGCCTAGCCATATGATCTCATTTTACCTTCATTACTTTCTTAAGGACCCTATGTTCAAATATAATCATATTTTGAGATACCAGGGGCTAGGACTTCAATGTATGAATCTGGGGGGAAAATAACACACCTCACAACAACATCTAAATACAAAATATATTTAAAAATTGGATTTAAACTTCCTAAGGTTAAATATTAGCAAACGTAGCAGAAAACATGACCGAGAAAACATTGTGTCTAATCCATTCATATAATGTGCCTAAACAGGCCCATCTGAGAAAAATCTATTCAAACTATTCTTGGAATAGGAGGGGAAGATTGTCAAATGATTGGTAAACAAGAGGCTATTCAAAAGTATGACAGCATGTAAATCAATGAAGGCAAAATATGGGAGAAGGAAATCGAGAGAAAACAAATCTATAAGAAAACATACTCACTTGTGACATGAGATCCAGTCAGGAAATTACAGGATTCTGGAGGCAAAGAGGCAGGTATGAACAGATAGGTACTCAAAAGCTGAGAACTCACAGCTTATTTGTGATGGAACGAAAAGCAGGCAGACATCCAAAAAGAGGAATGACCGCTTATCATGGGATTTTGAAAGCCTGCATTAAATGAGCCAAAAGTGGAGAGAGGATATCAAAATTAAAGTCTTTGCAATGAGCTGACCACAGCCCTATGGATGATGATGAGATGAATTATCAGAAATAGCTAACTTCGGAGCAAAGCTCGGGGTGTACCAATAACTTTTACTAAATACTGAATACTTGCTATGTGCCAAGCACCAGGCTGAGTAGTTTATAATCATTATTTTAATCTAATTCCCACAAACAACTCTAACATTCAATGTTCTACCCTTGATCACAAACGAAGGAAGGAGGAAAGCCCTGGCTTCTCTTCTCCAACATCCATGCTCTTAATCATTATATGTAATACTCTTCTGTGCAACAGTTATAGAAGTTGACTTGAATCTTCTCTAGAAGAATGTAATAAAGGTAAAAAATAAGAGGCATAAAAGGAAATGCTTAGTATTTAACTTAGTTTATCTCATTTCATTCTCACTAGAATATCAGGAGTTAGACCATAGCTGTGCACCTTTGAAAGATGTGGAAACTGATGCACCAGGCGGACAGTAACATGCCATAGGACACACATGGAGAGCCAGGACACAAGCTCAGGTAACCCAACTCTAGGGCCTGCTTACATCCATACTGCCTCCATAGCGCAACATGATTTAAACAGTAAGATTATCAGTTCCCAGTGAAATGCTAGGCTGAATCAAAAGTTTTGGGGAATAGAAAGCTCAGGGACACTAAAACAATAAAAATTTTATTGTCTAACAATATTGGAGGCTAGAGGGCTTCCGGGAAGATGGCGGTGTGAGCAGGGCGGCAGAAATCTCCTCCCAACACTATATTTATCTACGAAAACACAGAAAATACATCTATTCCTAAAAGAGAGACGAGAATACACAGGAAAGCACACAGCGTGCAGCTACACCCGAGAGGACTCGGCACCCCAAGAGGCGGGTAAGATACGGAGCCGCGACCCGGCGGGACCCGAGCCCTCCCCCACCCCAGCGCACCGGCGGGAGGAGAGGAGTCAGAGCCGGGAGGGAGTGGAAGTGCACCCCGCGAAGTGGCCAGCCCCGGTGATCTGCGCGGGGAGCACTGACCCACATTGCGCAGTGCAGCGGAGATTGGAGAGACAGAGGGGAAGGATCTGAGCGGGGAACGCGCCAGGGGGCTTGCAGCCGGCTCCGGGAAGGAAAAAAAAAGTGCGCACTTTCCTCAGCAGTCTTAAAGAGACAGGAGCCCAGCGGAGGAGCCGGATCGCCCCAGCACACTCAGCCCAGCAGGCTGGGAGTCCTGGGGAGTTTCAGACGCCTTAGCTGGCGACTGAGGAAGCGTAGCCATACTTAACACTTCTCACTGAGATCAACAGCCTCCTATTCGTTCCCACCCCTGCCAGAGCGATAAAGGGCCCTGCGGAGCGGCACAGTCACAGCTGTGGAATAGTGGGGCAATAGCGCCACCTAGAGCATTCCCACAGAATCTACGTCCGGTGGGCATTTTTTTTTTTTTTTTGTTTTTTGTTTTGTTTTGTTTTTGTTTTTTCTTTTCTTTCTTTTTTTCTTTTTTTCTTTCTTTCTTTTTTTTCTCTTTTTTTCTTCTCTTTTTAAAGTCTTAAAGAGCCCAGCTGACATACGTGGCAACTATCAGTGACCAAATTATACAGCCATGAAAAGACAGAGGAATATGGTTCAGACCAAAATCAACCAGACAACCCCAGAGAGGGAGTCTGAAGGGATGGAAATGCACACCCTCCCTGAAAAAGAATTTAGAATAAAAGTCATAACCATGCTGATGGACCTACAGAGAAATGTGCAAAGAGGGAAGGAAGTGAGGGAACTGAGGAAAGACAATACAGAAATCAGACAAGCGATCGACGGGCTTAACAGCAGAATGGATGAGATGCGAGAGACTGTTAATGGAATAGAAAACAGAGAACAGGAGTACAGAGCAGCTGAGGCAGAGAGAGATAAAAGGATTTCTAGGAATGAAAGAATATTAAGAGAACTGTGTGACCAATCCAAACGGAACTATATTCGCATTATAGGAGTACCAGAGGAAGAAGAGAGAGAAAAAGGGATAGAAAGTGTCTTTGAAGAAATAATTGCTGAAAACTTTCCCTCGCTGGGGAAGGAAGTAGTCTCGCAGTCCACCGAAGCTCATAGATCTCCCAACACAAGGGACCCAAGGAAGACAACACCAAGACACATAATAATTAAGATGGCAAAGATCAAAGATAAAGACAGGGTATTAAAGGCAGCTAGAGAGAGAAAAAGATCACCTACAAAGGAAAACCCATCAGACTATCATCAGACTTCTCAACAGAAACCTTACAGGCCAGAAGAGAATGGCATGATATATTTAACGTTATGAAACAGAAGGGCCTCGAACCAAGAATATTGTATCCAGCACGATTATCATTTAAATATGATGGAGGGATTAAACAATTTCCAGATAAACGAAAGTTAAGAGAATTTGCGTCTCATAAACCACCACTACAGGATATCTTAAGTGGACTGCTCTAGATGGAAGCACACCTAAGGCTAAAAAGATGTCACCAGAGGGAAAAAAAAATCATAGCAAAGAAAGCAGACCATCCAAATACCAACTAAAGGCAAAGAATAAAACACCTATTATAGAAAGAATGGAGGAGGAGGAATAAGAAGGGAGAGAAATAAAGAAACATCAGACTGTGTTTACAATAACTTAACAATAAAGTTAAGTTAGATTGTTAGATAGTAAAGAAGCAACCCTTGAACCCTTGGTAACCACGAATCTAAAGCCAGCAATGGGCAATAAGTACATATCTATCAATAATCACCCTAAATGTAAATGGACTGAATGCACCAATCAAAAGACACAGAGTAACAGAATGGATAAAAAAGCAAGACCCATCTATATGCTGCCTACAAGAGACTCACCTCAAATGCAAAGATATACACAGACTAAAAGTGAAGGGATGGAAAAAGATATTTCATGCAAACAACAAAGAGAAAAAAGCAGATGTTGCAGTACTTGTATCAGACAAAATAGACTTCAAAACGAAGAAAGTAGCAAGAGATAAAGAAGGACATTACATAATGATAAAGGGGTCAGTCCAACAAGAAGATATAACCATTATAAATATATATGCACCCAACACAGGAGCGCCAGCATATGTGAGACAAATACTATCAGAATTAAAGGAGGAAATAGACAGCAATGCACTCATCTTAGGAGACTTCAACACACCACTCACTCCAGAGGACAGATCAACCAGACAGAAAATAAGTAAAGACACAGAGGCACTGAACAACACAATAGAACAGATGGACCTAACAGAAATCTACAGAACTCTACACCCAAAAGCAACAGGATACACATTCTTCTCAAGTGCACATGGAACATTTTCCAGAATAGAACACATACTAGGCCACAAAAAGAACCTCAGTAATTTCAAAAATATTGAAATCCTACCAACCAACTTCTCAGATCACCAAGGTATAAAACTAGAAATAAATTTTAGAAAGAAATCAAAAAGGCTCACAAATACCTGGAGACTTAACAACACTCTCCTAATTAATCAATGGGTTAACGACCAAATCAAAACAGAAATCAAAGAATATATGGAGACTAATGACAACAACAACACAAAGCCACAACTTCTGTGGGACGCAGCAAAGGCAGTTCTAAGAGGAAAGTATATTGCAATCCAGGCCTATTTAAAGAAGGAAGAACATTCCCAAATGAATAGTCTAAAGACACAATTACTGAAATTGGAAAAAGAAGAACAAATGAGGCCTAAAGTCACCAGAAGGAGGGACATAATAAAGATTAGAGAAGAAATAAATAAAATTGAGAAGAATAAAACAATAGAAAAAATCAATAAAACCAAGAGCTGGTTCTTTGAAAAAATAAACAAAATAGATAAAACCCCTAGCCAGACTCATTAAGAGAAAAAGAGAATCTACACACATAAACACAATCAGAAATAAGAAAGGAAAAATCACGACAGACCCCACAGAAATACAAAGAATCATAAGAGAATATTATGAGAATCTATATGCTAACAAGCTGGAAAACATAGAAGAAATGGACAACTTCTTAGAAAAATACAACCTTCCAAGACTGACCAAGCAAGAAACAGAAAAACTAAACAGACCAATCACCAGCAATGAAATTGAATCGGTAATCAAAAAAGTACCCAAGAATAAAACCCCTGGGCCGGATGGATTCACCTCTGAATTCTACCAGACATAGAGAGAAGAAATAACCCCGATTCTCCTTAAAGTTTTCCAAAAAATAGAAGAGGAGGGAATACTTCCAAACTCATTCTATGAAGCCAGCATCACTCTAATACCAAAACCGGGCAAAGACCTCACCAAAAAAGAAAATTACAGATCAATATCCCTGATGAACGTAGATGCAAAATTACTCAACAAAGTATTAGCAAATCGAATTCAAAAATACATCAAGAGGATCATACACCATGATCAAGTGGGATTCATCCCAGGGATGCAAGGATGGTACAACATTCGAAAATCCATCAACATCATCCACCACATCAACAAAAAGAAGAACAAAAACCACATGATCATCTCCATAGATGCTGAAAAAGCATTTGACAAAATTCAGCATCCATTCCTGATTAAAACTCTCAACAAAATGGGTATAGAGGGCAAGTACCTCAACATCATAAAGGCTATATATGACAAACCCACAGCTAGCATCATACTTAACGGCGAGACGCTGAAAGCTTTTCATCTAAGATCGGGAACAAGACAAGGATGCCCACTCTCTCCACTGTTATTCAACATAGTACTGGAGGTCCTAGCCACAGCAATCAGACAAAACAAAGACATACAAGGCATCCAGATAGGTAAAGAAGAAGTCAAATTGTCACTATTTGCAGATGACATGATACTGTACATAAAAAACCCTAAAGATTCCATTCCAAAACTACTAGAACTAATATCTGAATTCAGCAAAGTTGCAGGATACAAAATTAACACACAGAAATCTGTTGCTTTCCTATACACTAATGATGAACTAACAGAAAGAGAAATCAGAAAAACAATTCCATTCACAATTGCATCAAAAAGAATAAAATACCTAGGAATAAACCTAACGAAGGAAGTGAAAGACCTGTACTCTGAAAACTACAAGACACTCCTAAGAGAAATTAAAGAGGACACTAACAAATGGAAATGCATCCCATGCTCTTGGCTAGGAAGAATAAATATTGTCAAAATGGCTATACTACCTAAAGCACTCTACAGATTCAATGCAATCCCTATCAAACTACCAACAGCTTTCTTCAATGAACTGGAACAAATAATTCTAAAATTCATATGGAACCACAAAAGACCCCGAATAGCCAAAGCAATCCTGAGAAGGAGGAATAAAACAGGGGGAATTACACTCGCTGACTTCAAGCTCTACTACAAAGCCACAGTAATCAAGACAATTTGGTATTGGCACAAAAACAGATCCACAGACCAGTGGAACAGAATAGAAAATCCAAACATTAACCCAAACATATACAGTCAATTAATATTTGATAAAGGAGCCTTGGATATACAATGGGGAGATGACAGCCTCTTCAGCAGCTGCTATTGAAAAAACTGGATAGCTACATATAAGAGAATGAAACTGGACTACTGTCTAGCCCCATACACAAAGGTAAACTCAAGGTGGATCAAAGACTTGAATGTAAGACATGAAACCATAAAACTCTTAGAAAAAAACATAGGCAAAAATCTCCTGGACATAAACATGAGCAACTTCTTCACGAACATATCTCCCGGGCAAGGGAAACAAAAGCAAAAATGAACAAGTGGGACTATATCAAGCTGAAAAGCTTCTGTACAGCAAAGGACACCATCAGTAGAACAAAAAGACATCCTACAGTATGGGAGAATATATTCATAAAAAACGTATCTGATAAAGGGTTGACATCCAAAATATATAAAGAACTCATGCACCTTAACAAACAGAAAGCAAATAATCCAATTAAGAAATGGGCAGAGGACATGAATAGACACTTCTCCAAGAAGAAATTCAGATGGCCAACAGGCACATGAAAAGATGCTCCACATCGCTAATCATCAGAGAAATGCAGATTAAAACCACAATGAGATATCACCTCACACCAGTGAGGATGGCTAACATCCAAAACACAAACAACAACAAATGTTGGCAAGGATGTGGAGAAAAGGGAACCCTCCTACACTGCTGGTGGGAATGCAAATTAGTTCAACCATTGTGGAAAGCAGTATGGAGGTTCCTCAAAAAACTCAAAATAGAAATACCATTTGACCCAGGAATTCCACTCCTAGGAATTTACCCTAAGAATGCAGCAGCCCAATTTGAAAAGGACAGATGCACCCCTATGTTTATTGCAGCACTATTTACAATAGCCAAGAAATGGAAGCAACCTAAGTGTCCATCAGTAGATGAATGGATAAAGAAGAGGTGGTACATATACACAATGGAATATTATTCAGCCATAAGAAGAAAACAAATCCTACCATTTGCAACAACATGGATGGAGCTAGAGGGTATTATGCTCAGTGAAATAAGCCAAGCCGAAAAGACAAGTATCAAATGATTTCACTCATATGTGGAGTATAAGAACAAAGAAAAAAACTGAAGGAACAAAACAGCAGCAGACTCACAGAACCCAAGAACGGACTAATAGTTACCAAAGGGAAAGGGACTGGGGAAAATGGGCGGGAAGGGAGGGATAAGAGGGAAAAAGGGGCATTACGATTAGCAGATGTAATGTTGGGGGGGCACGGGGAGGGCAGTACAACTCAGAGAAGACAAGTAGTGATTCTATAGCATCTCACTACGCTGATGGACAGTGACTGTAATGGGGTTGGTGGGGGGGACCTGATGAAGGGGTAGTTTAATAATCGTAATATTGCACATGTAATTGTAAATTAATGATAATAAAATGAATTATATTTAAAAAAAAAAAAGAAAAAAAAAAGCAATATTGGAGGCTAGAAGTCCAAAATCTAGATGTTGACAGACTTGGTTACTTGGGAAGGGTATGAGGGAATGATCCACTCCAGGTCTCTTTAGTCTTAGACGACCATTTACCATGGCATTCTGTGTACAGGCCGTGCCCAAGTTTTCCCTTTTTATGAAGGTAGCAGTTGTATTGGATTAGGACCCATTCTAATGACTTCATTTTAACTTGAATATCTCTGTAAATACTCTATTTCCTAATAAGGTCACATTCTGAGGTACTGGAGGTTAGGACTTCAACCTTGAACAATTTTCTTGGAAATTACCTCAGCTAAATACCAAGTTCACAATACCTACAAAATCAACTTCCCATGCAAATATAGGACTCAACTTGGTTAACTTTCTTCACTACAAAACAAGGATCTCCTGTCCTCCAGTTTCCAATAACACATTCCTCATGTCTTTCTGAGACCTTATCAGAAGAACCTTTAATGTTCTGTTCATGATGATATATGTATTCTATAAGACAATACACAATTTCTCTACTATCCTTACTTCTTCCTGAGTCCTCACGGGCAGAATCTTTAACATCCATATTTCTACCAAGTCTGTTCAAGGAAATCTAGGCTTTTTCTAATAAAGCTTCCTGAATTTCTTCGAGCCTCTACCCACTATGCAACTCTAAGCCACTTCCATATTTTTAGACCATTTTCTAGCAGCATGCTACCTTCTAGTAACAAAATATTTACTGCAAGGAATTGGCTTACGTGATTGTGGGGGCTGACATGGCTGGTTCAAAATTCATAGAGCAGATAGTCAGGAAAGGCAGACTTGAGCAGTCAGGCACAAGCTCAAGTTGCATCCACAAGCAAACTTATTTTTCATGAAAGAAGCCTTAATTTTGCTCTTACTGCCTTTTACCTGATTAAATTAAACCCACCCAGATTATCTAGAATAATCTTCCTTACTTTAGGTAAATTGATTAGAATTTCTAGTGCTTGCGCCCCACAAAAATATCAATTTGAACAATATCCATGCATGAAAATAACTTCACAAGAGCCAAGGATTCCAGGTGAAGGGTTATACCAACTGGGTAAAGCACACAAATAAGAAAAAAACACACCAAAGAGGACAGGGAAGACAGATTCCCTTACTCCCATCATTATTCCTATCAGACAGCCCATCTGGAAAGAGATACCCTCCCTGTGGAAGGGGAGAGAAGTAAGCAACAGACTCACTGTGGACCCCAGCACTGGTCCACCCAGCATTAGCCCAACGCCTGCAGCCCTAGGTGACCTGCCTGAGGGCTCCCAAGAGCCCAAGCCTCCAGCCTGCCCCAGCTCAAGCCAGGTCCCATCAAGCAGCCTGGGTGGCCCCATACTCCAGGCAATCACTGACAAACTCAGCCTCCCAGCCCATTCTGGCACCAGCTGGCTACTAGGGTCCCAGTGGGATCCCCTGAACCCAGGGTCCCAGCACAATCTATTGCTGGATGGTTTCCCTGACTCCGGTGTCTCCAGGCTTCCAGTCAGCCCTGGAAAACCTAGGCTGCTAGGGGGCACTTGTAAATCCAGGCCCTAGGCCAAGGCCAGTGACAGATAACTGTAGAGTCAAACTGTCAAAATGCCCCAGCACCAGGTCAGTCCCTGCAGCACAAGTCTTAAGATTGGCTTCCATGGATCCAGGCTCCTGGTGTGCCCCAGTGCCAGGCCAGGCCCTAAGAACCCAGATTATAGGGAAACTAACAAAGCCCCAGACTCTATTCTCTCAGTCTAGGGGCAGGTCAGCCCACATGGCCGAGCCTCCACTCTGGCTCCTATGAAATGAAGATAACGGCCCATCCTAGTACCATATCAGCCCCCTGGACCCATATATCAGGCCCACCCCAGTGGACCAAAATCTGTTTGGCCCCTGTGGACCAAGAATTGTTCTCTAATGAATACCCAGGTTATAGGCTCATCATATCAGATTCAAGCACTAGACCCACCCCAACACACCTATGCTCCAGATGCATCTCTGGACCCAAGTACCAGGCCTGCCCACCTAGAGTCTAGCCACCAGATCTGCCTACCCAAGGACTCCAGTAAGGTCATACATGGACAACACCATATGACCCACCCAGAGTCTCTGGATAGTTGACAAAGAAGAGCTTTGTATATGCTGAAGCAAGTCTGTAAAAACTGGAAGAGGTGTCCGTCCACTTCTTCAAATGTGCAGACACCAATACGAGACCACAAGAATCATGAATAACCAGGGAAATATGACAGAACCAAAGGAAATTAATAAAACTCCAATGATTGTACCCTAAAAATAGAGATCTATGAACTCTGACAAATAATTCAGAAGAATCCTCTTAAAGAAATTCAGTGAACTACAAGAAAACACAGATAACTAAATGAAATTAGGAAACCATACAAGAACAAAATGAATTCACCAAAAATAGTAACTATTTAAAAAACAGAAATACTATAGTTGAAGAATAAAATGACTGATTGAAGGATTCAATTGAGAGCTTTAACATCAGACTTAACTAAGAAGAAAGAATTAATGAGCCAGAAGACAGGTCATTTGAAATCATCCAGTCAC
Organism: Smutsia gigantea; assembly: GCA_032199065.1. Taxonomy (NCBI): domain Eukaryota; kingdom Metazoa; phylum Chordata; class Mammalia; order Pholidota; family Manidae; genus Smutsia; species Smutsia gigantea. Next base: position 210,299 of record JAVSCE010013044.1, on the reverse strand, counting down.
AGGAGTGAAAAGAAAAAAGAATTAAAAATAGTGAAGAAAGCTTATATGAATTATGGGATACTAATAAAAGAATAGCCTATGCATTACTGGAGTTTTGGAAGAAGAAGAGAGAGAGAAAGGAGAAGGAAGCTTATTTAGAGAAATAATGGCTGAGAAGTTCCCAAATCTGGGAAGAGATTTTGACATCCAAAGTTATAAAACTAACAGGTAACCCCAAAATTTCAAGCTAAAATAAACTTCTCCAATGTACATTATCATAAAACTGTCTAAAATCAAAGGCAAAGAGAGTTTAAAAACAGCAAGTAAAAAAATTCTCACCCATAAAGGAACTTCCATAAGGCTATCAGTGGATTTCTCAGCAGAAACCTTGCAGGCCAAGAGAGTGGCATGATATCTTCAAAGTACTGAATCAATAAAATTTCCAACTAAGAATACTTTACGTGGAAAAGTTATCTTTCTGAAAAAAACAAAAGATAAACACTTCTCAAGAAAACCAAAAGCTTAATAAGGTTATCGCCATTAAACATGCCTTATAAGAAATACTGAAAATTGTTCAAGCTGAAATTAAAGGATGCTGATTAGTAACATGAAAATATAAAACAGTGGTAAAGGGAACTATGTAGTCAAATTCAGATACTCTAATATTGTAGTATGGCAGTATATTAATAACTTAAATCTAGTATAGAGGCTTAAAAGACAAAAGTTTAAAAAACTATAGCTATAATAATGTTAATGCATATACAATATAAACAGGCAAATTGTGATATCAAAACAAAATATGGGAGAGAGAAGTAAGAGTAGGAATTTTGTATGTGAGAAGTTAAAGTTGTTATCAGCATAAAGTTACATATAAGAGGTTTTATGTAGCCCTCAAGGAAACAACAAAGCAAATCTCTTGTAAAGGGATCAAAGCCTACTAGTTTAAAAAATCAATTCACAAAGACATAGTAAAAGAGGAAAAAAGGAACAGAAGAACTATAAAACAGCCAGTTAACAATAAGACAGCATTAGTCAGTCCTTACTTATCATAATTATTTTAAACACAAATGGATTAAATTCCCTAATGAAAAAGCATAAAAGTGGCAGAATGGATAAAAAATAAGACCCAACTATTTGCTGCTGTATACAAGAGATTGGCTTCAGCTTTAAAGATACACATATAGGTTCAGAGTAAAGGGACAGAAAAAGATATTCATGACAATGAAAATCAAAAAAGGGTAGGAGTATCTGTCTATATATATATCAGAGAAAATAGATTTAATTCAAAACTGTAACAAGATGCAAAGATCATTACATAATGATAAAGAGTTCAATTCATCAAGAGGATGTAACAATTTAAATCTATACATACCTAACATTGGTGCATCTAAACATAAAAAGCAAACACAAACAAATCTGAAGGGAAAAATAGACAACCACATAATAGTAGGGGACTTAAAAATCCCACTTTTAACAGATAGATCATCCAGAAAAAAAATTAGTAATGAAACACTGGACTTGGACTCTACCTTAGATCAAATGGAATTAATGCACATATATAGAAAATTCCATGCTACAGTAGCAGAATACACATTCTTCCATTCTTCTCAAGCACCCATGATACATTCTCTAGAATACGTCATGCAATAAGTCACAAAACAAGCCTTAGCAAATTTAAGAAGAATGAAATCATACCAACTATCCTTTCCAACCACAATGGTATAAAACTAGGAAATAATAACAAAAGAAAAACTGGAAAATTCACAAATGTGTGGATATTAAACATCACACTTTTGAACAACCAATGCATCAAAGAAGGAATCAAAAGGGAAATAAAATCTTGAAACAAACAGGAATGAAAACATATATATTAAAACTTGTGTATGCAACAAAAGCAATTATAAGAGGGACATTTATAGCAGCAAATGCCTACACTAAAAAAAAGATCACAAATAAACAACCTAACTTTATCCATCAAGGAACTTAAAAAGAGCAAAGTAGCCCAAAATTTGTAGAAGGAAAGAAATAGCAAATATCAAGGCATAAATAAATGAAGCAGGGACCAGAAAAAGAGTAGAAAATATTAATTAACATAAGAGTTGGTAGTTTGAAAGATGAACAAAATTGACAAACCTTTACCTACAATCAATAAGAAAAGAGAGAGGAAACTGAAATAAATAAAGAGATGAATGAAAGCAGACACATTACATGTGATACCACAGATAAAGGATCATAAGAGACTATTTTGAACAATTATGTGCCAATAAATTGGATAATCTAGAAGAAATCAATAAACACCTGGAAACATACAACGTACTAAGCTTGAATTGTGAAGAAACAACAAAAAAATTGAACAGATCAATACTGAGGAAGGAGATGGAAGCAGTAATCAAAACTTCCTAACAATGAAAAGCCCTGAAATAGTTTCCCTAGTAAATACTACCAAGTCTTCAAAGAAGAATTAACATCAATCCTTCTCAAACAATTAATGAGTGGGAACACTCTCAAACTCATTTTATAAAGTCAGCGTTACCCTGATTCTTAATCCAGATGAGGATACTGTAAGAAAACTACTCTCTGATATCCCTGAAATATTGCAAGATACAAAAATCAAAGAGAAAAAAAATTCTTCACAAAATACTAGCAAACTCAAAAAAACTAGAGCATTAAAAAGATCATGCCCAGTGATCAAGTAGAATTTGCCCTGGATGCAAGGATAGTTCTACATGCGCAAATTGATAAATTTTACACACATTAGCATAGTAAAATAAAAGATAAAAATCATATGATCATCTCAATAAAGAAAAGCACTCAACAAAACTCAGTGTCCCATAAGATTAAAAACTCTCAACAAATTGGTCTTTGAAGGAAGGTACCTCAACATAATAAAGTCCATAAATGACAAACACACAGCTAACATCATAGACCGATGGTGAAAGTCTGAAAGCTTTCCCACTAAGATCAGCAACAAGACAAGAGTGCCCACTCTCACCACCCCTATTCAACATGGTACTAGAAGTTCTAGCCAGGAAAAGAAATAAAATCATCCAAACCAGAAAGGAGAAAGTAAAACTGTTTCTGTTTGAAGATAATATTTGCTTATATAGGAAATCCTATCAAAAATTTCAGTAGTATTGCAAGATACAAAAATCAAGATATAGAAATCAGTTGCATTCCTATACACTAATAATGAACTCTCTGAAAAAGAAACAACTCCATGTACAATAGTGTCAAAATAACATTTACAAATAAATTTAACCAAGGAGGTGAAAGATTTACATACTGAGAAATTACAAAACACAATGATGAAAGTAATTACAGAAGACATAATCAATGGAAAGATATTACATGTTCATGGATCAGAAAAGTTAATATTGTTGACATGGCCATACTAGCCATCCATATATACATTTAGTGCAATCCTTGTCAAAATTCCAATGGCACTTTTCACAGAAATATAAAAAGCAATCCTGAAATCCATAAGGAACCACAGAAGACCCCAAGGAACCAACTCGGTCCTGAGAAAGAACAAAGCGGGGCAGCACGATTTCTGATTTGAAGCCTTGTCACAAAGCTAATCACACAGTAAGGTGACGGCATAAAAAAGACATGCATAAAACTGTAAAACACCCTCAAAAGCCAAATCCCACACACATAAAGTCAATATTTGATGAGGAATCCAAGAACACTGGATAAAGAGGATGGACTCTTCAGTAAACAGTGCTGGGAAAACTGGGTATTCACACACCAAAAAATGAAATTGGATTCCTCTCCTACACCACTCACAAGAATTAACTTGAAATGGATGAAACGCTTAAGTTCAAGACTTGAAATTGTAAAACTGCTAGAAAATATAGGGAACAGCTCTGTAACATTGGTTGGCAATGATATTTTTCTTTGGATGTGACACCAAAAGTACAAGCAGCATAAGCAAAAATGAACGAGTAGGTGACAAACCGAAAAGCTTCTGCATAATAAAAGAAATAATCAGCAAAATGAAAAGGCAGTCTATAGGATTGGAGAAAATATTTGTAAACCTATCAAAAAGGGGTTAATATCCAAATATATAAGGAACTCATACAACTCAGTAGCAAAAAAATCCAGTTAAAAAGGGACAAATAATTTGAATTTATATTTTTCAAAAGACTACAAATACGATACACTTAATGGATAAGATGATTAACATAATTAATCATTGAGACAACCAAAACAACAAAATACCTCCTCACACCTGTTAGAATGGGTATTTTCATAAACAGAAGATAAAACAAGTGTTGGCAAGGCTGTAGAGAAAAAAGAACTTCTGTACACTATTGATGGGAATGTAAATTGGTATAGCCACTATTGAAAACACTATACACGTTTCTCAAAAAACTGAACATAGAACTACCATATTATTCAGCAATTCCACTTCTGGGTATAGATCTGAAGGAAATGAAATCAGTATCTTGAAGGGATATCTGCACTCCGATGTATACTGCAGTATTATTTACCATAGCCAAGATATGGAAACAACCTATGTGTCCATCAACAGAGGAATAAAGAAGGGGTTGCATATATGTATGTTCTATGTCTGAGTGTGTGTGTGTGTATACAAAATCTAGACAGAGTGTTATGTAGTTACTAGTTGGTTTTCTGGCTGAGCCAGGAGAGTTTTGTTTCATTTTGCTTCAACTTTTGATAGGATGTTTGCTCTCCCAAATGTTTTCAAGTCAAAGAACACATGAATATACTCTGTAAATACAAAAGAGAAACAGAGCTTGAGTGGGGTAAGCTTTGCCCTGCACAGTAGGCCTTTTTAGAGGGATAGAATACTCAGCAGCAGGAATCCGGTGGTAAATAGTGAATGTCAAGGAGTAAAGGAAGGAGCTACTCTGACTATCCAGATAAAACATTCATTTGCCTGTGTGAAGGAAATTCAAGAAAAAGGTACTTAGCCATGGAAACATCTAAGGATCCCATGGCATGACCAGAAGATAAAATGTCAGGTTTAAGTGTCTTCCATGCCTACAGAGTATAAAACCAACCTACACAGAAAACTGAAAATATTTTAAGGGAATGATGTGAGACTGAAGTCAAGGTGTGTTTTTATTTTATCACTGGTAGTGACTGTACAATGTATCAAAGATGAAACAGATTGACAGATTTTTAAAATAAATATTGTTTGTAGTCTAAATAATCTTACTTTCAAAGTTATTTTTTTACATCTCGGATCTCTTTTCCAGCTCCTCCAAATGCTTCTATCACAGACAGTTAACTGACCAAGGTAGTAGTTTCTAAGAGGATAATGTTTCAGCTACTTCACGCTATCATTTTCTTTATACAACTTTTTTTAGTTTGAAGGAGAGAATCATGTACTATACCAATGACCACAGTGAGGTCAAGAATGAAAGGACAGAAGGCATTGGAATTATGACCAAATAAAAAATAAATGGTACTGTTGTTTCATTTGAGTGGGCACAACAAAAGCCAAATTGAATGTGGCAAGGAGAGACTATTGGAGGATAAAATGGAAAACCAGGTGCAGGCCTGCTTCATTTTATTGTACTTCGGTTTGTTGTGCTTGGCAGATTTTTTTTTTTTTAATTAAAGATCTGTGGCAACCCTTCATCAAGCAAGGCTATTGGGGCCATTTTTCTAACAGCATTTGCTCACTTCATGTTTTTGTGTCACATTTTGATGACTATCACAGTATTGCTAACTTTCATTATTAGTACATTTATGTTTCATTATTATTAAATTATATATCACTGATCAGTGATCTTTGATGTTATTATTGTAATTGTTTTGGGGTACCAGGAACCATGCGTGTGGAAGACCAATACTTCAATAAACGTTCTGACTGCTCCACTGACAGGCCATTCCCCAACCCTTTTCCCTCTCCTTAGGGCCTACCTATTCCCCAAGACACAACAATATTGAAATTGGGCAAGATAACAATCCTGAAATTACCTCTAAGTGTCCAAGTGAAAGGAAGAGCAGCACGTACACTTTAAATCAAAAGCTAGAAACGATTAAGCTTAGTGAGGAAGGCATATCGAAAGCAAAGAGAGGCCAAAAGCTAGGTCTCTTACACCAAACAGAAAAGAGGTGAATGCAAAGGAAAATTTCTTGAAGGAAATTACAAATGCTACTCCACTGAACATATGAATGATAATAAAACAAAACAGCCTTATTGTTCATATGGAGAAAGTTTGAGTGGTCTGAATAGAAGATCAAAGCAGCCACATCATTCCCTTAAGCCAAAGCCTAATTCAGAGCGAAGACCTGACTGTCTTCAATGCTAGGAAAGCTGAAGAGGTGAGGAAGCTGCAGAGGAAATGTTGGAAGCTAGCAGAGGTTGGTTCATGAGGGTTAAGGAAAGAGGACATCTCCATAACATAAAAGTGCAAGGTGAAGGAGCAGGTGCTGATGTAGAAACCGCAGCAGGTTATCTAGAAGACCTAGCTAGGATAATGAAGGTGGCTACATTAAACAGCAGATTTTCAGTGCAGATGAAACAGTGCAGATGGGAGAAGATGCCATCTAGGACTTTCATAGTTAGAGAAGTCAAAGCAATGCCTGGCTCCAAAGCTTCAAAGGACAGGCTCACTTTCTAGTTAGGGGCTAATGCAGCTGGGGACTTTATTGAAGCCAGTGCTTATTTACCATTCTGGAAATCCTAGGGACCTTAAGAATAATGCTGAATCTACTCTCCCTGTGCTTTATAAATGGAAAAGGTCTGGGTGACAGCACATCTGTTTATAGCATGGTTTACTGAATACTTTAAGCCAACTATTGAGAGATACTGCTCAGAAAAAGGATCCCTTTTAAAACATTACTGCTCATTGATGATGTACCTGGTCACCCAAGAGCCCTGATGGGGATGTGCAATGAGATTATTATTATTTTCATGCCTGCTGACAAACACGGCATTCATTCTGCTGTCCATCGGTCAAGGAGTAATTCTGTCTTTCAAGTTCTTATTATTTATGAAACATATTTTATAAGACTATAACTGCTATAGACAGTGATAGAGTAGTGATTTCTCTGATGGACCTGGACAAAGTAAATTGAAAACCTTCTGGAAGGGATTTACCATTCTAGACGCCATTAACAACATTTGTGGTTTATCGGAAGAGGCCATAATATTAATATTAATAGGAGCTTGGAAGAAGTTGGTTGACTCTAATCCTCATGGACGAATTTGAGGGGTTCAAGACTGCAGTGGTGAAAGTAACTATAGATGTGGTAGAAATAGCAAAAGAACTAGAATGAGAAGTGGAGTTGAAGATGTGACTGAATTGTTGCGATTTCATGATACAACTGGAATGGACAAGGAGTTGCTTCTTATGAATGAGCAAGGGAAGTGGTTTCTCAAGATGGAATCTACGTCTGGTGTAGATGCTTTGAGGACTACTGAAATGACAACAGAGGATTTAGAATATTACATAAACTCAGTTGATAGAGCTGTGGCAGGGTTTGAGAGGATTGACTCCAATTTTGAAAGAAGTTCCTTTGTGGGCAAAGTACTATCAAACAGCATCACCGGCTACAGAGAAGTCATTCTTGAAAGGAATAGTTAATCAATTCATCAAAGTTCATTTTTGTCTTATTTGAAGAAATTGCCTTTATCAACTACCACCCTGATCAGTCAGCAGTTGCCAACACCAAGCAAAACACTCCACCAGCAGAAAGATTATGACTTGCTGAAAGGTCTGTTGATTGTCAGCATTCTTTAACCATAAAATATTTTTAATCAATGTATGTACATTTCTTTTTAGAAACAATTCTATTGCATACATAATAGACCATGATACAGTGTAAACATAACTTTTTATGTACTGGGACACGAAGAAATTCACTTGACTTGTTTTATTGTGATATTTGCTTTGTTAGGGTCATCTGGAATTGAACCCACAATATCTCTCAGGTATGCCTGTAATATAAAAGCCAGCTTGAAGAACTAGGAATACACCTAAACAGTCTTATACTTTATATTCTCATATCAAAATTACAAGCATTAACACACCAACAAAGAAGAATTTTTTAAGCAACATGAAGGATGTTTATATAAATGCTAATATATTTTTGTTCACATAAAATATTTTTAGATTTTTAAAAAATCATTTAAACATTCTATCTAGAGAAAATAGAAAGGTATACTGGTTTCAGAAGCAAAAAAGCTGAAGGGACACACTGAAGTTTTTTAAGTCCATTTTTCCCTCTAGGAACATATTTCACTATTAAAATGAGAGAAAAGAATAAAAACATCCATATTTCAACTATCGAAAAATATAAGTTTAATTTATTTCTCATATTTTTATTTTTGTTTTCCTTTCACTTGTATCAATTTTGATTTTAAACTTGGCAAGAGAATAAGGTAATTTTCCTAATTCATTGCTTCCCTCTGCCTCTTTTGTATAACACCTACACACACATCACACACATGCTTCCCTTTCTAATGGTTGGATGCTTAGCCGTATCTTCATTGTCTTATGTCTCCACTATTAAAATAGAATCAGGACTTCCCTAATCTTAGGTATTCCCTTCACTGATCCACCTGTCCCATACACTCCAGGATAATTTAAAGACTTCAATCACTCATACTGAGAAGTAGCTACGAGGGACTGTTCGATAGCCTTTTTGGGGAAGTGGTGTGGAGGGAAGCAGAGATTCACATAGTAGATGTATCTCCTGCCTGTGTATTTTGATTGTCTGGGGAAGAACAGCACATCATATGCTATCTAAATATTGATCACCATTATTTATTTATTACAAGAAACTCTTGATGCAACAAACTGTTATGAACAAATAGAATTAGTGTAAGACCTAAAACAGAGCAGAGATAATTCCTTTATGTTCTTTCTGTGAGTGAAGATAGATAGGTAGGACCAAGTCAAAATAATTGGTCAAATATTTCTAAATCTCATAAGTAGAAATAACTGTATTCATTCATAGTCTCTACCAAATCTCAGTATCAGTAAGTCATTTATAATTCTGTTTCTTTTGTGATTTATCCTCTGTCAAAAAAACAATGTGTTCTATTTCCCAAGGTTTGCTCACTTTTATTAAAACTTTCCTTGGGTTTCAACATATCAATTTATTTTAAAGTTTGTAACATTTTATTTAACAAATAATATAATAATATTAGAGAAGGTTTCTAAGAAAAACTAATCATGTCTATTATTTTTATTACTACTTTAAAGTCTTCAGGCAGTCACCTAGATGACCTTTTTCATAGATGCAATTCTTGTGCTCCCATGATTTTGCATTTTTTCTTCATAAATGAGTTCACATTTAAAATATTTTTAAAAAATTTAACCAAGTTCTTTGTTATTAAATATTTACTCACAGAATATTTGATCTAATTAATGTATATTTTTAACTATCTCATTTACTCCTTTTAGAAATAATCAACTTAAAAGTTACATGCTAAAACAGAGCAAATTGATAACTTGAGAACTGTGTGTATTACCAGCACTATAAAACCAGCACTATAGAACCAAACACTCAGGATAAACATCACATTTCTGCTCTAAACACCTTGTGTCCATCAGGACAGAAGGAGCTGTTTATCCCCCAGCAGTGGTTTCCAACTAGAAGGAATTTCTACATCTAGGATTGGCAAATGGTCCTTAGAAAAGATGTCTGTTTTAGTAAATAAAGTTTCACTGGAATACAGCCATGCTCACTCATTTACATATTGCCCATGCCACTCTTGCACTATAATGACAGGGCTATATAGTTGGGACAGACACGCCATGGCCCATAAAGCCCAAACTACATACCATCTGGTCAAAACTTTCAAGCCAATGTTGGGTTAATCCCTAACACAAATTGTCTTATATACCAAACAGATTCATTTTAGAAAATAAGCTGTTCAGTAGGAAAAAAGAATGTTTGGACCAGTACAGCCCTTTCTGATCCTCCCCTCCATAAATCATTCACCCTGATGAAAGAGTGACTTTTCTAACATATAAATATGATAATGTCACTCTACTGCTGAAAAACTTAGGTACACATAGCTTTCAGATAGAATTTTAATTTCTTAGCATGTTTACAGATGAAATGCAAGAAGGCATTCTGATGTTATCATAAAAGCTGCGTTTGCAATAGACATATAAAAATTTTCATGGCTGTCAATCAATAGTTGCATATTATTATTTGATGTTTTATTCATAACTTCAGATGTATCTAGTTTCCCTTACATGAAATGGTTTTGTTTGGAATTTATTATTTTATATCTGCTAATCCCCTAGTTGAATATTTGAATATTGACAGTGCTGTATATTTGCATAGTCACAGGTATTACAATAAAAATTCATTGAAGGCTTTTCAAACAACCCTCAATATACTTCCTCAAACACTATATTAAACTGAAACATGCCTGCTTTGGGTAAAATCCAGAATCATAAAAGTACTAGTCAGTAACATTACCTTGGCTTTTATATTCAGCCCTAAAATCAATTTTATTAAAGTATTGTCACTTTAATAAGAACAAAAATTAAGTGCAATTTTGTGACTGATCTTCAAAATGTGAATAATCTCTCTCAAAATGCTGAAATTAGAACACAAATTTGGGTGTTCCAAAATTCAGGCTGCTTAAAATTCTAATGATATTTAACACAGGATATACATATTCTCTGATTTCCTACTCCCACTCATAATGTCAGGCGCATATGTGGAACATCTGGTAAATACACAGTGAATGAATTAATACCAGGCATTACATGCATGTAAATAAAAAGAAAGTTAGCCTTTGAGACTTAGACTGCCTAAAAAGCTCTGTGTAAAAAAGTATTGTCGTGGGATTAAAGATGGAAGCGTGAGAGGTGAGACAGAGGCTACCTCCTAAAACCACATGTAATATGAAAATATAACTAATACCGCTACTTTTGAAAGAGCAACAGGAAAGAGGACTGCACCAGACTGCATACACCTGGAGACAGGAGCAGACCTCATGGAAAAGGGTAACGTACTAAAGCTGTGGTCTTGCAGGATCCAAGCCCTTCCCCCACCCCAGCTCACCAATGGGAGGAAGACGAACGGAGCAGGGAGGGAGTGGAGACCTGGGACTGCTGAATACCTAACTCCAGAGAACTGCTCTGAGAGCACAAACCTACATTTCATGGTGCTTGCATGATACTCTCATAATTAGGGGGTTAGAAAGCTAAGACATGCAGAATTCCTGGAGATACTAAGATTCCAGCTGCTTGTGGAAAGCAGGGATCCATATCCAGCTGCTCTAGAACAAAAGAAAGGCGGGCAGTCTGAGAGACTTCCTAACAAAGAAGCCCTTGGCAAGAGGGCTGCTAAAGGGGCAAGGATTGCACAGAGCTTACTGCTCAGGGGAAAGGACAGGTAGACAAAATTGTCCGGGTACACTCTGCCCAGCAGGTTGGGAGCTTTCACGATCTTAGGTGCTCCAGCTCCCTAGCTGCCTACACGGCTCCAAGAACCCCTTCCATGATAGGCAGCCTACTGCACCTTTCTCCTGGCCAGCGCCACTGGGCTTGCAAACCGGGAAACCCTACCCTGGCATTAGGCCAGCCAGAGGGAAGATCTGTCTACAGAAACTAAAAACGCAAAGCACAGAGGCTTATACCTATGTGCTTGGCCCACTGGTTCAGGCAGTGGAGACAGGCATAGCAGCCAGGAACCAGGAAACAGCTCTTTCCTCCCCCCAGGCACCAATACCACTCCCCTACAACTCCCGACATTGCTTCAGGGGCTGAGCAGCTCCAGAGAGTAGAGCTTCTGGGCACTAGAGGGCACCATAAACAAATATGAAATGCCAAAGGAACCTGGTCCAGAGTAAAATTATTAATACAACTCCTGAGAAAGATTTAAATGATATTGACCTCATGACTCTCCCGGAAAGGGAGTTCAAAATAAAAATCATTAACATGCTCATGGAGGTATGGAAAGAGATTCAAGAACTCGAATGAATTAAGGTCGGAGGTCCAATCACTGAAGAGCACAATGGACGGTATTAAAAGCAGATTGGATACGGTAGAGGAGATCACACTAATACCCAAACCGGGCAAAGACACCAAAAAAAAGAAAACTACAGACCAATATCCCTGATGAACATAGATGCACAAATATTCAACAAAATATTAGCAAACCAAATTAAAAAATACATCAAAAGGATTATTATCATGATTAAGTAGGATTTATTTCAGGGATGCAAACATGGTACAACATTTGAAAATCCATCAACATCATCTGCCACATCAACAAAAAGAAGGACAAAAACCACATGATCATCTCCACAGATGCTGAAAAAGCATTTGACAAAATTCAACATCCATTCATGATAAAAACTTTCAACAAAATGGGTATAGAGGGCAAGCACCTCAACATAATAAAGGCCATATACGACAAACCCAAAGCAAACATTATACTCAACAGTGAGAAGCTGAAAGCTTTTCCTTTGAGATCGGGAACAAGACAAGGATGCCCACTCTCCCCACTTCTATTCAACATAGTACTGGAGGTCCTACCCATGGCCATCAGACAACACAAAGAAATAAAAGGCATCCAGATTGGCAGGGAAAAAGTTAAAAAAGGGGAGGGGTGTGGAAGGGTGGGTGAGGAGGGTGGGAGAAGGGGATTGTGGGGTATTATGTTTAGTACACACAGTGTGGGGGATCATGGGGAAAAAGAGTAGCACAGAGAAGGCAAACAGTGACTGGCATCTTACTACACTGATGAACAGTGACTGCACTGGGGCATGAGTGGAGACTTAATAATATGGGTAAATGTAGTAACCACATTGTTTTTGCATGTGAAACCTTCATAAGAGTGTATATCAATAATACCTTAAAAAAAAAAGTATTGTCAACCTGAAAATAAGCCCAGGATGAGGTAAAATCAGTATACCTTGATGGGGGGAGTCTAGTAACCATAATGTTGCTCATGTAATTGTATATTAATGATACAAAATAAATAAATAAATAAGTTAATAAGTGCAAAAAGAAATCAGTATACCTGGATCCTCTTTATATAATGAAAGTTTGGAATAAATACTCAATTTAATGTTAGCTTTTCTTGGACTCTATCCAGTGTAGTTACCAGTAGAATCAAGGACATCCTTGTTATGCCATGATTCTAGCCTGTAAGTCATTACTACAGAAAAGATCATTCACAATTGGCACAGTGAGGCTTCACTGTGGGCTTTAGTCGTTATCATCATAATAATTAAATAATAATAGTCTTTGCTAGTTAGTTGTGGAGCAACAAGCAGAATTACCTGAGAATCATTCTAGGCGCTCTTTCTGAGCTGCCCAGGCACACTTGTAGAGGAAAAGACTTTCCCTCCTGGCAGCAAGCAAATGCTGTATCCAAGCTCAGCTTGTCTCCATACTGGGGGAATCCCCATTCTTTCCACATGCCTATAATTAGCAGAAGGTATTTCAAAGTCGCACCGTCCATAAGGTCTCCAGATGTCAAACCTCCAGATCTGTAGTTTCTAGAAAACTCGTACAGACACCTGGCCAATAAAATTCAGACTGACCCAAAGCTCTGTACGTATTGTATTGATACATCTTGTCATGTTGGACCTACAAAAGGAAGAAAACAAGGAAGAAAACAAGTTTCCCACCACGGTAGGCCACGCTGCTGGCCCAGCAGTACCCTGGTCTAGCCTCCTGTGCTGTGAAGTAATGGGGAGGTGCAGACCAGTGCTTTTGGATCTCTGCATGCTCACTCAGCTACTGAGGATTTTCTTTTTCTCCTGTAAGCCTTTTTTGATACTGAGGCACTGTGCAATTCTTCCCAAACCTGGAAAAGACAACCTTTGGCAATAAAAACTAAGCAACAATTTGAAAATTAACATTTTTGAATACCTATGAAATGATGCAACAATTATATAATAGTATATGCGTGTGGGGAGGGCATTTGAGTGTATGTGAATGTGAATGGTGAGTCTAAACAAAATACAAACTTAATAGCTTGCTTTTTTTTTCTTTCTTTTTTTAAATTTTGGTATCATTAATATACAATTACATGAGCAACACTGTGGTTACTAGATTTCCCCCATCTTAATAGCTTGCTTTTAAGAGAAAGTAACTAAGACTTCCTCTAATCAGGAAAGATTAGTTATTCCAAAGACTTTGATCTGAATCATCATCCAGCTGGTCCAAAAGTCTTAGCCATATCCCATATCCCTTCTCCTATATCTCTGGCGGTAAACTTAAATTTCAAGAACATGAAGATCAAGGAGATTTCAAAAGCTCACATGCCAAATGGCCTGGACCATATTGGCCTCTATTATTCCTCATAGTAACTGATCATCCAGTTCATTTTCATTTGAATTTTTACTGTATAAGGAGGTTTCACAGGGGCACTGCTATTGCTTCTCTTGCCAGAATGAGATGACTAATGAGGGTATCTATTCTTTTTTTTTGACATAAGGATGATGCAAGCAAGTGCAACAGCAAGAATGGAGCTAACCAAATAAAGTTCAGGTTATTTTCTTAGCAGGGCAGTTTCCCACCACGGTGGACCACAAGGCTGGCTTTCCAACAAAGGGACAGGGATTTCCTGCCTAGGAAAGTGTACATGTCATACTGAGCCCATAGGCAGTTAAAATTACAAGCACAACATGAAAAGAAACATAACTAGGAGCATAAAATCAAATCTATGTACAGAAGAGGTGCTTCAGACATGATCCCAAAGAGTAGTAGAGGAAGAGGAATTAGGAAGTAGGGAAGTTACATGTTGCAGAGATCAAAGGAAGGCTGTGAGTCAAGGTCAGCCAGTAATTAAGGACATTACACAAGCAGCATCAACTTAGAAGCTAACAAACAAAAAAAACAAAATAAAAAACAAAAACATGAATCTTGAAGCTGACCTTTTTGCTAAGGAAGAAGTCAACATTCAGGTATGGTCTGGGTTGGAGAGGAAATCATGTTAGAATGGTAGGACGTAATCTCTGCCGACAGCATTCAAGGGGTAGGACAGCTCCTAAATTTAAGCTACTCCATGGAATACCAAGTTAAATGTTTGATTTCTCCCAATGTGATATTGCCCTTCTAATTGCTTTTGGTAGAAAGATGGACATTATACTGAGCAGATTTCCCCAAGGATGCTGAGAACAGCTGTGGGCAAATACCAAAGAAAACTGTATGTGTGAAACATAGTAGAGCAATTCTCCTGGTTGTGTGTTCAAAATTAATATATTCCAATTTGAGCCAATTTTACAGTTCTTGATAGCAAAATTATGGATCTTTAGTACATATTTGGACTCATCTAGAATGTATCTCAGGGATGTAGTTTTTATAGAGTGAATCCTACATAGGTAGTTTCATTCTAGAGTCAGCATTATTTCAAAGCATTGTTTCCATGGGGCCATAATAAGACTTTGAGGACATAGCCCTCCAGAAAATCCTGTAAAGTTTATACAACCTGGGTACAGGCTTCCTTTATTTCCATTTTGCTTTTGACTTTTTCTCCCACTGATATTTCTGTGGTCTGAAGCCATATTCCTGGTGTTGATTAAAATCTATTTTCTTTCCAGAGTGTTGATTATAAGTTGGGGTTTCATGGAATTCCAACACATTTCTATGAATACCATGAAATTACATGCGATATATTGTATTTATATGCATTACACATTTTTGAATATTCCAAATCTTTAATAATTTCTCAATTAGAGACTATTATGTGTTAAAAGATATAAACCATTGTTACAATTCTTAAGAATATAAAATCATATTCTGAGATATCTACCATGTTAAGACACTTTGGTTGCAAAGAACAGGAATACAAAACTTAGCTTGGGTAAAATGGGAAATTCAGTTTACATGCTTAAAAAGCCTAAGACTTTAAGTATGGTTAAATTCACATGTTCAAAGAAAATTGTATTTTCCCTTTTCTTGGCTCGGACTTGTTCTCTCTTGGCTTTATTCCTACATATATTCTATGTGAATGCAGGACATGTTATCCTCAGAGCCGGCGATCACACAGAAAAGGAAATGCCTTTTCCTCTTGCTTTCTTGGTCCCTCTAGCACATTTTCTCTGGGGGGTGCTAGTTGGTTCAGCTTTGGTTCTAAGTCCACTCCTGTGGAAGGGAAGCCAAGTCTATGTGATTGAGACTTCCCTGACATGAAGGAAGGGGATCTAATGGAAAGAAAAAATGTCGAATCAAACAAAGTAACTAATGACCACATTTCAACAAACGACACATTCAATTCAAATTCTGAATATGATCCTAACTTCTATGAATTCTAAACAATTACTTGGCTCAGCAACATCTAAATAGCTTTTAATTGTATTCAAATATACTGTAAGTCCACACCCCTGTTTTACCGTGTCTATTATGTCGTGAGTGGAAATCTCTATTTATATAGTTGTTTTTAGACTAACCATAAGTTCTTTAGGAAAAAAATGATTTAAAAAATCAATCACAGATATTTCGGATGCAAAATCGTTCAAGAGATCATCTGGATGAGCCCTTTACTTTTCAAATAATAAAATAACTATAGATCATAATCCCTCTTTTTGACCAGTCAGCTTTTGCTGGATATGGGTACTGAAAAGAGGTGATGTAAAGATGACATGACAAACTATTGTTCAGAAAATTTCAGAAGGATGCTGGAAGTTAAACAAAGAGAGCGGTTATAGGTTTTCCTACAAGAACTACCATGGATATTAGAGAGCAAATACTAAGCACATGTACCACCACTACCTTCTCCCATATCTCTGGCAGATATGTCCTTGACTCTGGGCATGGATTCATAACTGTTTACCATTTAAACAGCCACTACTGAGGAAATAGAACTGGCTGTAGAGGTAAATACTTGTTGCCAGTCTTTTAGATTAAATTTAGCTAATCGTAATGAAATACCATTATCACCATAGTTTCATAGACTTAAGCTGGGGGTACTCCATAATAAAGTGAACTATAATCCACCATTTATCAAAAGAACTCACATACTCAAGATAAACAGAGAAGAAACCATATGCAAAGAAACGACTGCCCTACCTAAAACATATATATATATATATATATATATATATTCAAAATTAAATGCTGAGAAAACTACTTGGTTGTCAAGCTGCCTCTTTAAATACTAACAAACTCACTTCCATGAAGTTTTCTAATATCAGTCAAGACAAAGATTTCTACCAATCACATGGTACTTAACGTGCAGCCTTCTGTTACCGTAATTGACTATAGATTGTATTTTTATTACTAGAGCAGAGTTAACAGACTTACATGTCTACAAGGGCAAGTATAAGCCTCTTAGATTTGTGCTTGCCACTTTATCTATGGTGAAAAACCAGTTTATTTCTCAATCCATTGCATCCTGATACATTTGTAAGTCTTTTTTAAGAAAAACAAAATACGAAAAACAAATACAAAATTCTCAAATTTTCAAAGTGTCATTATAATAAATGCATATATTATTTCAACATTGACCAGTAACAGTTCACATACTGTTGCCAGTTTTCACAGAATATTTTTGAGTAGCCATTATGTATATCATTGAGGTAGTTTAATATCTTACCTTAGTATCTAAGATATCTTGTAAGTATCATTATATATGTAACAGAGTGAAAAAGATTGGCATCTCTGCCTTCATACTGTACCTGTCTCCTTTGCTGCTTAATCTTTGGGACAGAAAGTTTCTGCATAGCCCTGTGCCCCGAATGTGGGCTTGTTAATCATCAAAAAGAATTTTGTTCAACTTAATATTGATGCAACCAGCCCTAGTCAAAACTCACCTTCCCCAAGGAGATAAAAGTATGTACAAAAATGATGACTGGATTGTCAAGGACCTATAGGAATATCATGCCCAGACCCATGTCCACAAAATGACTAGAGTCAACTTGCCAAGAACAAGGAGATTTACAGCTCTTCTCAGACCCTTGCTGATGTCCATTATTACCTCCTGACCTCAACTCCCTCCCTAACATAAAAGCTTGAAATCAACTCTAAGTTAAGAAGCTTCTTTAGGACATTAGTCCACCATCTACTAATTCTTCTGGCATTGCAGATAAAGTTGCTTT
Source organism: Smutsia gigantea (assembly GCA_032199065.1). Lineage (NCBI taxonomy): Eukaryota > Metazoa > Chordata > Mammalia > Pholidota > Manidae > Smutsia > Smutsia gigantea. The sequence continues at coordinate 192,319 of JAVSCE010013044.1, read as the reverse complement.
CCTTGTCTGAACACGTTGTCTTTCGATTTTTTGGCATGTTATGCAGCAAGGGGCACAAACGTAAACTCGGTAAAATACATGTTACAGAGATTTAACTTTAAATGTGGGAGCTCATAAACCACTCTTTGTAAGCTGCTTGCTACCTTCAGACCTGATACTTGAGCTTAAAGTCCACAGGAAAAGAAAGAAGGGAAACCTAATTTAAGGTGGAGAGAGTAAGAGCAAACAGGAACCCATAAAGCATTAGCTGGAACTCACAGGGGTGGACTGAAACTTGAGAAAGGTCTCACTGTCTCTGACCTTGGTAATGCAGGTGTCCTGCAGAAGCTGGGGTTCTTTGTCACAATGCTGAACACACACCTGTGCCAGAAGGTGGAGGAGGTGGAGGATAAAGGAAAGGTAGAATAACTGCATTCAGCTGCTGCTTCACATGCAGTGAATCAACAGGTGAAGTGCAAAGTGGCTGCTACCTCATTTCTGCTCCCCAAGAATCCCATAGGAACCTCTCTTATAACCTGCCATAACAGGGGAATACATGGAAGAGAATTCTGGGAAGCAAAGTTCCATTTAGCCAAGCTGAAACATTACAAATTTATCAAGATGTATTTGTTCTCCTATTATTCTTATATATAATAGTAATTATGCTCAAAGGTAATAAGCAAATCATCAGTGAATATTCAATGAAGCAACAGGAGCTTACACCCATCCTCAGTGTCCAGGACATCTTGATTTACTAAAAGAAGTGAGAATTCTGAATTACGCTGTCTTGCCAATGGGTTTCAGCCCCAGACAAGTTCACTATGGACTCAGTGAAACCAAAGAAATGACAGTGGAATGTTCTGGGGGTGAAAGGGTTTATTACCCAACTTTATTCCCACAGTGGCAGATCAGTCACTAGAATCCCATCCCCTCAGAGCAAGTCTGCATGCAGCAAGCCTGTCTCTACCTCTGGGCCTCTCTACCCACACAGCCCTCTCAGTCTCTGTCCTCGGCGCTGCCACCACTCCAGTCTCTGCTCTCCTGCAGCCTTGCAGTCGTGCCACCATATCACCCAGAGCCCTGGGCAGAGCTCTTTATATAGAGTCAGTAACAATGTATTGCCCACATGTGTGTAGTGAGCTAGCTGACCAGGGCCAGGTGAGAATCCTGGCCACAGGAACCTTCACTTTATCCACATATGCAAAAACTGCCAGTTGTTAAATTTTGAAAAAAAAATCATAATGCATGTTTAAAAAAACAAACACACTATGTAGGTAAAACAATCTGTGGGTTATATTAAACACATTAATGATATTTTGCAAAATTTGTACAAGAATATAGGCATCTTAAGTGCCATATGTTAAACATATTTGAAGCTCCTGCAGTACCTTATACTTGAAATATTTTTTTTGAAGAGCAAAATGAATGCATGCACTACTGAATGAACTATTTGGGATTTTGGGGGTGGGGTTTAGACTCTGGGACAATAGTCTAAATATGCCCAGATAATATGATGCAGCCTCTGCTATGTTAATATTCATTTGGTAAACTTCATTTTTTATATACCCAATTCAGAAAAATGTCAGTACATTAATTGTTCTTACTCATAATCACAATGTTAAATGAAGATTACATTAAGAATACACTACACTCTTATTTGGATATTTATTCCTTTAAAGGGATAAACAAAATTATGAGGAAAAAGGCAAATGGTAAATCTAACACTGTAGGAATTCATTTTTCAGGTCTTGGTAAGCAGGCATATTCTTTTATGCATTATTTATAAACTAATTAAAATGGCATAAATCACATATTTTTGTTGGATACAGATGGGACTCTGTATTGACAATTCACCAGGAAGGACAGTTTTGATATGACCTTAAAGTGTTCAGTAATTGCTATTTAGTGGAGCAGTTGAAAATTGCAATATAGCCTATTTTGAGCCCAAATTGAACCAGCACCAGGTTGATTAGCATATATTAAAGCCACCTCTTTTCTAGTCTCTCGCTGGTGGAGCAGCTGTGCTAAGAAACTGATTTCTCATTGGACCTTTGAAAAGCAGAAAATTCTAATAAAGCTAAAGCAGACATACCATGAAAACTTTTTTTCAGAATGTAGGAGACGTATATGTGTATTATGTGTATGTGTATATGCAGTTTTATTGGTTGCTTGTTATTTAACAAACTACTCAACCTACCAAAATCTGTGTGCAGATTTGTTTTCTTTCATGCTCAGGCAGAGACAGAAACTGCGAGCGTCACTCTGCACTCATGCCAGTTACTGGAGGTAGGAAGCCCTGTCTGCTTAGCTTGGGAGAGGAAAAAAGAAAGAAAATGAATGCATAACTTTGTTGTGGCAGAGTGGATTATTTAAGAAGGACCAGAAGGTCAGAGTGGAAAGTGAAATTCGACCAAAGAGCTACAAGAAGCTGTGAGAAAGGAAACACCAGAGACCTGGGAAGTCCTTCAGGTTTGGGACAATGACGGGTGAAAGCATGGTCTATTTTCAAGAGGATTTAGAAACATTGTTGAGAATCTCTTCATGTAACAAACGACTGGATACTAAAATAGAGGCTACTTTAAACTTCTTGCATGACTATTTTTATACTTACTATGATATATTAGTTTTCTAAAACTGCTGTAACTAATTACTGAAAATTTGGTGACTTGTCAACAACAGAAATTTATTCTCTTATGGTCTGGTAGGCTAGAAATCCAAAATCAAGGTGTTGACAAGGTTTTTTTCTTCTGAAAATCCCTTGACTCTCTCTTAGATCTTGGTGATAACCCGCCATCCTTGGCATCTATGGGCTGTGGACACTAATCTCTGCATTCGTCACCTTTTTCTCTGTGTCTATATCCTTTCACATTTCTTATAAAGACATTTCCATTGCATTTAGGGCCCAGCCCAGTCCAGTACGATTTCACACTTAGTTACATCTGCAAAGACCCTTATTTATAAATATGGCCACCTTCTCAGATAAGATGGGCATGAATTTTGAGAAACTACTATCTAGGCTACTACATGATTTCTTTCAAAGTCTAGAAACAGATCATTCAGTTATTTCCTAAGATTTCTTAAAGAAAAAAAGCTTGTTTCCATATTTAATAATCAAGAGTTATAGAATGTAATGATTACTTTTAATCCAGTGACATCATAATGGTTATATAACTCCTACGGTAATACTAGGAAGCATTGCCTGTATATGACCCAATTTACAAAAACTGAACATATTTACCAAATGTATTGTGGATAAAGTGAAGGCTTCTGTGGCCAGGATTCTTACCTTGCCCTGGTCAGGCTAGCTCACTACACAGGTGTGGGCAATACGTTGTTATTGACTCTATATAAAAAGCTCTGCCCAGGGCTCCGGGTGATACGGTGGCATGGCTGCAAGGCTGCAGGAGAGCAGAGATGAGACTAGAGTGGTGGCAGCGCCAAGGACAGAGAATGAGATGGCTGTGTGGGTAGAGAGGCCTGGAGGCAGAGACCGGCTTGCTGCATGGAGACTTGCTCTGAGTGGACGGGATTCTAGTGACTGACCTGCCACTGTGGAAATAAAGTTGGGTATAAACCCTTTCAGCCCAAGAATGTTCCACTGTCATTTCTTTGGTCCCATTGAATCCATAGTGAACTTGTTCTGGGCTGAAATCCATTGGCAAGACACATAGTTTGCCTTTATTCTTCATGAAAATTGTCTCCTGAATCCTGTGTATGGGTTACCTCTCCTATTAGATAGAAGGATGTCGGTTGAAGTTGTTGGCAGTCTTTACATCGGTGCGACACTGGGAAGCACTACTTTGACAACTTCTCAGGTGCTCTGGAGCTCACCAGCATGAAAGCACTGCTTTAAGAGTAACAGGTGATTTCACTTGGGATACCCATTTATTTCTTGAAACAAGCCAGTAAGTTAGGCATTAATATTTTTCCTTTACCAATACCGAATAGAAAGCCTAAATGAATCGACTTGTGTTAGGCAGTTCACTAAGTTGTTGGTAAGAGTTGGACCAAAAATTTACTCATGTCATTTAATACAATATTTACTGTTTCATGAACTGAAAAATGTAGTAAGAATACAAAAACAAGCAATCTTTAGCACACTAACTTCACCTACCTGGAATATATCTCTCTTGTTTTTCTGGTTCCTTTTTTCTCAGGCTGGATGCAGTAGAGAAATCCAGTATTCAGCCCCAGACACCAACAGTGTTAGCTGCCAGAGCTTCTGGTGCCTCTTATGCTCTGCCTGGCAACTGTGTTCCAGGGAATCCCGGCACTTGGAGGACCCCATATGCTGCAGGCACGTCCTGACCCCCACAGGCGTATCCCTTTCCCTCCTACAGGGAAATTCTCATGTGAAGGAAATGGCAGGGAAATTCAGATTTGGTTATTTAGATGGTCTTTGCCAAGATATCTTTCTGGCCTGTAAAAATGGGTTCTTTACATTCACTGGTTAGCCACCCATGGGGAAAAAGTTATTCTTATCCTAGTGTAGAAAACAAACATCACAATAACAGTCAACCTTTCAGTACTGCTCTTTGCTAATCAGTAGGAACTGTGAATTAAAACTCATGAAATAAACAGAATCGCAATTGCTCCTTTTCATCTTGCCTGTGAAGTTGCCTTTCTCATCTAGAAAATGCAAAAGGAAATCAGGAGTTGAAAATAAGGTGATTAATGTATGGATCAGATAGTACGGACCAGAAAAGGGAATATACAACTATGTAAAAGAATACTCAGATCTCTCCTAGTCTATACTTCATATATTTTTATCAGTTGTGTATCTTAATTTTTGTTAATTTTGGATGTGTGATAAATGTTGTTTTTCTTATGTATATATTACGTTTCACACAATAAACGTGAAATTTTAGCATTCGATTGAAAACATTTGTCCAAGTGTTTTTATTTTGAGAAAAATTCCAAGTTAAGTTTGCTTCATAGAAAGGATCTGTAAATTATGATATTGTTAAAGGTTTGTAAAGGCACTGTCTCACTACCTTGTTCAAGGGAGGTAATTTAAAGAGAACTAACAATGCTTAAAATTTCATTGCCTCTAAGACCAACTACACAGGTCTCATAAGTCATGAAAACCTGTAGACTCTGAACAATGTAATCACTTACAGAGTCTTGCAGGGGTGACTTTAAATTAATAACATTTAGAAATCAGCAATACTGTGGGAAGGATTAGGGCAAAACGTTGATTTTTCTTTTCATGGTTTCTCAGCCTCTTGGAGTATGTGAGGTTTTAAAATGTCACCTTACAAAAAAGGATGCCAGTCAAGCAGACCCCAATAAAACAGATTCCTCAAGATAACACTGAACGTTGCACATATAAGTTCTCAGTATTTGTATTATCCTAGGTTAGAACAACATCTTCAGATCACAAGGCATAAGGTACTATCCAAAAAAGAAATTATTCAGTTTAATCTGTTTTCTTTCCTTTAAAAGAGTGTAATAACACAAGACCTTGATGTCACAAGGATTTAAAGAGAATTTTATGGACCTTCAAGTTTATCTCAGAATGTCTCTGGTATTCAAAAATGTTACTCACCAGCCACATGTGTCTATTTGAATTAAATTAAAATTAACTTATATTAAACAAAATAAAAAATTCAGTCATTTGGTCACAATAGACACATTTGAAATCCTTGATAGGTCATGAAGCTAGATACTTTCCTTATCACAGTGAGCTCTGTATGACACTGCTGGTATAGGTTCGTCAAGTTTGGAAACAAGTTCTTGGTGCTAGGCATGGGATGACATCCAATTCGCATTTTAGACAATTTGTTTAGGAGGCAATGTGAATAATGGATTTTTGAATGAATGACTAGAGGCTGGAGACCGGAGTGGATTCCTGACTTTCACTGCTGGAAGACTTCCTTGCGTTCTCATCTGAAATAAGCCTGCCTTCCGTGTGCACCTATGGCTGAGTGCATTTTCCAAATTCAATAACCCAGTCCACATGTTCTTATAACATGATGTTACCACCCTTCCATTGTGAGGTGAGGACTGTAATTTTCAAGAAGCTGGATTATGGTGACAGTGCGGCAGGGTCATAAAGGCAATGCGGCTCTCCCCGGCTCTCGGTGGTGATATGGATCACTGTGGAGTTACAGTCTTGAGCGTATAAATAATTCTGCCCTTGCTTAAGTGGCGAGATCCCATGGAGACGTCACATTGAGACAGAGAGAGAGATCACTAAGCAGCCACAATTGTTCCAGTCCCCTGCTGTTTGAGTGTTCCTAGACCAGACACTTCAGTGATTCCAGCCCCTAGCTAACTCGGAGTGGAGACAAGAGAGCTGTCATGAACAATTCCTGTCCAGACTGTAAATTTATCAACCAAAACAATGTAAGCCACACAGTTTTGGAGTGGTATGTTATGCAGCTCCAGTAACTATAATAGCACTTATACTATATTGTGATATTTAATCAATAATTAGGCTTTATTTGATTATAATCAGTCCCTATTATAATTACTCCTTTATATAGCCAACTCCACTATGTTAGTTCCTTGAAAGTAGCAGTTAATTTTGTATCTCCAGTGCTCTGATAAATGGCTGGTAGTAAGGGATAAGGAACAGACCTCAGTTAACAGTATCCTTGTAGACACAGTGTCAGTATGAGGCAGTTGAGGCTTGGATATCATTATGTGGTCTTAGTAACAAAGAGAGCGAAGAGCGAGCTGTAAGATAATTTATCTTCTGAGGTGGATTTGTATCCTTAAAGATGATAGGAGGAACCTTATAATAGCAAAAGTTGAAATGGTTATTCTTCTTTTAAATTAGTCTTCCATAAGTCTCTTCTTAGATTTTCATATTTCTAATACATAGAGTAATTTACAAGATGATGGAGAAAAAATGAAGATATAATACATGTTACATATATATATATGATTATTGAATAAATTGGATTAGGATGGGTATAAACTAGAGAATACAGACTTTTCATAGTCCTAAGATTAATTCTTCATTCAACTGTGTGATTATTCAGTGATCAAAACAACAAATCCAGTCCACAAGTAATATTTCCTTTTCTTGTCTGATTTAAAGCCTCTACTTTGTTCCAAAAAGAGTCTCAGTCATATTGGAGATCAGCAGAAAAATGCTACATCTAGTTCTTGTACAACTGCAGGAAACAACATTCAGGAATAAAGGAGAACAGTTCTTAATTTGACTCAATTTATTACTCAGTGTTGATGCCTTCTGAATATGGTAGATGTCTAAATGCTTGCTCTTTTACCTATTCATGTTTCGGGGTTTCCTGAGAGATCTCTCTGACCTGAAGAATGTGAGCCCACACTCTGACTGGCCATTGTCTCTCCCCTTCTTACCCCTCTGGGCTTTGACTAGTCAGTGTCTGAATGCAGGCGTAAACCTTTACCTCTGCTTACTGAGTGTGATTGTTAATTTTATGTGTCATCTTGATTGGGCTGTGGGGTGACAGGTATTTGGTCAAACACTATTCTGTATGTTTTTATGAGGATGATTTTGAATGAGATAAACATTTAAACTAGTAGACTGAGTAAGCAGACTGCCTTCCCCAGTGTGGGTGGGCCTTGTGCAATCAAGTTGAAGGCCTGAATATAACAAAAAGAGACTTATTTTTCTCCAAGGAAGGGATAATTATTCCTACCTTATGGTCTTTTAGCTAGACTTTAACTTTTTCCTGCCTTCAGACTGGAACCAAAATAACAACGCTTCCTGGATTTTGAGCCTGTGGACCTATACATTTGAAATACACCATCAGCTCTCCTGTTCTCAGCCTTGGACTCATATTGGAATTGCACCATCAGGTCCCACGTGCCTGGCTCATTGTCGTACCTCATCTGCAAATCATGACTCTTGCTCAGACTCCATAACCATGTGGGCCAATTACTTTTTCTTTTATTAAGTTATTATTGATATACACTCTTATGAAGGTTTCACATGAAAAAACAATGTGGTTACTACATTTACACACATTTTCAAGTCCCCACCCATAGCCCAATGCTGTCACTGTCCATCAGTATAGTAAGATGACACAGATTCACTGTTTGCCTTCTCTGTGCTACACGGTTTTCCCAGTGAGCCCCACACACCATGTGTACTAAACATAATACCCCACAATCCCCTTCTCCCACCCTCCTCACCTGCCCTCCCACACCCCTCCCCTTTGGTAACCACTAGTTCCTTCTTGGAGTCTCTGAGTCTGCTGCTGTTTTGTTCCCTCAGTTTTCCTTCATTGTTCTACTCCACAAATGAGCGAAATCATTTGGCACTTGTCTTTCTCTGCCTGGCTTACTTCACTGAGCATAATATCCTCCAGCTCCATTCATGTTGTTGCAAATGGTAGGATTTGTTTCTTTCTTATGACTGAATAATACTCCATTGTGTATATGTATCACCTCTTCTTTATCCATTCATCTACTGATGGACACTTAGGTTGCTTCCATACCTTGGCTATTGTAAAAAGTGCCGCAATAAACATAGGGGTGCATATGTCTTTTTGAATCTGAGAAGTTGTATTCTTTGGGTAAATTCCAAGGAGTGGGATTCTCAGGTCAAATTGTATTTCTATTTTGAGTTTTTTGAGGAACCTCCATACTGCTTTCCACAATGGCTGAACTAGCTTACATTCCCACCAGCAGTGTAGGAGGGTTCCCTTTCTCCACATTCTCACCAGCATCTGTTGTTCTTAGTCTTTGGATGCTGGCCATCCTTACTGGTGTGAGGTGACATCTCATTGTGGTTTTAATTTGCATTTCCCTGATGAATAGTGATGTGGAGCATCTTTTTATGTGTCTGTTGGCCATCTGAATTTCCTCTTTGGAGAAATGTCTCTTCATATCCTCTGCCCATTTTTTAATTGGGTTATTTGCTTTTTCGGTGTTGAGGCATGTAAGTTCTTTATATATCTTGGATGTTAACCCCTTTTCAGATATGTCATTTACAAACATATTCCCCCACAATGTAGGATGCCTTTTTGTTCTGTTGATGGTGTCCTTTGCCATAAAGAAGCTTTTTAGTTTGATGTAGTTCCATGAGTTCATTTTTGCTTTTGTTTCCCTTGCCCAAGAAGATGCATTCAGGAAGAAGTTGCTCATACTTATATTCAGGAAATTTTTGCCTATGTTGTCTTCTAAGAGTTTTATGTTTTCATGACTAACATTTAGGTCCTTGATCCATTTTGAGGTTACTTTTGTGTATGGGGTTAAACAATAATCCAGTTTCACTCTCTTGCATGTAGTTGTCCAGTTTTGCCAACACCAGCTGTTAAAGAGGCTGTCATTTCCCCATTGTAAGTCCATGGCTCCTTTATCATATATTAATTGACCATATATGGTTGGGTTTATATCAGGGCTCTCTAGTTTGTTCCATTGATCTATGGGTCTGTTATTGTGCCAGTACCAAATTGTCTTCAGTATTGCGGCTTTGTAGTAGAGCTTGAAGTTGGGGAGCATAATTCCCCTTGCTTTATTCTTCCTTCTCAGGATTGCTTCGGCTATTCGGAATCTTTTGTGGTTCCATATGAATTTTAGAACGATTTTCTCTAGTTCGTTGAAAATGCTGTTGGTATTTTGATAGGAATTGCATTGAATCTGTAGGTTGCTTTAGGCAGGATGGCCATTTTGACAATATTAATTCTTCCTATCCATGAGCATGGGATGTGTTTCCATTTATTGGTACCTTCTTTAATTTCTCTCATGAGTGTCTTGTAGTTTTCAGAGTATAGGTCTTTCACTTCCTTGATTAGAATTACTCCTAGGTATTTTATTATTTTGATGCAACCATGAATGGAATTGTTTCCTGCTTTCCCTCTCTGCTAGTTCATTGTTAGGGTATAGGAATGCCACAGATTTCTGTGTATTAATTTTGTATCCTACAACTTTGCTGAATTCAGATATTAGATCTAGTAGTTTTTGAGTAGATTCCTTAGGGTTTTTTATGTACAATATCATGTCATCTGAAAACAGGGACAGTTTAACTTCTTCCTTGCCAATCTGGATGCCTATTATTTCTTTGTGTTGTCTGATTGCCATGGCTAGGACCTCCAGTACTATGTTGAATATAAGTGGGGAGAGTGTGCATCGTTGTCTTGTTCCCGATCTTAAAGGAAATGCTTTCAGCTTCTCACTGTTAAGTATATGTTGGCTGTGGGTTTGTGATATATGGCCTTTATGATGTTGAGCTACTTGCCCTCTATACCCATTTTGTTGAGAGTTTTTTTCATGAATGGATGTTGAATTTTGTCAAATAATTTTTCAGCATCTATGGAGATGATGATGTGGGTTTTGTCCTTCTTTTTGTTGATGTGGTGGGATGATGTTGATGGATTTTTGAATGTTGTACCATCTTTGCATCCCTTAAATAAATCCTACTTAATCATGATGGATGATCTTTTTAATGTATTTTTTAATTTGGTTTGCTAATATTTTGTTGAGTATTTTGCATCTATGTTCATCAGTAATATTGGTCTGTAATTTTCTTTTTTTGTGGTGTCTGCCTGGTTTTGGTATTAGAGTGATGCTGGCCTCATAGAATGACTTTGGAAGTATTCCCTCTTCTTCCCATCTTTCAAAAACTTTAAGGAGGATCGGTATTAGGTCTTCACTAAATGTTTGATAAAATTCACCAATGAAGCCATCTGGTCTAGGAGTTTTGTTCTTATGTTGGTTTTTGATTACCAGTTCAATTTCATTGCTGGTAATTGGTCTATTCAGATTTTCTTTTTCTTTCTGGGTCAGCCTTGAAGGTTGTATTTTCCAAGAAAGTTTTCCATTTCTTCTCTGTTATCCAGTTTGTTAGCATATAATTTTTCATAGTATTCTCTAATAATTCTTTGTATTTCTGTGGTGTCTGTAGTGATTTTTCCTTTCTCATTTCTGATTCTGTTTATGTGAATAGACTCTCTTTTTTTCTTGATGATTCTGGCGAGGGGTTTATCTATTTTGTTTATTTTCTTAAAGAACCAGCTTCTGCTTTCATTGATTCTTTCTATTGTTTTATTCTTCTCAATTTTATTTATTTCTGCTCTAATCTTTATTATGTCCCTCCTTCTACTGACTTTGGGTCTCATTTGTTCTTCTTTCTCTAGTTTCGTTAATTGTGAGTTTAGACTGCTCATATGGGATTGTTCTTCCTTCCTTAGGTAGGCCTGTATTGCAATATACTTTCCTCTTAACACGGCCTTTGCTGTGTCCCACAGATTTTATGGTGTTGAATTATTGTTATCATTTGTCTCCATATATTGCTTGATCTCTGTTTTTATTTGGTCATTGATTCACTGATTATTTAGGAGCATGTTGTGAAGCCTCCATGTGTTTGTGGGATTTTTCATTTTCTTTGCATAATTTATTTCTAGTTCCATACCTTTGTGGTCGGAGAAACTGGTTGGTACATTTTTAATCTTTTTGAATTTGCTGAGGCCTTTTTTGTGGCCTAGTATATGATCTATTCTTGAAAATATTCCTTGTGCATTTGAGAACAATGTGTATTCTGCTGCTTTTGGATGTAAAGTTCTATAGATGTCTGTTAGGTCCATCTGTTCTATTTTGTTGTTCAGTGCCTCTGTCTCTCTTTACTTATTTTCTGTCTGGTTGTTCTGTCCTTTGGAATGAGTGGAGTGTTGCAATTTCCTAGAATGAATGCATTGCATTCTATTTCTCCTTTTAGTTGTTAGTATTTGTTTCACATGTCGGTGCTCCTGTGTTGCGTGCATAGATATTTATAATGGTTATATCTTCTTGTTGGATTGACCCTTTTATCATTATGTAATGTCCTTCTTTGTCTCTTGTGACTTTCTTTGTTTTGAAGTCTAGTTGCATGTAATATCTTTTTCCATCCCTTCACTTTTAGTCTGTGTATGTCTTTGGGTTAATGTGAGTCTCTTGTATGCAGCATATAGATGGGTCTTGTTTTTTAATCCATTTGGTGACTCTATGTGTTTTGATTGGTGCATTCAGTCTGTTTACATTTAGGGTGATTATGGATAGGTATGCAATTATTGGCATTGCTGGCTTTAGATTCGTCATTACCAAAGGTTCAAGGTTAACTTCCTTACTGTCTAAGAGTCTAACTTAACTCACTTAATACACTATTACAAACACAACATAAAGGTTCTTTTTTTTTCCATCCTTTTTCTTCCTCCTCCATTCTTTATATATTAGGTATCATATTCTGTACTCTTTGTCTATCCCTTGATTGACTTTGGAAAAAGTTATTTTAATTTTTGCATTTGCTTAGTAATTATTTGTTCTACTTTCTTTACTGTGGTTTTATTACCTCTGGTAACAGCTGTTAAACCTTAGGAACACTTCCATCTATAGCTCTCCATCCAAAATACACTGTAGAGATGGTTTGTGGGAGGTAAATTCTCTCAGCTTTTGCTTATCTGGAAATTATTTAATCCCTCCTTCACATTTAAATGATAATCTTCCCGGATAAAGTATTTTGGTTCAAGGCCCTTCTGCTTCATTGCATTAAATACATCATGCCACTCCCTTCTGGCCTTTAAGGTTTCTGTTGAGAAGGAAGCATGATGGGCTTTCCTTTGTATATGATCTTATTTCTCTCTGTGGCTGCTTTTAATTGTCTGTCCTTATCCTTGATCTTTGCCATTTTAATTACTATATGTCTTGGTGTTGTCTTCCTTGGGTCCCTTGTGTTGGATGATTTGTGCATCTCCATGGCCTGAGAGACTATCTCCTTCCTCAGATTGGGAAGTTATCAGCAATTACCTCCTCAAAGGTACTTTCTATCCCTTTTTCTCTCTCTTCTTCTTCTGGTCCCCCTATAATGTGGATATTGTTTTGTTTGGATTGGTCACACAGTTCTCTCAATATTCTTTCATTCTTAGAGATCCTTTTTTCTCTCAGTGCCTCAGCTTCTTTGTATTCCTCTTCTCTAGTTTCTATTTCATTTATCATCTCCTCCACTGTATCCAATTTGCTTTTAATACCCTCCATTGTGCTCCTCAATGACTTGATCTCCGACTGGAATTCATTCCTGAGTTCTTGAATATCTTTCCATACCTGCATGAGCATGTTAATGATTTTTATTTTGAACTCCCTTTCAGGAAAAGTCATGTGGTCAATGTCATTTAAATATTTCTCAGGAGTGGTACTAATAATTTTACTCTGAACTAGGTTTCTCTGGCTTTTCATATTTTTATATGGTGCCCTCTAGTGCCCAGAAGCTCTACTCCCTGGAGCTGCCCAGCCCCCGAAGCAATGTTAGAGGTAGCAGGGGAGTGGTATTGTTGCCTGGGGGGAGGAAAGAGCAGTTTCCTGCTTTCCGTTGCCATGCCTGTCTCCACTGCCTGAACCAGTGTGCCGAGCACACAGGTATAAGCCTCCATGGTTTGCGTTTGTAGTTGCTGTAGACAGATCGTCCCTCTGGCTGGCCTAATGCCAGGATAGGGTTTGCCAGTTTGTGAGCCAGGTGGGCTGGCCGGGAGAAAGGCGCAGTAGCCTGCGTATCACGGAGGGTGTACTTGGAGCTGTGTAGGCAGCCAGGTAGCTGGAGCACCTGAAGATCGTCTAAGGAGGAAGATTTATTTTTCCTCCTTAAATATGAGAATCTGTATGAAAAAGCTCCCAACCTGCTGGCAGAGTGCACCCTGACAATTTTGTCTACCTGTCCTCTCTCCTGAGCAGTAAGCTTTGTGCAATCTTTGCCCCTTTAGCAGCCTTCTTGCTAAGGGCTTCCTTGTTAGGATGTCTCTCAGACTGCCCTCCATCTTTTGTCCCAGAGCAGCCAGATATGGATCCCTGCTTTCCTCAAGTGGCTAGAACCTCAGCCTCTCCAGGAATTCTTCCGGTCTTAGCTTTCCACCCCTGTAATCACGAGAGTAACATGCAAGCACACTGAAATGTAGGTTTTTGCTCCCAGAGCTGATCTCTGGAGTTAGGTATTCAGCAGTCCCAGGCCTCCACTCCCTCCCTGCTCCATTTCTCTTCCTCCTGCCCGTGAGCTGGGCTGGGGAAAGGGCTTGGGTCCTGCTGGGCGACAGCTTTAGTACGTTACCCTGTTCTGTGAGGTCTGCTCTTTTCTCCACGTGTATGCAGTCTGGCTCAGTCCTCTTTCCTGTTGCTCTTTCAGGATTAGTTGTATTAATTATATTTTCATATTATATGCAGTTTTAGGAGGAAGGATGTGTCTCAGCTCTCACGCCCCCATTTTTAATCCAAGTTCTACTTGAGCCAATTAATTTTAAGAAATCAAATATATATATATATATTTATATCCTATTGGTTATGAATCTTGGATGCACTGGTGATGCTTCACTCCTTGAAAGGAGGACTTCTTGAGTGAGATTGTGAAGCTCGTTCAATGCTGGCTATCTTCCAAAATCCCACTTGATTCATGAGAAATAATTCATCCTCACCTGTCAATATAGAAAGTGTAATTCCTTTATACTGTAGGCCCTCTATTCACCCTCCCTTTAAGGTGGTTCCAGCCATCCTTTCTCCTTCATGTTTCTTTAATCTGGAGTTAGGATCAAGTGGTTAGGAACCCAATCATTTAGGGTTCAAAGGTCAGGTTCTTTTTAGAGTCCTCTCTGTACCATTCCAGTAACTTGTCAGCACCAGAATTAGCAGAATTCTATATTTCATTGAACTTAAAACCAGGAGTGAGATATAGCAAGGATCTCCCATACTTTATGTTTATCAAGGAAAGATTATGAATGGATCTCTATCCACTCTCCAAAAATTTGCTACTTCCAAGTTTTCTGATTAATCTTCTCAGTACTAGTGATGGACAAAAGGGGATAGACAAATTTTGGGGTCACCTTATAGAAGCTTATGCATGGATGATCTGATATCTGTGTTTGTTCTCAATTATAGAGCCTTAGCTGAGCCTAGATAATAGAAAGACATTCAAATTTAATCTTCCCTTACCTATAAAAAGACATAAAATTAAAGATACACCAGAAAATTTTCCCTGAAGCAGACAAAAAATGGTTTTGAGAAATCAGAGGAAGGAAAAAAAAAACCTCACATCTAATAGGAAATGAGGGAAATTTTATTGCTTTTGAACTAGAGCAAAAATAATAAGTGAATTTTTACATACAGAATTTGGACATAATTTCTTCATATTGAGGAATAGCATAAGCAGGAGCCCAAAGCTAGAGAAGAGTAAACGATGTTAGGAGAATTGACAGTCATTCTTTTCAACTAGGAGTACATGAAAAGGGATGGAAAAATTTAAAAAATGGGAAAACTTAAGTTGGATCAATTATCATTACATAACACCTTATTAATCAGAGTGAGAGGTCTGGACATTGTGTGTGTGTGTGTTTATAGAATGGAAATCCAATTAAGGTTTGGGATCCTGAACAATAACATAATTAGAACTAATTTAAGGACAAGTAATCTTACAGGAAATTAGAATTAAGAGTGCTTGAAAGAATGACTTGGATTACTGTTCACTCAACTGTCCATAAGAAATACATTATTTAGCTTATTGAAAAGGGTTATATAGGAATTAAAAAGACAATTTAAGTATTACCAAAGGAGCACATCCTAAAAGTAACTTGTAGGTTATTTATAAATGAACTCATAAATTAGCTTTTTTAATAAAGAAAGAATGTATTTATAAATGACAGAATCCCAGAAATGCCTCTCCTTTTCCCTTTCCTGCCCAAAGACAAATGAAAAGAGAAATCCTATTCAACTAGGGGTGACACAGATGAAACATGTGACAACACATGTCATTCTGTTGTGTCCAGGTGTGAGTCTGTTGAAATAACTCATGTCTCTTCCTTGTCATTGTATCACATAAATAATTTAAGAAGTTGCATGTCTGATGCAGGAGAACAAACTTCCCAGACATCTTTTACTTGTGGAAATGTATCAGTGAATAAAGAAAATTGAAATCCCATATATTTTTTGAGTAAGAAGAGATTTATTATAGCTAAATAGAAACTTAAATACTAAGTGGAAAGGCTGAGAGAGCAAAGGAAAGAAAAGCAGCTTTCAGGAAATCGGATAGTGTAGAAAGCTCAGATGCAGCCACGAGGATTCTACCTGCCTGAAGCCCAAAGTAGATGATTTTCAAGCTGTTCTGGAGCTTCTGAAAGACAACAATGATTTCAACTATCTACCCATAATAACTGCTGTAAATAATGTTTTCTCCAGTTCTCTCTGTCCTACTGTGTTTGGCTGCTATAACACAATACTACAGATTGGGTGATTTAAATGACAGGCAGTTCTGGGGCCTAAGAAGTCTAAGTTCAAAGTGCTGGCTGACTCACTTCCTGGCATAAGCCCTCTTCTGGTTCACAGACAGCTACCTTTCTCCTGTGTCCTCACATGATGGAGAGAGAAAAACCGATTTCTCTCTCTTCCTCTTCTTATAGGGTCACTAATTTCAGAGACTGAAGAAGAAAGCTAAAATTTTTAACTTTATAAAAGAAACCATGAAAATATATCTTGGTAGTCTTTAAATAGGCAAATATTCTGTGTCATTAGGACACAAAGAGAACCAAGCATGAAAGAAAAAATTGATAAATTAGTTTTCATAAAGCTTAATAGAATAACATCTGTGTTGTTCAAGAGACACTATTAAGAAAATGAATGAGGAAGTCACAGAAAGGAAAATATTCACAATATACATATATGACAATAAACTAGTATCTTGAGTATATAAAGAACACTGACAATTCAAGAAAAAGAAAAGCACCCCAATATCAGTATGAGCATAGAATTCAAATACTTCACTACAAAAGGCATAGAAATGTCTATTAGCATAAAAAAAAATGAATACCTTCAGTAATTATGAGTATGAATTAAAGCCATAAAATCACGTGAGGTATGACATGACATGCAGTAAAAAGAAAAAGGAAAAGAAAGAAAAAAGAGAAAAATAGAAAGGAGAAAATGTAAAAAAGAAAAAGACCCTATTATACTAATTGTTGATGAGGATGTGGAACAATTAGACTACTCATACAATGCTGGTGATAATATAAAATGATACATCAATCACTTTGGAAAATGGGCTGATAGTTTCTTCAAAAGTTTAACATAAAACTGTTATGTGACAGAGACCTTTTACTCCTGGGTAATTGCCAGAAGCAATGAAAACATATTTCTGCATAAAGAATCATACAAAAATGTTGACAGAGGCTTCATTTACAATAGCTAAGAAATAGGAAACAACTTAGACCTGCAACAACAGGTCAATCAAACTTGTGGTATATCTAGAAAATGGAATTCTATATAGTTGTAAAAACTACAAACTACTGATATAGTGACATGGATAAATTTCAAATTGTTATGCTGAGTAAAAGAAGCTAGGCACACAATTTATATATTAAATGGTTTCATATATGTAGGATTCTAGAAAATGCAAACTAAAATATACCAACAAAAAGCATATCAATGGTTATCTTGGGCTGTTGGCAGAGGGAGATGTAGATTGCAAATGGAAATGAAAAGTTTTTTTTATTAAACTTTTAAAAAGTATTAGTTGGAGGGTATCTGATTATAGTTTCATGGGTGCATAAAACTATCAGGATGTATCAACTGGTACATTTTTTATTAATGGATACAGTTTGCTTTATATATATTATTCCTTAGAGTTAATTTAAAGAAACATAAACATTATATTTTTGCCTAACATAATGAATATGCCTGCATTTCCTTCCTTAAAAGGGGAACCACAACTATCCATAAGGATTATATATATCTCTGAATGATATTCACTCCTTTACTAGATTAACCACAATTCCACTTGAGATCCTTTAACTTAAAAACCAAATTATGTGTTTAACCAACATCTTACATAAAATAGTAAGGAAAGATGACAGTGGAGTTGGTTGATATATTCAAATATAAATAATAAAACAAGGAAGAAAATCGCATAGCTGTTACAGCAGTCATGTCTGAATCTGATGTAGGGCTATAGCTGGTACTTTTATACCCAACCCTGCTGTCATCCAGCTCTTCTGCTAGTTGAAATATTTTTCTTTGTTGAGTGATCCTAACTTTCATACTTAAAAGGTCTGAGCTTCTGAACTATTAGTAATCCTGCCTTATTAGGTTGTTACAGAATATCTTTATAACACCCTGGAATATCAAAGTTTTCAGGAAGTCTTCTGAGAATATTCTAAGGCTAGGCTGAAACTTTCTGTTCCAAATATTAAACATCAATTCCATTTTCCTCTCATTAGGCCCAATCACTCCAGGCAATAAAGTAACATTCTTCTTTGCATATTGGTTAAATGGTAAAATAAGCCCAAAGAAGTCAGATGACAGTATTAGCTTGTAGTCCATGGGACCATTTTTCTACTAGGAAATAAGTTTGTTGAAAGGTGCTTAGAGATCTGTTCAGTTACAAAGAATTGAAAACTGTATTTGTCAAAAAAAAAAGAGCCAGGTGACTTTGCTGTTGGAAAGTGAATGAGTGGTATGAACAGGAGTCAGACTAAAGTAAGTTGAAAGCAAAAGTAAGACGGGAATGTGGAGAAATCACATGGTGATTCTTTAGGAAGTGATGTAGAAGGGATGATTAGGGGAATAGTTGGAGAGACAGGGAGAAAGGATGGGATTTTAAAATGTAGATACGTGTTTGTAGGCAGCTGATTATGATCAGGAAAGAGGAAGAAACAGATGATGAAGACAACAGAAATTCAAATTATTTCCTAATTAAATTTGACTGTGTACGCCTCTCTATATGCAGGCATATGGAACATTTAACTTCAGTCATGATGAGAACCGCCTCTCTTCTTTCTATTCCCTTGATCACTGATGATCAGATCAGACTGCCTAAGAAACCATTGTTTTGGCTCACATGATCCCATCAAGTCCACCAACTCTCTTGCCTTCATGCTGTAATTGAGGCATCAACTTTGTATGATGTTGCTGGGAGGCTTAAATCCTAAAGTCCCTCCACTTTCCACTCCACAGGAATATTTTTGTCTGATATGAATTATTCTTTCCTTACATTTCTTTTCTAGATATTTCTTTCTCTGTTCTTCAAAATCTATTTTGCTAGGTTTTTGGACACAAATAAAATTATAATCTCCTCAATGGCTTTAAATGTTTGGAAACAAAAGCCAGAAAGATAAGTGCTTCCAGGCACCTCTGTTTTCTGCCAAGACCTAAATTTTCCCTAAGGCACAAACATGACACTGTTTAAGAAAGCAGAAACAAGGCACCTGCCTAAATATGGAAGAGATAAAAAATATCTGGAGGAAAACAAAACAAAGCAAAACAATTCTCTCACAGCTCACACTGTGTTCTAAAAAAGATATATAGAAATATACGATAGATAGATGTACACATACTTTTATCATTTATATAGATACATATTTCAGGAAATGATAGATAAGACTCCAGGGCCACAAGCCAAGTCAATTTCAAAATCTGTCCTTGAAGCTTTTCCACCTAATCAATTCCTGCCTTTTACATATATGTCTTTTCCTCCACTGATGAACCTATCAATTCTCCATGACCCCACATTACCTCTATAATAGCTCCCTTCCTAACATGTAAGAAAAACCTAGAAGTAGGGAAAGCAGTTTGAATGGTTCAAATGGTTATTTTGATTGAGGTATATAATATAAAGATCTTAAAACTAATGACATTTTCCAACAAATGGTAAGATAAACTAAAGAAAAAAATATTTTTGGCAAATTAAAAATAAAATAAAATGTTCCATTATTCATTCATTTGATCTTTAAGTGACTATACTGTATGGAGAGTGTACTGTACTAGAAATGTAGTCATTTCTGACCTAAATTATTATCAAAGAGCCTAGTTACTGGCTGCCCCACTTTGTATCCAGAGCCCCTAGTGGTGCAAAGCTTCTGCATACAGTTTGTGGAGCTCTGATTTGCTGGCTTACTTTAAAACATTTAAAGTTAACTTTATTAAACATGGGTCACTTAATTAAACTGAAATAAAACATTTAATTAAAGCCATTAATCCATACTCACACTCTGAGGTGATTTTATTACAAAGGGGAAATTTTTCTAAATACAAAAACCACTAAATATATAAAAAACATAAATAAAATACTGATCTTTTCCCCTTGGAATCTATGCCACTGTTTGGCTGGAATCTCTGCTAGTGTTTGCCTTCACTTTTAGACCTTTACTTAAAAAAAGAAACTAAAATCCTGGCACTTGAAGTTTAGCTAAGTAGTTTAAGTTCACAGCAGTACAAAATGAGATGGAGGATAATCTAGTAATAGTGGTAAACCTCACCTGGCAACTTTTCCTGCTTTCTTTGCTTTCTTAGGTCATATTGGAATTTTCCTTAGGTTTCCTTTTCAATGCCCTTTATGAACATCATAACTTGTTTCATACCCATATTTTTGCAGTAAAGAACCTAGCACAGAAGAACAGAACATTTTTCATATGTAACAATTTCTGATTTTTTACTTTGAATGCAGCTCTGTGACAGACAATATAGGCAAACACACGGAAACACAGAAATAGCTGCACATTAAATAGGGGATATTGTCATATGAAGGAAATCAACTAGATAAATGAAAAAATATATTTGTATGAAAGTCCTTTCACGTTAGTTTGTTTTAATCATGAAAACAGTTTTGACTCACAAATAGTTTGGTTAGAAAGGGCAATGGACACTTGTCCCATGAAATTGCCTTTTAAATATAGGATATAATGTACATTCACTAAGTGGAAACAGCAATAGCTGGATTGCTTCATAATTGCCATTAAAAAACAACCATCAAAAAAACATTCTCTTGCATAAATACTCTGCCCCTCATTAATGATTTGACTACCTGGGGTCAAAGACAAAGAGGTTGTTTGTCGATGCTTGACCATCTGCATTCCCAATACATTTACTTTTTTACAGTAAGTTAATAAAAGTACATGTACAATGTATCTCACAATGTCTTGGTGCTTATGGATCCTTCAGACCCAACAGCAAGGGTTTTTCGGTATGCGACACATTTTGTAATAACTTTTTTAAAGAAAGAGATGGAAGAAAGAATATTTTGGATACTAGATTTTCTTAATATGAAACACAGGTTATTTAGACTTTTTTCTTAATGCAACTACAGTTGCCAAAATGGAATCTCTTATGTATCATCATGATATCTTAATGTTTTAATTTGAATAAGCAAAATGAGGAGAATGTGAGCTTCACTCACAAAAAGATAATAGCTTCCTAATTACTATGGGTCTTTAACTAGGTTATCAGCTTTCCAAGCTCTCAGCAATTGGCTTACTTTATGTTAGGAACTGAGAAGGACCTTCAGATTTAATAAGGAATCCGAGATCAAATGAGCTAAAATTTGGCTAATTCCATTCAATTTTATGAGGGCAGAGTTAGAGAAAGGAGGATGAAAGAGTGATGAAGGAAACCAAATTTATCACTTTACAAATTCTGCATTCTTTACATATTACATATTTTAATTAAAAAACTACCCCATATAATGTTTTGTATAAGAAACTTTAACCCAAGTTGTAGCAGGTGCTTTGGGTGCTGTGTGCCTTATCCTTTGGGCTTCACCACTTCAGTATTTAGCAACTGAATTTCTAACCCCCGGCCTGGCACATCTTTGAAGACTCTCTTGCTTGTTGGACCCTGCTTGGCCCCATGAATAGGACATCAATCATAATCTCTCTAATGGTTTTAAGTTTTTGTTAACAAAGTGCATAAAGGCAATTCTCTGCAAGCACCTCTGCTTTCTGCAGAACAAATCTCCCCCAAGGAGAGAAAGCACAGACACTACTTTATTAACACCATCCCCAACTCCGACAACCTTTAACCACTGACTGAAGAAAGTCCATGTATGAATTCCTCAGCTCCCCCATGCTTCCAGTGAGATAAATCTCAGCCACGTGGTTTATGCTTTACTCCAGGAAGTTTCCCAGCACGATTAAATTCCAGGTGCTCACAGTGGTAGCTGGCTTGGTAACACACCTTTGATGGTTGCCTTTTCTTCCTCGTCTCATTTTCTAATCCTTTGTCAGAGTTTTCCTTCATCTCCTAAGTAAGCTGCCTTCACTTGAATCTTCACTCCTGAAGATACCCAAACAAAAATACTAGTTCTGTCGCCTAAAAATTAATTTTCTTGCAAAGAGCTTTTGCGCAAATGCTACATAAGGGAAAATTTAAGTGTAATTACACGACCTCTTTCCACAAGAGGAGAGAGGATGTGGTGATTAAAAAGAAGATTTACTCTGTTTTATTAGCTCAAAGAAATTGCACAGCTGTCAATTATAAGCAAGTGTTAGGTCAGAACAGGATATTCTATTAAACTGCTTCATTTGGTGTTACTTTGTATATTTTAATTCCTCACTGATTTTTCTTCCCATGACATATGAATTGTCTAGACTTTTTTTCTTATTAAGGTACCATTGATATACAATCTTATGAAGATTTCACATGAGCAACATTGTGGTTATACATTCACCCATATTATCAAGTTCCCCCACACACCCCATTGCAGTCACTGTCCATCAGCATAGTTAAATGCTATAGAGTCACTACTTGTCTTCTCTGTGTTATACTGCCTTCCCCATAAGCGCCCTATATTATGTGATATGATCATAATGAGCCTTATCCCCTTTCCCCTCCCTCTGCACCCACCCTCTCCACCCCTTCCTTTGGTAACTGCTAGTCCTTTCTAGGAGTCTGTGAGTCTGCTGATGTTTTGTTTCTTCAGTTTTGCTTCATTATTATACCCCATAAATGAGTGAAATCATTTGGTACTTGTCTTTCTCTGCCCAGCTTATTTCACTGAGCATAATATCCTCCAGCTCCATCCATGTTGTTGCAAATGGTAGGATTCCTTTTCTGCTTAGAGTTGAATATTCTATTGTGAATATGTACCACATCTTCATCCATTCATCTGCTGATGGACACTTACATTGCTTCCATATCTTGGCTATTGTAAATAATGCTGTGATGAGCTTAGGCCTAGGAGTGGAATTCCTGGGTCAAATGGTATTTCTGTTTCTATTTTTTTTGAGGAATCTTCATACTGCTTTCCACAATGGTTGAACTAATTTATATTCCCACCAGCAGTGTAGGAGAGTTCCCCTTTCCCCACATCCTTGCCAGCATTTGTTGTTGCTTGTCTTTTGGATATTGGCCATCCTAACTGGTGTGAGGTGATATCTCATTGTGGTTTTAATCTGCATTTCTCTGATGATTAGCGATGTGGAGCATCTTTTCATGTGCCTGTTGGCCATCTGAATTTCTTCTTTAGAGAAGTTTCTATTCATGTCCTCTGCCCATTTCTTAATTGGATTAGTTGCTTTTTGTTTGTTAAGGTGCGTGAGTTCTTTATATATTTTGGATGTCAACCCCTTATTGGATATATCATGTACAAATATATTCTCCCATACTGTAGGATGCCTTTTTGTTCTACTGATTGTGACCTCTGCTGTACAGAAGCTTTTTAAAAGTTTGATGTAGTCCCATTTGTTCATTTTTGCTTTTGTTTCCCTTGCCTGAGGAGATGCTTTCAGGAAAAAGTTGTTCATGTTTATATTCAAGAGATTTTTGCCTATGTTTTCTTCTAAGTTATATGGTTTCATGACTTACATTCAGGTCTTTGATCCATTTCAAGTTCACTTTTGTGTATGGAGTTAGATAATAATCCAGCTTCATTCCCTTACCTGTAGCTATCCAGTTTTGCCAACACCAGTTATTGAAGAGGCTGTCATTTCCCCATTGTATGTCCATAGCTACTTTATCATATATTAATTGACCATATATGCTTGGGTTTATATCTGGGCTCTCCAGTCTGTTCCATTGGTCTATGGGTCTGTTCTTGTGCCAGTACCAAATTGTCTTGATTACTGCAGCTTTGTAGTAGAGCTTGAAGTCGGGGAGCATACTACCCCCAGCTTTATTCTTCCTTCTCAGGATTGCTTTGGCTATTCAGGGTCTTTTGTGGTTCCATATGAATTTTAGAACTATTTATTCTAGTTCATTGAAGAATGCTGTTGGTATTTTGATAGGCATTGCCTTGAATCTGTAGATTGCTTTAGGGAGGATTGCCATTTTGACAGTATTAATTCTTCCTAACCATGAGCACAGGATGTGTATCCATTTATTGGTGTCTTCTTTAATTTGTCTCATGAGTGTCTTGTAGTTTTCATGGCATAGGTCTTTCAACTCCTTGGTTAGGTTTATTCCTAGATGTTTTATTCTTTTTGATGCAATTGTAAATGGAGTTGTGTTCCTGATTTCTCTTTCTGTTAGTTCATTGTTAGTATATAGGAATGCCACAGATTTCTGTGTATTAATTTTGTATCCCGAAACTTTGCTGAATTCAGATATTAGTTCAAGTAGTTTTGGAGAGGATTCTCTAGGAGTTTTTATGTACAATATCATGTCATCTGCAAACAATGACAGTTTAACTTCTCCCTTATGAATCTGGATGCCTTTTATTTCTTTTTGTTGTCTCATTGCCATTCCTAGGACCTCCAGTACTATGTTGAATAGAAGTGGGGAGAGTGGGCATCCTTGTTTTGTTCCTTATCTTAAGCTATCAGCTTCTTGCTGTTAAGTATGATGTTGGCTGTAGGTTTCTCATATATGGCCTTTATTATGTTGAAATACTTGTGTTCTGTACACATTTTGTTGAAAGTTTTATCATGAATGGATGCTGAATTTTGTTGAATGCTTTTTCAGCATCTTTGTGGATGATCATGTGGTTTTTGTCCTTCTTTTTGTTGATGTGGTGGATGATGTTGATGGATTTTTTAATATTGTACCATCTATGCATCCCTGAAATAAATCCCATTTTATCATGATGGATGATCATTTTGATATATTTTTGAATTTGGTTTGCTAATAGTTTATTGTGTATTTTTGCATATATGTTCATCAGGGATATTGGTCTTTAATTTTCTTTTTTGTGGTGTCTTTGGTTTTGGTATTAGAGTGATGCTGGCCTCATAGAATGAGTTTGGAAGTATTCCCTCCTTTTCTACTTTTTGGAAAACTTTAAGGAGGATGAGTATTAGTTCTTCTCTAAAGGTTTGATAAAAATCTGCAGTGAAGCCATCTTGTTCAGGGTTTTTGTTCTTAGGTAATTTTCTAATTATCAATTCAATTTCATTGCTGGTAATTGGTCTATTCAGATTTTCTGTTTCTTCCTGGGTCAAACTTGGAAGGTTTTATATCTCTGAAAGATGTCCATTTCTTCTAGGTTATCCAGTTTGTTAGCATAAAATTTTTCATAGTATTCTCTAGTAATTCTTTGTATTTTTGTGGTTCCATAGTAATTTTTCCTTTCTCATTTCTGACTCTGTTTATATGTGTAGTCTTTTTTTCTCAATAAGTCTGGCTAGGGGTTTATCTATTTTGTTTATTTTCTTAAAGAACCAGCTCCTGGTTTCATTGATTCTATTGTTTTATTCTTCTCAATTTTATTTATTTCTGCTCTGATGTTTATTATGTCCCTCTACTGACTTTGGGCCTCATTCGTTCTTCTTTTCCTAGTTTCACTAATTGTGAATTTATAATGTTCATTTGGAATTATTCTTCCTTTTTGAGGGAAGCCTGTATTGCAATGGCCTTCACTGCGTACTACAGATTTTGAGTTGTTGAATTGTTGTTTTCATTTGTGTCCATATATTGTTTGATCTCTGTTTTTATTTGGTAATTGATCCATTGATTATTTTGGAGCATGTTGTTAAGCCTCCATGGGTTTGTGGGCTTTTTTGTTTTCTTTGCACAGTTTACTTCTAGTTTTATGTGTTTGAGTCTGAGAAGCTGTTTGGTACAATTTTAATCCTTCTGAATTTACTGAGGATCTCTTTGTGGCCTAGAATGCGATCTATTCTGGAAAATGTTCCATGTGCACTTGAGAAGAATGTGTATCCTACTGCTTTTGGGTGGAGTGTTCTGTAGATGTCTGTTAGGTCCATGTGTTCTAATGTGTTGTTCAGTGCCTCTGTCTCCTTACTTATTTTCTGTCTGGTTGATCTGTCCTTTGGAGTTAGTGATCTGTTGATGTCTCCTAAAATGAATGCTTTATGTTCTATTTCCCCCTTTAATTCTGTTAGTATTTGTTTCACATATGTAGGTGCTCCTTTGTTGGGTGCATGGATATTTATAATGGTTATATCCTCTTGTTGAATTGACCCTTTATCATTATGTAATGTCCATCTTTGTCTCTTGTTACCTTCTTTGTCTTTAAGTCTATTTTGTTTGATATAACTACTGCAACTCCTGCTTTTTTCTCCCTATCATTTGCATGAAATATCTTTTTCCATCTCTTCACTTTTAGTCTGTGTATGTCTTTGTGTTTGAAATGAGTCTCTTGTATGCAGCATATAGATGGGTCTTGTTTTTTTTATCCATTCAGTGACTCTATGTCTTTTGATTTTTGCATTCAATCCATTTGTATTTAGGGTGATTATCTATAGATATGTACTTACTGTCATTGCAGGCTTTTGATCTGTGGTTACCAAAGGTGCAATGGCAACTTCTTTACTATCTAACAGTCTAACTTAACTTGCTTATTATGCTATTTCAAACATAATCTAAAGGTTTTTCTTTTTTTTCTCCCTCTCTTCTTCCTCCTGCATTCTTTATACAGTAGGTGTCATATTCTGTACTCTTTGTGCATCCCTTGACTGACTTTGTTGGTCGTTGATTTAATTTTGCATTGGTTTATTAATTAATTGGTCTACTTCCTTTACTGTGGTTTTATTTTCTCTGGTGACAGCTATTTAGCCATAGAAGCATTTCCATTTAGAGCAGTCCCTTTAAAATACACTGTAGAGATGGTTTGTGTGACATAAATTCCCTCAACTTTTGCTTGTATGGAAATTGTTTAATCCCTCCTCTAAATTTAAGTGATAAATCTTGTTGGGAAGAGTATTCTTGATTCAAGGCCCTTCTGTTTCATTGCACTGAATATATCATGCTACTCCTTTCTGGCCTGTAAGGTTTCTGTTGAGAAGTCTGATGATAGCCTGATGGGTTTTTCTTTGTATATGATCCTTTTCTCTGGCTGTCTTTAATACTCTGTTCTTGTCTTTGATCTTTGCCATTTTAATTATTATATGCCTTGGTGTTATCTTCTTTGGACCCCGTGTTGGGAGATCTGTGCACTTCCATGACCTCAAATCTATTTCCTTCCCCAGACTGGAGAAGTTTTCAGCAATTATTTCCTCAAAGGGACTTTCTATTCCTTTTTCTCTCTTCTTCTCTGGTACCCCATAATGCCAATATTGTTCCATTTGGATTGGTCACACAGTTCTCTTAATATTCTTTCATTCCTAGAGATCCTTTTTTTCTCTCTGACTCAGCTTCTTTGTATTCCTGTTCTTTAATATCTATTTCATTTACTGTCTCTTCAACCTCATCAAATCTTTTAAATCTCTCCATTGTATGTTTAATTTCGATATTGTATTTTTAGAAGTTTCTCTTTCTTGAATTCCTCCTTGAAGTCTTGAGTATTTTTCTGTAGCTCCATGAGCATGTTTGTGATTTTTATTTTGAAATCTTTATCCAGAAGATTGGCGATTTCAGTTTCACTTAGCTCTATTTCTGGTGTTTGAGGGATTTGGGATTGTACCAGTTTCTTTTGTGGTTTCATATTTCTAATGATTACTATGGAATAATAACTTTGTGTATGCGGCACCCTCTACTGCCCAGAAGCTCTGCTCTCTGGAGCTGTCCATCCCCTGGAGTGATGGTGGGGGTCGCAGTTGTGTGGTGCCAATGCCTGCTGTGAGTAAAGAGCTCTTTCCTGCTTCCTGGGTACTGTGCCACCCTCCACTGCCAGGGCCAGTGGGCTGAGCACACAGGGAAGAGCCTTTGCATTATGCCCCTGTAGCTGTCATAGGCAGGGCTGCCCTCTGGCTGGCCTGGCAAAATGTCAGGGGCAGCCAGTTTGTGAACCACTGCTGGCTGGGAGGAAGGAGTGGCAGGCTGCATATCACAGTGGGGGGCCTCTTCACTGCATTGTCAGCCAGGGGGATGGAGCACGGGAAGCTCCTGAACATTCCCTAACTGCAGGGCTGAGTGCGCTGGAATGATTTTATACACACTGCCCTTTCTCCTGAGCATCCAGCTATGTGTAATCCTTGCCCCTTTAGTGCCCCTCTCACTACTGGGAAGTCTTTCAAAGTGCCTGCCTTTCTTTTGTCCCAGAGTGGCTGGTTGCGGTACCTGTTCTCCACAAATGCCTGGAATCTCAGTCTCTCTGAGTATTCCATCTGTCTTTTTTTTCCAACCCCTCTAATCTCCAGAGCACCATGTAATGTGGGTTCATGCTCCAATAGAAGATCTCCATGGGTGGGTGTTTATCAGTCCTGGGCTTCTACTCTCCCCACTCCATTTCACTTCCTCCTGCCAGTGAGCTGGAGTGGGGGGAGGGCTTGGGTCCCTCTGTGTTGTGGTTTTGCTACTGAGCCTTTCCATGAGGTCTTCTCTTTTCCCCATATGTAGGCCTTCTGTTGCAGTCTTCTTTCTGGTTACTGTTTCAGGATTAGTTGTATTTGCTGTATTTTCCTGTTATATGTGGTTTTGGGCAGAGGTTTCTGCCTCACTTCTCATGCTGCCATCTTGTTTAATCCAGGAGCCTAGACTTTTAATCTAAGATGTCAAATAATTCACCTAGGGTAGGACTCTGTTCTTTCTTACATATCACTATGAAACCTCTATTCCTATTATTTTCTGTGCTGTAGTCTCCAGGTTTTGACATAGAGTTTTAATGTTATACATAAGTTTCTTGAAGAAATTGTACACACATGCAATTATTATCTTATTTTTAAATCTAAAATTCCATACCCTATTGTTTTGTCATCAGCCTTGGCTATTCACACAAGTTAGCCTATGTTAATTGTAGCATAGAAATCATTAAATTGCTCTGCTTTGTATGTGACACACACATACACATTGTACACATATTACAAAAAAATGTTATCTTTTATAAAAAGCCTAATAACATTCCTTGTCATGTGCAAAAGGCTACAGCATGGCACTGCATTTCTACCTGTAGGGCATCCACAAGGTCATATTGGATTGGATTTTATACCATATTGAAAGAAAGTAAGCAACAGGGGGTAAGAGCTCAAGTTGAATGTTGAGATCAAAGTAGTCCTCATCATTGTTCTGCCTGGTATTAAATGTGTTTCTTAGGCAAGTTATTTAATATATTTGTTCTTCACTTCCTTCATCAGTAAGCAAAGGTACAATTAGAATTAAATTAAACACTACAGTAAAATACTTAGCACAGTAGCCAGAATTAGCATTGTCCAATAAGGGTGCATGCTATTAGAACTACTACTACTAAAATGATAATCATAATTATTTTCTTGTTAACAATGAAAGCATATGTGGTGATCAAATATATTTGCTTTGCCACTATAATCTCACAGTGGCTAGCACATAATTTTCAAAATCTTTATGGAATTTTGAGATACACAATAGATTGCAGTGGGAGTAAAAATCTTGTTTAAGCAGTTTAACTTCCCTGACCTCATCTATATGAAAATGTTGTGTGGTAATTAATCCAGTCAAGCTTTCAATTAATTTCTATAAGGATCCCAAATAAAGCATTTTTTTCTGCATTTGAATGGCCTTGCATATGTTTGCTAACTTAAGTATGGGTGGCAAATGTTCAAAACAATGGAGCCATTGCTGTTATTTTGATAACAGAGACATTGAGCCTTCCTACAAAAGCCTCCCTTGCTTTTTCAACAAGCATCAACTTTGGAAAACATTTCTTTTAAAACATTAATTTGATGCTTTCTGGACACATTACAGAAAATGAAAATCCTTTTAATTATTTCTAACCTCAATGCACAAACACAATAAAAATGTAATGTCAGAGGGAATCAAGCACCAGAAAAATGATTACTTGAAGACAACATCAACTTTTATTTGCTTATTCCCAAATTGCCTGTATTGAGCAAAAACTCAATAGGATAAAGCATTCAGTGGAAACTTTCATAAAAGACTCACATGTAAGGGCTGGTTGGCCTCACTAATAAGTGACAACCAGACATCCTTTTATGTTGTAGCTATCTTCCTGAGACTTAACTTGCTCTCTGGATATGTGTGTTGAATTACTTATATAATAAGGATTTCCTCACACATCAAGGAACTTAACATGTAGTCCATTAGATCTATAGTAAACTGGGTGGTGATGAATTTTTAAATTCTTTAAAACTGAGTTCTTTCTAATATTTCCTCAGTGGTATGTGAATTCCAGCATCTTACTGCCTCCATATAATGAGAGAAATTATATGTATATTTTCATAACTGTTATCAACTAGGAGCCACAGTGTGGGATTAGGTGTTATTAAAGTGATAAATTGGTTAAATAATGTCTGATGCTATACTGACAAGAAGATGTATACTATTCAGCTAATTTGAATAAACTCATCACGCTTAAGAAGCCATCACTCTCTTTGCCTTCTGCTCTGCATATTACCTTATTTAAATATTTCCTTCATAGTAAAATTTCTGGAAAAAGGATTCCATATTTATTGTTTCAACTTCTCCATAATTTTATCCCTCTGTCCTCACATTTTTCTTTATTCTCCCTATTTCCCTGATACTATTTGTGATGAGATCAATCACTGCAAAATTATAAATTGAGTAGGAAAATTTCAACTCCTTTATTATTTGACCTCTGTGCAGCATTAACCCTATTAGCCATTTTCCCCTGCAATGATTTTCTCCCCTGCTTTTGAGATCTGATTTTCTTGGCATTCTTTTTAATCTTTATGTCATGCCTTGTTCATTTTTGTTCTTGTCTTCTGTTGTCCCCTTAAATCAATGGATCTCAAGCTTTATTATACATTGGATCACCTGCAATGCCCATTAATAAAAAAAGCAGGTTTCTGAACCCATCACCAAACTAGATATGAGGAATATTTCAGGAAACTGAATCTTCAAAAGAAAAATAACCCAGAAGATTCTGAGGCACTGTTTTAATCTGTTAGGGTCTCCTCGCATTCCATCAGTAATCTTATTTCACTTAATTGTATTGGCTGATATTGTCTGATCCCAGATAGCCATCATATTTGGATGCCTCCGAAGTCTATTGTATTCAAAATTTCAAAGTAAGATTTCCCACGGTTAATATGTGCCTATCCCACAGGACTTTGACTAAATTTCTAAAAGTGAGTACATCTTTCTTTACCCCCCAAATTTATTTATTCTCTTGTTGGACTAATTTTCATTGGTTGTTTCATCAATCATCATCTGAGTAAAATCTCTTGTGGATAATCCTAATTTCTTCATTATTTTCCCAAGCCCCACACTTATTCATCCTCACTTCCCTCATCAATTACCAAGTTATTAATAAGTCTTTACTCAGAGACAGAAAGAAAAAATAGAATTCCAAAATGGCCTATATTGTCTCAACTGTGGGTCAAAATTTTGAATTTCTTTATATTGAAAGACCCTGTCTGTGGGAAATTTTTAGTCATTCATTCAGCTACTGGAGTATTGCATTTTCTATCTTCAAGCCAAAACTCAGTATTTTATTTAATAGAATATGATAATTTAAAAACTCTTTAGATATATTTATCAATATTCTTTATGTGAAATAAAGTCTATGGAAGGCTTAATTGTGTCTGTTTGGAGTGGCAAGAGTTGAAGTAACTTGGACATCACATAGTTTATCAGAAGAAAATGTTTTAAATAATTGACTTATATTAATGAAAATAATTATTTGTTAAAAGAACTGATTATACTTATATATTCATTGCAAAAATATTTTCCATGATGTGTACAAATGTAATTTTTATGTGTTACTATTTCAATTTTGATAACAAAATTTATTATGAAATTTAAATAAAATATATGAAATATTTTTTCTACTTCTCAGAGAACCTGTTATAATATTAAATGCATAAACCTAGTTAATTTTTGCAATAAATATTTAATAACAATGTAAGTGAAACAATAAATTGTTTCCATGTCTAAATAACTGAACTGCAATGGAGTAGAAAAATTCAGTATATAAATACCACACATATCATATTTAATATACTTAATAATTTTTCCCCCATTGATATTATAAAACTGCCTTCTATTCCTTTTTCTAAAGTATTAATAACTTCCTGATGAATTAAACAATGGCTTGCAGTAAAGATTATTTATTCAGAATTAGATTTTTCAAAAAAAATTCTCTACAAAGAACATTATTTTCTTCATTTGAAATTATAGACTCATGGTCAAGAGCAATTGGTATTTCTGTACTAACACTATACCTTGATCAAATGTGTAATTTATTAAAATGTTTTCCAGTGTTTATCAAAATTACCTTATACATTTTCCTAATGGCAGGAAAAATAAAATGATAATGGGATAATTTTAGCTTAAATGGAGTAGCCACCATGCCATCTGCTGCACATGTCTGAATTGAATATAAGACTGGCCTGGTGCCATCTCTTGAGTCCCTACACTTTGTCTACCCACCTGCCAGAAAGAAGGAATTAATTTATATTTAGATTTTTTAAAAATTCAATAATATCAGTAAATTTTATTAACCTTTACTATTTAATTATCTGAAGTATTCATCTTAGTTTGATTTGGGGAAGAAATAAGTATTTATGTTTCTTCTACCAGTGCCACTTTAAGACATTAGAGTTAGAGTTACATGTTTGCCTTGATTAGTAAACATCTAGGACAAGACTTTACTATCTACAAATGTTAAGTTAGGTCATTTAACCAGCATTTTCTTCTTATGTTCTCTTTTTTATTACCACATCTGCTTTTCTTCTTATTAAACTTGGCCTTCATTATTTGGCATTGACATTCATGACATAATATTAGACTAAATCAGTATCTCCGCCTAATGAACTGAGTCTTCAGTTTACTCAGACTCGTTTGGTTACATTTGTTTCTGATACTCTTATTCTTTGTATCTCGATGTGAGATCTGTAGATACATTCTTCAGTTTTAATGAATTGTTACTGTATGTGTGTGTGTGTACATGCATGTGTGTATGTACATAATTTTGTATTTTTATTCTAATGAAAATTTAAAAAATTAATCAGTGTATTTTTTCTTTGTGACCAGAACTATGAAAAATACAGCCTTTAGATTTCAGTGCTTAAATGCCTTTTTGTTTATCATTATAGTGTCACCTAATGAAACCAAATGATGTCTGGCATAATGTATCAGTAGATGATTCACAATAACTTGAATGTGGAAAAAAAGCAGGAGAATTGAACCATAATATGGCTTACAGTAATTTAGTAAGTTAAATTCAAAGAATGTGCAAAGTAATGATATCTCAATTATGATCCAATGTGCCAAAATAAAAATAATCAAGTATAAAGTAAGAAAACATAAAAAATTCCTTTTTCTAATATATCCAACATTGGTGATATATTTGCAGTAAGACAACATCATTTGTCAACAGTCATATTGTTAATTTCAATTATTGATTGTTTTTTACACTTTTTAATGCTTTATTTACTTATTAAAAGAACATTTACTGATTACATAAGCCATACATCAGTCATAAGGTCATTCTGCCAATTTCCTTAGTTTTTGTCAAAAGTTACTTTATCTGATCATGTTTATTAGGTAAAATCTTACTATATCTGGCATTTATACACATTGTGTCCATGGGTTCACACTGCTGATGTACATATAAATCCACTTGTTATGTGCTCACTAGAGATGAAATAGTGCATACCTATCAAGAGGTCTTTTTAATGTAAGATAATAAAACCATTTGTAAAACATATAGTCTTTTTCCATAAGTTGAATCACATCTGTACATTTGTTGCATAAGTTGTGTCTCCAAAACTTGCAACAGACTAGCCAGTTCTCAGCACTGATGGGCTCCCACATTGTCTATTTATTTTATTGCACTGTCCTTTAACATTCAGTGCACAACACTCGTACCACTTAAAACTGCGATGAGGAAGAAGTTACAGAAGCTACATCTGTACCACAATTGCCCTGAAATAATTAAATTAGTTTTTAAAGCTTCTCTGATATGGACAAGAGAAGCATTGTTATGGAATGTTCTTTATGTATATGAGCTCATAACTGTGACAGACCAAGCTCAGTTTTTCCTGCCTTCCCTTTATATTCACCTCTCAGAGAAACAGCTGCGTGGTTGCTGTCTCCTTCCTTTGCATGTGTATTGACAGCTCTCTATTATGATTTTCTTCTAAGAGGTTTTACACTGGAATATAGCTTCTTTCTTCCTCTACTACCTGAAATCCAGGGTAAAAAGCTAATTTGAATGCATAATATAATTGATTAATAAATTATGTAAGGTTGTTCTCTCCCTCTCTGCTTTCTTTCCACAGTTTTGATGATGCTGAGTTACAGCACAGCTGTCTACTACAGGTCAAAATTCTATCTCAAATATTGCAATTTAGCAGTATCTGGCTGATCAGAGTGGGCTAGCCCCCACTAGCAACATTCCAACCTGTTCTTGCGCAACAGACAAGTGCACTGACAGAAAAATCCAGGGACTTGTTGCTAAAGACTTCAAGACTAATGCTTGTTAGCAAGCGTGTGTATTGACAACTTTGTATTTTGATTTTATTTTAAGAGGTTTCATGCTGGAATATAGTTTCTTTCTTCCTACAATATTTGAAATCCAGGGTAAAAAGCATAATAAATTGATTAATAAACTATGTAAGATATAGCTTTTAAAAATGCAATAATTTGAGTATTCACGTTAACCTAATGTTTTTAAGAAATTATTTTAAAATTTATTTTCTTGAGCTCTTGGTTTTATGCCTGATGAAGAGCTATAACCATCAGATATTTATAAGCTTAGCGGCTGTGGAAAATGTTTATATTCTTCAACATATTTTTAGAAATTTGATTTGGAAAATACTAAAATTCCAATTCTTCAAATGGAAAAAATTTTCTAAGTGTAGCTCAATTATGGCACAAAATTTAAAGGACATTCACTTAGAATTTGATAAATCTCTCCTATGTGCTAAGGCTAAGAACAATGCTTTATAATATAGGATTGCTCTCCAGTTTTAGATCATTTTACAAAGAGATTACATAGGGATGTTTGGCAGATAAATCATAACTGCCCAATATAATAAAAGGCATATTTTTAAACAAGAATCAATGAAGGGACGAAAAGTGGAGGGTCAAAATTCAACAAGACCGCATCTTCACCTAGCAGGAGAAGGCAGAATTTATGCCTAACGATCTCCAAATATTACTTCCCACATCTACCCAGCTTTAGGTCCTATCCCTACAGACCATTCCTAAACTACTAATACTCTTTAGCAGAATGGTCTGAGGATTACAATACAAATTTTAGTTTCCCCTAATGAAAAAATCAGAACAAATGTAAAAATGATCATCAACAAGAGATTTAATTAACATATAAAATGCAAAAGGAAGTTCATTAGAACTGAAATCGTTATATTGCTGCAAACCAGAAACATTCCTAAAAGAGGATGAAGTGAAACATTTAATAATAAAAATTTAGACATGACAAATATAAATTAGAATGACAATTAACAAGGATGGTCATTAATACCAAAGAAACATTTGATATTATCAAATGGACTGTAGGACAATATCATGAGATCTATGCATATAATTCAAGTCTGAGAAGAATGTTTGAGAGAAAGGGGCAAAAGCAATATTAGAAAAAATAATAGTCTTTTCCCTTCTGGAAGATAAGGAGCTTAGAATTTGCCACTACATTTTAAAACATAAAAACTGAACAAACTGAAAAATCATAAATTCTTAGATCTGACAGAGAAGATGCTGTCTCCAGAATTGTCAGAGAAAGGCAAGTGGATACAGAAAATCAGAACTTATGAAAGCAGAAGCACAGGAGCAGTAGATATCTCCACAGGCACCACAGAGTCAGAATACAAAACCCTGAACTTAACAAAGGAAAAAAAGAAAGGACAGAAATAACTCACATCAGAAATGAAAAAGAGGACATCATTACAGATCCTATAGGCACTAAAAGGATAATAAAAAATTGTAAGATTAACTCTATGCCTACAACTTTGATAACCCGGATGAAATGGACCAATTCCCTGAAAGACACAATCTTTCAGAACTCACACAAGAAGTAACAGACAATCTAAATAGGCCTATATCTATTAAAGAAATTTAATCAATAGTTAATAACCTTCAAAAACAGAAAACACCAGGCTCAGATGGGTTCACTTGTGAATTCACCAAACACTTAGGGAAGTAATTATGCAAATTCTCTACAATCTTTTCTAGAAAATAGAAACAAAGAAAATACTTCCTAACTCATTCTATGAGTCCTAATGCCATAAGCCAGGCAAAGACATTATGAAAAAGAAAACCACAGACCAATATTTCTCATGAACATAGATGCAAAAATCCTCAACAAATATTAGCAAATCTAATCCAACAGTGATAAAAGGAATTAGATACTGTGACTAAGTGGAATTTATCCCAGGTATGAAAGTCTGGTTCAACATTCAAAAACCAATTAATTAATCCATCATTTCAACACACTAAAGAGAGAAAAGGCTCATATTAATAGATGGAGAAAATGACAAAATCCAATACATTTTCATGATAAAACTCATCAAACTAAGAAAAGAAAACATCTACAACTTGATACAAAACATAAACAAAAAACTTACAGGTAACATGTAATGGTGAGATATTCAAAGCTTTCATCCTAAAATCAAGAACAAGGCAAGAATGTTCCCTCTTGCCAGTGATTTTCAAAATGTACTCAACACATACCTAATTCAGTAAGAAAAAAAGGAACCAAAGAGTACACAGATTGGTAAGAAAGAAATAAAACTGTCTTTAATTGCAGAGGACATGATTATCTATGTAGAAAATCCCCCCCACCCCCAAATATTGACAAAAAAATTCTGGAGATAATAAGTGATTTTGTTAGTGTTGAAAGATACAAGGTTAATATACAAAAGTCAATCACTTTCCTATATACCAACAATGAACAAGTAGAATTTGAAATTTAAAGCACATTACCATTTATGTAAAAACTCTCAGAGATGAAATGCTTAGGTATAAATCTAACAAAATATGTACAAGCTCTAATGAGGAAAACTACAAAACTCTGATGAAAGATATCAAAGAAGAGCAAAATGAATGGAGAGAAACCATGCTTTAGATGAAAACAATCAATATGTCAAGTTGTCAGTTCTTCTGATATATACATTTAACACAATACCAATCAAAATCAGCAAGTTATTTTGTGGATATTGATAAGCTGATTCTAAAATTTATATGGAGAGGTAAAAGACCCAGAACAGCCAACAACATATTGAAGGAGAAGCGTGAAGTTGGAAGATGACATGCCCAACTTACTTCAAGACATAATATAAAGTTACAGTAATCAAGACAGGGTGGTATTGGTGAAAGAACAGGCAAATATCTCAGTGGATTGGGATAGAGAGCTCTGAAACAGACCCACATAAATATAGTCAAATGATTTTTCAACAAAAGAGAAAAGACAATACAATGGAGCAAAGATAATTTTCAGCAGATATTGCTGAAACAACTGGACATCCACATGCAAGAAGAAAATGAACCTAGATGGGTACCTTACAGCAGTCACAAAAATTAATTCAAGATGCAGCATAGACCTAAATGTTAAGCACAAAGCTCTGAAACTCCTAGAAGGTGACACAGATGAAGACCTAAGTGACCTTGGGTATGATGATGAGTTTTAGATACAATAACAAAGGCTCAATCTATGAAAAAAAGGATAACGTACATTTCATTCAAGTTAAAAACTTTTGTTCTGTGAAAGATAAAGTTAAGAGAATGAGAAGAAAAGCCACAGACTTGGAGA
This sequence comes from Smutsia gigantea, assembly GCA_032199065.1. NCBI lineage: Eukaryota > Metazoa > Chordata > Mammalia > Pholidota > Manidae > Smutsia > Smutsia gigantea. The sequence goes on along the minus strand of JAVSCE010013044.1, from coordinate 154,635 downwards.
AAATATTTTGAAAATGATCTGATAAAGTACTCTTATCCAAAATATACAAGGAATCCTTAAAACTCAACAATAGGGAAAAAAAACATTAAAAGTATAGGAAAAATTCATGAACAGAAACCTCACCAAAGGAGATATATGAATGGAAAATAAACATATTGAAAAGATGTTTAACTTCATGTATCATTAGAGAATTGCAAATGAAAACAACGAGACCACTACACAACTATTAGAATGAGAGAAATTCAAAAAGCTTGAGAACATGAAATTCTAATGATGATCTGGAGTAATAAGAATTCTCATCCATGGCTGGTGGGAATGAAAAATGACATAACTGGAGAGACTTCCGGGAAGATGGCGGCATGAGCAGGGTGGCAGAAATCTCCTCCCAACACTATAATTATCTACAAAAACACAGAAAATACATCTATTCCGAAAAGAGAGACCAGAATACACAGGAAAGCGCACAGCATGCAGCTACACCCAAGAGGATTCGGCACCCCAAGAGGCGGGTAAGATAAGGAGCCACGACCAGGTGGGACCCGAGCCGTCCCCCACCCAAGCACACTGGCGGGAGGAGAGGATTCAGAGCCAGGAGGGAGTGGAAGTACACCCCGCGAAGTAGCCAGCCCCGGAGATCTGCGTGGGGAGCACTGACCCACATCACGCAGTGCAGCAGAGATTGGAGAGACAGAGGGGCAGGATCTGAGCGGGGAACGCGCCAGGGTGCTTGCAGCTGGCTCCCGGGGAGGAAAAAAAAATGCACGCTTTCTTCAGCAGTCTTAAAGAGACAGGAGCCCAGCGGAGGAACCGGATCGCCCGGCACACTCAGCCCAGCAGGCTGGGAGTCCTGGGGAGTTTCAGACGCCTTAGCTGGCGACTGGGGAAGTGTAGCCATACTTACACCTCTCACTGGGATCAACAGCCTCCTATTCATTCCCACCCCTGCCAGAGCGATAAAGGGTCCTGTGGAGCGGCACGGACACAGCTGCGGAACAGTGGGGCAACAGCGCCACCTACAGCATTCCCACAGAATCTACTACGGGTGGGCGTTTGTTTTGTTTTGCTTTGTTTTTTCTTTTTTTCTTTTTTTTTTCTCTTTTTAAAGTCTTAAAGAGCCCAGTTGACATACGTGGCAACTACCAGTGACCAATTCTATAGCCATGAAAAGACAGAGGAATATGGTTCAGACAAAAATCAACCAGACAACCCCAGAGAGGGAGCCTGAAGGGATGGAAATGCAGAGTCTTCCTGAAAAAAAATTCAGAATAAAAGTCATAACCATGCTGATGGACCTACAGAGAAATGTGCAAGAGCTGAGGGAGGAAGTGAGGGAAGTGAGGAAAGACAATGCAGAAATCACACAAGCAATCGACGGGCTTAACAGCAGACTGGATGAGATGCAAGAGACTTAATGGAATAGAAATCAGAGAACAGGAATACAGAGAAGCTGAGGCAGAGAGAGATAAAAGGATTTCTAGGAATGAAAGAATATTAAGAGAACTGTGTGACCAATCCAAACGGAACAATATTCGCATTATAGGAGTACCAGAGGAAGAAGAGAGAGAAAAAGGGATAGAAAGTGTCTTTGAAGAAATAATTGCTGAAAACTTTCCCTCGCTGGGGAAGGAAGTAGTCTCGCAGTCCACCGAAGCTCATAGATCTCCCAACACAAGGGACCCAAGGAAGACAACACCAAGACACATAATAATTAAGATGGCAAAGATCAAAGATAAAGACAGGGTATTAAAGGCAGCTAGAGAGAGAAAAAAGATCACCTACAAAGGAAAACACATCAGACAATCATCAGACTCCTCAACAGGAAACTTACAGGCCAGAAGAGAATGGAATGATATATTTAATGCTATGAAACAGAAGGGCCTCGAACCAAGAATATTGTATCCAGCACGATTATCATTTAAATATGATGGAGGGATTAAACAATTTCCAGACAAACGAAAGTTGAGAGAATTTGCCTCTCATAAACCACCACTACAGGATATCTTAAATGGACTGCTCTAGATGGAAGCACTCCTAAGGCTAAAAAGATGTCACCAGAGAAAATAAAATCATAGCAAAGAAAGAAGACCATACAAATACTAACTAAAGGCAAAGAATAAAACACCTAGTATAGAAAGAATGGAGGAGGAGAAATAAGAAGTGAGAGAAATAAAAAAAATATCAGACAGTGTTTACAATTACTTAACAAGAAAGTTAAGTTAGATTGTTAAATAGTAAAGAAGCAACCCTTGAACCCTTGGTAACCACGAATCTAAAGCCAGCAATGGCAATAAGTACATATCTATCAATAATCACCCTAAATGTAAATGGACTGTATGCACCAATCAAGAGACACAGAGTAATAGAATGGACAAAAAGCAAAACCCATCTATATGCTGCTTACAAGAGACTCACCTCAAATCCAAAAATATACACAAACTAAAAGTGAAGGGATGGAAAAAGATATTTCATGCAAACAACAAGGAGAAAAAAGCAGGTGTTGCAGTACTTGTATCAGACAAAATAGACTTCAAAATGAAGAAAGTAGCAAGAGATAAAGAAGGACATTACATAATGATAAAGGGGTCAGTCCGACAAGAAGATATAACCATTATAAATATATATGTACCCAACACAGGAGCGCCAGCATATGTGAAATAACTACAAACAGAATTAAAGGAGGAAATAGACAGCAATGCATTCATTTTAGGAGACTTCAACACACAACTCACTCCAAAGGACAGATCAACCAGACAGAAAATAAGTAAAGGCACAGAGGCACTGAACAACACACTAGAACAGATGGACCTAACAGACATCTACAGAACTCTACACCCAAAAGCAACAGGATACACATTCTTCTCAAGTACAAATGGAACATTTTCCAGAATAGACCACATACTAGGCTACAAAAAGAACCTTAGTAATTTCAAAAATATCAAAATCCTACAAACCAACTTCTCAGATCACCAAGGTATAAAACTAGAAATAAATTTTAGAAAGAAATCAAAAAGGCTCACAAATACATGGATACTTAACAACACTCTCCTAATTAATCAATGGGTTAACGACCAAATCAAAACAGAAATCAAAGAATATATGGAGACTAATGACAACAACAACACAAAGCCACAACTTCTGTGGGACGCAGCAAAGGCAGTTCTAAGAGGAAAGTATATTGCAATCCAGGCCTATTTAAAGAAGGAAGAACATTCCCAAATGAATAGTCTAAAGACACAATTACTGAAATTGGAAAAAGAAGAACAAATGAGGCCCAAAGTCACCAGAAGGAGGGACATAATAAAGATTAGAGAAGAAATAAATAAAATTGAGAAGAATAAAACAATAGAAAAAATCAATAAAACCAAGAGCTGGTTCTTTGAAAAAATAAACAAAATAGATAAACCCCTAGCCAGACTCATTAAGAGAAAAAGAGAATCTACACACATAAACACAATCAGAAATGAGAAAGGAAAAATCACGACGGACCCCACAGAAATACAAAGAATCATAAGAGAATATTATGAGAATCTATATGCTAACAAGCTGGAAAACATAGAAGAAATGGACAACTTCTTAGAAAAATACAACCTTCCAAGACTGACCAAGCAAGAAACAGAAAAACTAAACAGACCAATCACCAGTGACGAAATCGAATTGGTAATCAAAAAACTACCCAAGAACAAAACCCCTGGGCCTGATGGATTCACCTCTGAATTCTACCAGACATATAGAGAAGAAATAACACCCATTCTCCTTAAAGTTTTCCAAAAAATAGAAGAGGAGGGAATACTTCCAAACTCATTCTATGAAGCCAGCATCACTCTAATACCAAAACCGGGCAAAGACCTCACCAAAAAAGAAAATTACAGACCAATATCCCTGATGAACGTAGATGCAAAAATACTCAACAAAATATTAGCAAACCGAATTCAAAAATACATCAAGAGGATCATACACCATGATCAAGTGCGATTCATCCCAGGGATGCAAGGATGGTACAACATTCGAAAATCCATCAACATCATCCACCACATCAACAAAAAGAAGAACAAAAACCACATGATCATCTCCATAGATGCTGAAAAAGCATTTGACAAAATTCAGCATCCATTCCTGATTAAAACTCTCAACAAAATGGGTATAGACGGCAAGTACCTCAACATCATAAAGGCCATATATGACAAACCCACAGCTAACATCATACTTAACGGCGAGACGCTGAAAGCTTTTCATCTAAGATCGGGAACAAGACAGGGATGTCCACTCTCTCCACTGTTATTCAACATAGTACTGGAGGTCCTAGCCACAGCAATCAGACAAAACAAAGACATACAAGGTATCCAGATTGGTAAAGAAGAAGTCAAATTGTCACTATTTGCAGATGACATGATACTGTACATAAAAAACCCTAAAGACTCCATTCTAAAACTACTAGAACTAATATCTGAATTCAGCAAAGTTGCAGGATACAAAATTAACACACAGAAATCTGTTGCTTTCCTATACACTAATAATGAACTAGCAGAAAGAGAAATCAGAAAAACAATTCCATTCACAATTGCATCAAAAAGAATAAACTACCTAGGAATAAACCTAACGAAGGAGGTGAAATAAATACCTGTACTCTGAAAACTACAAGACACTCGTAAGAGAAATTAAAGAGGACACTAACAAATGGAAATGCATCCCATGCTCCTGGCTAGGAAGAATAAATATTGTCAAAATGGCTATACTACCTAAAGCAATCCAAAGATTCAATGCAATCCCTATCAAAATACCAACAGCTTTCTTCAATGAACTGGAACAAATAATTCTAAAATTCATATGGAACCACAAAAGAGCCCGAATAGCCAAAGCAATCCTGAGAAGGAGGAATAAAACAGGGGGAATTATGTTCCCTGACTTCAAGCTCTACAACAAAGCCACAGTAATCAAGACAATTTGGTATTGACACCAAAACAGACCCACAGACCAGTGGAAGAGAATAGAAAATCCAAACATTAACCCAAACATATACAGTCAATTAATATTTCATAAAGGAGCCTTGAATATATAATGGGGAGATGACAGCCTCTTCAGCAGCTGGTGTTGGAAAAACTGGACAGCTACATGTAAGAGAATGAAACTGGACTACTGTCTAGCCCCATAGACAAAGGTAAACTCAAGGTGGATCAAAGACCTGAATGTAAGTCATGAAACCATAAAACTCTTAGAAAGAAACATAGGCAAAAATCTCTTGGACATAAACATGAGCAACTTCTTCATGAACATATTTCCCCGGGCAAGGGAAACAAAAGCAAAAATGAACAAGTGGGACTATATCAAGCTGAAATGCTTCTGTACAGCAAAGGACACCATCAGTAGAACAAAAAGACATCCTACAGTATGGGAGAATATATTCATAAAAAACGTATCTGATAAAGGGTTGACATCCAAAATATATAAAGAACTCATGCACCTTAACAAACAGAAAGCAAATAATCCAATTAAGAAATGGGCAGAGGACATGAATAGTCACTTCTCTAAAGAAGAAATTCAGATGGCCAACAGGCACATGAAAAGATGCTCCACATCGCTAATCATCAGAGAATTGCAGATTAAAACCACAATGAGATATCACCTCACACCAGTGAGGATGGCCAACATCCAAAACACAAACAACAACAAATGTTGGTGAGGATGTGGAGAAAAGGGAACCCTCCTACACTGCTGGTGGGACTGCAAATTAGTTCAACCATTGTGGAAAGCAGTATGAAGGTTCCTCAAAAAACTCAAAATAGAAATACCATTTGACCCAGGCATTCCACTCCTAGGAATTTACCCTAAGAATGCAGCAGCCCAATTTGAAAAAGACAGATGCACCCCTATGTTTATTGCAGCACTATTTACAATAGCCAAGGAATGGAAGCAACCTAAGTGTCCATCAGTAGATGAATGGATAAAGAAGATGTGGTACATATACACAATGGAATATTCAGCCATAAGAAGAAAACAAATCCTACCATTTGCCACAACATGGATGGAGCTAGAGGGTATTATGCTCAGTGAAATAAGCCAAGCCGAAAAAGACAAGTATCAAATGATTTCACTCATATGTGGAGTATAAGAACAAAGAAAAAATACTGAAGGAACAAAACAGCAGCAGACTCACAGAACCCAAGAACGGACTAACAGTTACCAAAGGGAAAGGGACTGGGGAACATTGGTGGGAAGGGAAGGATAAGAGGGAAAAAGGGGTTTTACGATTAGCAGACGTAATGTTGGGGGGCATGGGGAGGGCTGTACAACTCAGAGAAGACGAGTAGTGATTCCATAGCATGTCACTATGCTGATGGACAGTGACTGTAATAGGGTTGGTGGAGGGGACCTGTTGAAGGGGTAGTTTAATAACCATAATATTGCACATGTAATTGTAGATTAATGGTAATAAAATAAATTATATTAAAAAAAAGAAAAATGACATAACCATTTTGGAAGACAGTTAGCAGTTTCTTATAAAATTAAACATATTCTTATATGATTTAGCAGTTGTACTCCTTGGTATAACCCAAATGAACTGAAAAGTACATCCACAGAAAAATTTCCCTACAGATATTTATAGCTGCTTTACTCATAATTGTCAAAACCTGGATATAGCCAACATGTCCTTCAGTAGTTGAATGGATAAATAAACTGTGGTACATCCAGACAATGGAATGTTAGTTAGGGCTAAAAAGTAACGAACTATCAAGCCGTGAAAGGACATGTAAGAAAATTAAATATGTGTATTAATAAATGAAAGATTCTAATCTTAAAAGGCTACATATTTTATGATACCAACTTCATGATATTCTCGAAAAGGAAAACAATGAAGACAATAAAATGGTCAGTGGTTGCCATAGATGGGTGAAAGGAATGGATGAACAGGCAGAATACAGAAGATTTTTAGGGCAGTAACAGTATTTGTAAGATACAACATTCATGGATACATGTCATTATGCATTTGCTAAAATCATAGAATGTGCAACACCAAGAGTGAAGCCTAATTAAATTATATACTTTGGCTGATCATGTGTCAATGTACATTCATCTGTGGTAACTAATGTACTGTTGTGGTTCAGGATATCAATATTGGGGAGGTTGTGCATATCTGGGGACAGGAAGCATATAGGAATTCTTTGTTATTTCTCTTCAATTTTGCTGTGAACCTAAAAATACTCTAAAATTAATGTTTGTTAATTTAAAATTATCCAATATTTTTCACGATATAATTAATAGCAATTAAAAGCCCTAGAAATGCACCAAACTCCAAGCAGAATAAAGACAAAGTAAACTACATCTATGTAAATCTTAACTAAACTTGCTAAAACCAAAAATAAAGAGAAGTTCTTAAAAATAGTGCAGGTGGGGAACATTGCACATTGAGAGGAATGAAGATTAAAAAATGGCTGTTTTTTATCAGAAAAAAAGATGTCAGAATACTTTTTATCAAACAAGAGAAAAACCCTTAAAAATCAAAAAATAATTTAAGACACTTCGAGATACACAAAAGCTAATAGAATTTGATCATTGGCAAAGCTGCAGCACTAGAAATACTAACAGAAGTTCTTTGAGCTGGAGGGAAAAAATTGTGAATAGAAATTAGAATCTGCAGGGCTGAAGGAAGAACACTGGAAAATGATAAATAAGAGAAAATATATAGATAACCCTTTTATTTTTAAATTTACTGAAGCTATTTTAATTAGAAAAGCAGAAAATGATTATAGCATTTATTACATATGCAGAAGTAAAAGATGTGACAAAACAGTATAATGGATAAAGTGGGAAATGAAAGTTTACATGGTGTGATGGTATTTCAAAGCAAGATGTATTATGTGAAGCATATATATATAAATCTTTCTGAAAATCATAACAAAAAAACAAAGTCATAGGTAATATGTCGATAACAATGATAAACTGAAAACAAAAAAAAGGGAAAAAGAACAGATTTATAAAAGGCAGGAAAAAGCATGAAAATATAAAATAAACCATAAGATCATAGATTAAACTCAATTACTTCAATACTCCACTTCCTTTTTCTTCCCTTCCTCTCCTCCTACTCTCTTCTTTCCTTCTTGGCTTTCTCATTTGATACATTGCTTTCTTCCCAACTAGCTTTTATTTTTTTCTTCTAACTTGATTTATTGTGTTTTCTTTATTTCTCCTTTTCCTATTGTAATTTTATTAAACATCCATGGAGGTGCATTTGTGATTACCCTTTACCTTTTCATCTTTCTCTGGAATCACAGTCGATACACATTTAATGATTCTTCACTATGCCCTGTCCCTACACTAGATTCTAGAAACACAAGTAAAGTATAGAATCAGTAGTGTGTTGAACCTAGCTTTTTTACAGAAACAACTGCAGAATTTTCAAGAATTTTGCAAGTCAGCTCATGTCACTTCATTAGCCTGAAATAAACTCTACCAAGAAAATCTGCAAAATGCTACATTTCTAAGACTTTTACTTTCCAAAGAGTCAGTTCTTTAACATTTACCAGCACACTCCTAAGTAGATGTTACTAGAAACAGAATATAGGCATTATAATAGTAAAAATGTAGTTTTTAAATTAATATATAAAGTAGTTTTAAATTTGGGACACTCGGCCAAATCTTAGAGAATCATGAGAGATTTCCAGGAGATTAATATGTGTCTTAAGATAACCTGAAAGGTAAGAAGTAGAGGGTGAAGGATTCCTGCAGCTGAAGCTGGAGTGGTAAACAGGAGTCTGAATTGGCAGTATTCTAAGCCTTGTAAAGAAATTTGAAATGAAACCTGTGACATGTTTAGTAAGGTAAAATTGAGAGGGGAATTGGGATTAATTTGATTTGGGAAGAGAGTCTTGAATCTCTTGAGTTCAGGCAGGTAACCAGGTATCAGACTTGAACAAATGGATGAAGCATAATACACCTGGGGCTAAAGAGGGAAAGAACAAGCCATGAAGTCAAGATGAGTTCCAATATTGACTGTTGGCTTCAGTGCCTATGGCACAATCCATCAGAGAAGTGTGCAGACCGCTGTGTGTATGTAAGCCTGAGGCTCAAAAAAGCCATTCAGGCTAAAGATTGATTAGCTGTAGACATAAACTCTAAAGCTCTATCTATAAACATGAAGATGATCATAGTGCATAAATCACCTACAGGGGTTTCTAAACATTTTCTACATCACAGATTCTTGAAAGAATCTGATAAAACTTACAAGAATACATATAAAGTTTGCCTACATTTTCTGAGAATTCAAGAATATTCTAAAAGTTGCATTCTCCTGTCTATGAACCACTGATATATTCTGAGAAAAATTAAGTGGCATAAATAATAGGCCTGAGAAAGAAACTTCCAAAACAAAACATTTGGCAATAATGCACATCTTGCCAATTTTAGATATGATTAAAATCAGTAATAGGTTTTTTATTATAATGAGAAATAATAATTGAATTATAGTCTATATGTGATAGAGATTAAGATTTGTTAGATAAATTTTCTAAGTCTACTAACCAACTTTGTACCCTTTGTGGGACTATTGGCTGTTTCTTCTTTAGATAAATTTTGATATTTTTGGATTTTAAAAATCACATAATCAAATACAACATTATTTAGAAAGATGAAGTGATTTTGATTTATGTGTCTCCTACTATGGAGTATCTTGATTGCTCATGAATGAAGTAAACATTAATTTATGTTGGCATTTCAGTTACCAAAAAAATGGCATTCATCATTTTTGATCCAAACCTTGGCAGGAAAACTGTGCACTCTGCATTTCTCATGTAATATTTAGTCAATAATTATATTTCTTCTTAGACCTCTAACCTATTTTGTAATATTGCTTGGAAAAAGGACCATAGAACTTACAAAACGTAGAATGTAACATTCAATTCAAGAAACATATTAAACTTAGTTTTTCAGAGTAGCATTAAACTAGATCCTTTGGGATTCCAAAGAAAGACCATTTCAAAGCTATATAGAAAATTAAAATGTCCTTCCATAAAACTTTTAGAAAATAGCATGTTCCTAGTAGTCTAGTTTAAAATAAAAATTCAATAAGTACATATGGATTTATTCCATTTGATTCTACATTGATTGATACAAAGAAAAACAAGGACAAATTACCTAAAATCCCAATACCCAGGAACAACCTTATGGTATTTGTTGAACGTGATTTCAGATATATTCTATGTATGTTTCCAGTTGGGTAAATGGATATATATATATATATCCACTTCTGAATGTATATATATTCAGAAAATAATTATAGGGATATAATCAAATGCATACTATTTAAAAATTAATATATGATTTCACTTATTAGTGGAATCTGAAAACAAAACAAAACAAAATGGACAAAACAGCAGTAGACTCATAGACACTAAGAAGTGACTGGTGGTTACCATGGGGGAGGGGCTGTACCATGGGGGAGGGTCTGGAGTGAGTGGGTTGGGAGAGCGAAGGGGACAAAGGGGCACAAAAATTCTCAATTATAATATAAGTTGGTCGCAGGGATGGTGGTTCAGCATGGAGAATGTAGCCAGTGGTTCTGTAACATCTTCCTATGTTGACAGATAGTAACTGCACTAGTTGGGGTGAGGATTTAATAACATGGGTAACTGTTGAACCACTGTGTTGATACTTGAAACCAATATAAGATTGTACATCAACTATACTTCAATAAATAAATAAGTAAAAATTAATAGTATAGTATTTTTTTCTTGAACTTGTAAAAAGAATTAGAACTAAAGTTTAGTGTAAATTTCAAATAAATGCTTGAAATTAACAAGATGCCAATTTTTCTAAAGTTGAGAAAAAGAAAAACTATTAGGATGGAAGCCATGTGAATTTTCTGCTACATTTCAATTTTAGACAGTATCAATTACATTTATGCTTTAAAAGATTATGTCAAAAAATCACATTCTTTTAGGTGATAATATGTACAAAATTTATGTTTTGCAGATATAGAAGTAAAAATTAGTATGACAGAAAAAGAAATATCACTGTGAAAAAAATTAAGAGATGATTTTTGAATTGCTATATGTGTAAAGGTTTTCTCAGGGGATTTTAGCATGTGAGATAGACTTTAAAGGATGGATGGTAATAATGGTAACAATTACATTGCATTTAATAGTTAAAAAGTACTCTTACACATTGTCTAACTTGACTAGAGATATATTGGCTGGAAGTATATTTGAATCTGAGATCTCTTTGAACAAAGATAAGAGACCAAGAATGTACAAGGCATATTTTGGGGACTAAGTGAATTTTCTGACTTGGTGAATCTGCAGCATTAAGTATTTTGGCTGAAAAGAAAATAGAGTCACAACTAGGAAATGTGTGGAATTTACCTATTAGGTTTTGGAATGTGGAGTCATTACTCCTGCTTGAGTTGTATGCTGATGAATCAGATCTGTGCATACTAGAAGCTTCATATAGCAACTTCCGTTTGACAGGATTATTAGGGAGATACAATGGAAGTAAGATAATAAATTAAAATATAATTGCAGAACATTACTTACAAAAAGGACTGAAGTCCTGAACTAGTGAAGTGGCAGGAAAAATGCAAAAACAAAAGTATTTCTGGCAACATACATTGGGAGCATAAAACACTGACACTGACAAATTGTCCTTCATTTGCCAATTTTCATGAAAGAACTTTATTTCCTTTGATATGAGTTCTAATCTGAATCCATATGATTTTCCAGAAGTAAACAATCTAAATTCTTCCTTTATACCAACACTTTCTCTCCCTGCTTTGTGTTCAACCTTGATCCAACCCGGGCAATGGAAGTCTTTCTTCCCAAAAAGGCTATACTGCAGTTAATGGGAGTAACCTCCTGTTACTGTTGTTGGATGTAATAATAAAATGATAATAAAAACAACAGTAAGTGATAATAGTATTTTTAATTGAGCACTTACCATGTAGGGGCCCTCCAAATTATTTAAAAATATAAACTCAATGGGGCCTAAACTGTTGGTGGAAATAAGAATAAATGAGACACAGTTGGAGAGGGAGATGCCTGGTGATATAAGACCACAATTTTAGGTTATATGGTCCTGTTTCCTGCAGCTTATTTTGTTAAGCAGAAAAATAGACATGAGAGGGGTGGAGAGAGAATAAAGACAGTAAAGCCCACTAAAAAGAACTCAAAAAGAGTTAACCAGATAAAACTAGAGAGCGAGAAAAGACTCCCAGAGTTAATTAATTAGTTGAAGTTTCAAAGGCCAGGAGTGACTTGGACTGTACAGATAATCCCCAGATGAAAAACAATTCCCCAGATAAAGAAAAGTCAATCAAGACTTCTGTGCCCTACATCATGTGAGAGGGCAGGGAAATAGGACAAGGGTCAGGCCACTGTAAAATCTACTTAGCCTGCCAAAAAGGCCCAGCTTTTTCTTGAACTTAATCTATATGCTGTTCTTCCTCTTCTTCCACCCCCTTAATCAAGTAACTTTGTATCCAGGACAGGAGATTGACCTCTGAAGTATAAAAATAAACCTATGTAGATAAAGAATGCTGAGATCTGGACCAACACAGTTACTTCAATAACCTTATTCTTCAGACAAAACTTTAAAGGAGTTATGACTCACCTGTGTACATCAGGCCTTATGCTGACCTTTACCCAAAGGCCCCATAAAACCCCAAACCCTAAACTCGTAAGCGCTCCTCCTCTCTGAGGTTGCCGCACCCCCCTTTCTTTGAGTATGCCGTTCCCCCTGTTCTACTCCAGATAAGTATGGAGGGGCTACTGAGAGCTCTGCTCTGGGGCTTGCAAGTTCCTGCAGCCTGGGTGACCCAGACAGCACAGCAGCTGTGTGATTGTGCTCTCTAGTAGCTTGCTTGAAAATTTCCTTTCTTTTTGCGTTTGGGAAGTTCTCAGAACATGATCTCACTCCATCCAGTGCTGTGCGGCTCCCCCAAATCCTGGGATTGTAGGGACTTAGTTCCCATACCGTGCAGATTCAAGCAGACACTGGACACCAGGTGACTCTGGCTTTAAGAGCTGGCAAGGGAGTTGCCCAAGGCTGGGCAGGAGTTCAGTGAGCTTCCCTTTCCTCTCTTTCTTTTTCCTTTGTCTCTGCTGCCTGCAAGGCAGCCACCATTCCCTGCTATTCTTGCTTTCATGAATTTCTTCCTTACTTTTCACTCTGACTTCCCTGCATCTCGGAAGTGAATTACTTCCCATCAATTCTTTTGATTCTATGGGTTCTCTAAATGTCTTTCTCAGGTATTTGAGCCAACAATGCCATTTTCCTTAGCCTACTCTGAGACAGTTTGCTAATGTTAGAAATAAAGTTGTACCAACAAATATAGTTCTTGACTGGTTAGACATGAAGGCAAAGAAGAAAGAGGAATGAATAGATCATTCTGAAATTTGAACTCGTATTGACTTTGAAAAGGAAATTCATAGAGGAAAGACGAATAGTCAGGCATCTATTGTAGGAGATAATAACTTCAGTTTTGAGGGGCCAGAAAAATAATTAATAGTATAAAAGCAATTAGTGAATGGAAAGAAAGTCCAATAAGACCACATTTCTTATTTCATGACCCTACCACCTACCTCAGAGTCCCTTGCTTAAGACTACATATTTGGTTTAAAATGTGCTTTCCTTATCTTGAAATTCCTAATAATTTTATCTTTGACCTGTACTTTTCTAAAGATACAATATAGCGTAGATGTGAGAGAAGTTTTCCCAGTGGCACATAGTATGCGTATCTGTCATTCCTTATCGTCCCCCTGGCATGTAGCATTCACCACATCACATGGGCACAGGATTCCAGTGTTCTCATAAAGTGTGGCAGTTCAGTGAGTCTTAGAGAAAGTATAAAGTAAGTGCATTACATCAATGATTGATTATGCAGAAGCATTGACAAACTTTCTGTTCAAAGGAGCCCTTACTTTGAATGCAGAAAGAAGACAATGGCATTCTAACAAACACAAACAGTCTAGGAAACCTCTCTCATTCTTCCTTGTTCATGCTACTTCCCTGAATTAGCCAAGCAGTTATACTGAAAATGATACCATAAAAGGAAAGGGAAAGATAAAGCAATCCGTGGTTCCCTTTCCTCTCATTCCTTTACTCATTAATAAGCCAAAGGTAGAGAGTGTTGGCAGAATGTGCATGTATTAGGAAGAGAAAGAAAAAAACAATTGCATTAGTTTTGTGAAACATTTCCATTATTCTGATAAGGACAAAATACATATGCATGTATGAAATATGAATTGTGTCATTAGGTGATTCTGAATATTAGTTGAACACTCTTTATATTTGCAGTTAAGACCGAAATTGGACAATGTAGAGATGAATGGTAAAATTCACATTAATAATTTAAGATTTTAATTTTTCTTTGCTTAGAACAATATTAAATACAAATTAAAAACAGCATGTCAAGTCAAGGGAGAGACCATGTAAGGAAGAAAAACTTTATGTTTTAGTACCTTTAATGGCACTGTTGTTCTATTTTTTTGAACAAAGGGCCCATCACTTACCACTGGACCAGACCATGAAATCATGCAGCTGACTCTGAAGTCCACACTATAAATAGCAAAATAGACACATACATGCGTCCTCCATTTTCTGGGGGCATTTAGCTTCCCAGGCCAAGACAGATTTGAAGGAATCAAGGCTGGGGAATGAAATGGCACTAACAACACGATGGTGAGCAGCGAAATGAAGAGAGCATGCAAATGTAAGAGGTAACCTGAAATCCATGATCAGTGAACCAATGAAGGGAAACCAGTGGGATGTGGGTACCTGACAGAGTTTTGACCATATTCTACATTACTTCTGTTTCCATGAAGGCATTTCCATGCTCCTAAGGAATCAACTTTGGAATAACATTTCTGCTTTCCAGGCCATCTATTACATGTTATCCCTCTAGGAGAGAAATGATTTATCAGGTGTTGAGTATCTGCCATCCACTGGTACACATTCTTCTATTGAACAGAGCAAAGGCACTGAGTGTTGCAATTATCATCTCTTTGTCTTTATTTTCTCTGTGCTATTGCTTGCCCATAACATTCAACATCTCTCTGTCCTGAGAATGGTCAGATTTCCAGAACAGGTGCAGGTACCTAAATCCACAATATGTAGCATGACTGTGGCTTGAGATTCAAGTTTGCTCTACAGCCCAGCATTTGATGATAACAAAGGTTGACTTTCATCTCTTTTGGAAGGTTTTGTTTATTTTTGAGTGGTTTAAACTCATAGAAGACAGGATTTATTATTACTTTTGGGAAAATGATTGCCCTTAAACTCTTTAAACACACATGTTAGAAAGTAAAGCATGACTCAAAGGATTATAAAAGTGGAGACAAGGCTGTTGGGAAAATATACAGGTATTTCCCCCTGAGCTGCTTTGTATGTGCTCATGTGGGCTTTTTAAATAGGGAGAGAAATGACAGATTTCAGAGAACTTAGGACACCTAAGAAGTTACCGTTATCACTGCTGAAACCTTTAAAAAATTTTTAAATATCTAAAGTTAATATTTTCATCAAACTTTGAATAGAGTCAGACAATCTAACATCAGTTATAAAGGGAAGAGGAAGAGTGCAAAAGTAGGAAGCTGACAGAAACACCTCCCTCCCTGTCCTTAACTGCCTCGGTGAATCATTTCTACATTAGTTACTAGCAGTTTGCATCAGAAGAATCAAAGATGGGCAATATGCCCGATGCCACGACCCATCAATCATCATGTCTATCTGCCACAAGTACCAGTTTTAGAAACTATCAGGAAGAACCCAGAAGACAGAGGTGAAGCAGTGGGACAGCAGAAACCTTTGGATCAGTTATCTGTTATTATCACCACATTACCATCCATAGCATTTACCAGAAGTCATTTGTGCCAGGTTTCTTAAAACATACAGTCAAGCAATATAAATTACACAATCGCATGACTTTGGAGGTTTTAAAGATCACCAAAAACCATGACACAATATGAGGGCAATGATTGATCTTCAACACAGATATTTAAGGCTAGAGATAATGCTTTCAAAGATATTCTGTAAGAGGTAAACTGTTTTCCATTCAAATAAACTTTTTTTTTTTTCCTGAAACTGTTTCCCTAGATCTGAATTTTAGGGAACTTGTCAAATGTAGTCACATAAACTAGAGACCTCACAGCATGAAATGCTGTTTTTCTGAGGCCTAAAATTGCAATTTCTAAGCAGACACATTCTGTGCCTATGAAAAATATGAGTAAAGCTCTTATGGGAGATTAAATTGTGTGGTTATTATTTGCAAATATAGAAAAGGTCTTATAGGTTCCTTTTTTCAGACATGAAAATTGAAAACGATGGAGTCTAATTTTGGTATGCATGGTTGTTTTAAGAATAAATAGTTTTTTAACCTGACCCATTCCAACCTCCTGACAGATAATTTCTGAAGCAAATCCAAATCTGTCAAAAAACAGTATTTATCTACATTTATGTCAGCTTTGGCAAGTATAAATTGTTTAAACATTGAGGCATAGCATTCATGAGCTTGAATCTTTTCTTATCCACAAACCATTAATGTAATGAGTAGAAAGTAAGGTGAATTGTTCATTCTTTGTTCATTTATCATGCCTCTGTGAACATTTTAAAAGTTTTAAAGATGCATTATTTCTTATTTCTTACATTTAGTTGGAAAGCCTGCCAAAGTCTTTTATTTTTCTTCTTATGTAAGCTTTGTGTGGGGTTAAGTAAAAATTTAAAAGTAACATATCAAAAAGAAGCAAAAAAACCCACTTGGTCTAGTGTGGGTTTATTGCCAGGGTGTTTTATGTACAACTAGTTTTACATATTTTAGTAGTTAAGACTGCCTGTGTTGAGATATTGAATTTTATTTTATATATGGATGCTTATTCTTAGTATATGGTAGTTATAATTGTTTGTTGTTAAAATAATTTTTATCTGACTGGTTTAGGAATGCCTTGGCTGAAAGATGAAGCAAATCACACAGGATAAAACAGTCAACTAAAACAGAGCTATTATCAGGCTTGAGAAAACAGCCCAGAACACGAGCACTAATGTCATGACCCCGTGTATATGACCTTGCACACTAAGCCTGAGTCAACACATCCTTCCAGGCCCTGTACCCACTGTGAGACAAGCTTGTATCTCATTTCATGTCCTTGAGAGAGAGAAATCCATTAAGTCTCTGATCATGTCCTGGGCAACAGACTTCTGTCCTTAGCTGTAGGGCTATGTCTTATTTGTGCTCGATATGAGTATGGTCATGCAGTATAAGCTTGCTCTGAGCTTCAAGGGAGGCTATATTAGGAAAGGTACCCCACAATTCCCACTCTATTAAAAGCTTGAAGTGGACATGGGCATGCTACAAAATGGGTGAGAGGTGGTCATGAAACTCTATAAAAGTAAATGAAACCTACATATGTGCCAGGTACTTTATATCCGTCAACATTCTTATTGATCAGTTATTAATAATAAAAACTGTTCATTGCATGTTTACTGGGTTTACCTTTGCCCAGATGGTACAGTGTATGACTATGGGCAGGAATGATTATGAAGAGCACCCTTTGTCATGCTCAAGATGATTCTGGTCTGACAATAAATTACATGGTTACTCTGATTGTTTTCATACACAGTCCTGTGGGCCTTATATTTATTATATTATTCTAATATTTTAAGGTAGGCATTATTATTGCTCCCATTTTAAAGATTAAAAAAGGCAAAGCCTAAAGTGAAGAAGCATGAGTGTCTTTAAAAGGTTAAGGTTCATCAGCTCCCAGCTATTCATGTCGTTATGAACCTTTAGAACTGAAACTTTGAGTAGTTGGAACTTATCTTTCATGCAAGTTTAAAGAAACAATATGGAAAATCATGCACCTTTTGTTGGTAGAAATAAGATGGGTGTGGTGCGTGTATATCGGCAGAGAGCAAAAGGCAAAAAGAAACCGAGACGATGCCCAGGAACGTAGTCAGACCTTTGGAGGTGAGAACATTTTTCTTAGGCTCATGTATCGATCTGCTAATGCTTCCATAACAAAGCAGCACAGATTCACTTCCTCACAGTTCTGGAGGCTGGAATTCTGAGATGGATGTGTTGGCATGGAGGTTTCTTGTTAGACCTCTTTCATTGTCATGTAGATGGCTGTCTCCCAGTGCCTTCACCTGATGACTGTCTCCTAACCTCTTCCTATAAGGACACCCGTCATATTGGATTAGTGTCCACCCTAAAGACTTTATGTTAACTTACTTAACTCTTTAAATGTCTCATCTCCAAATAGAGCCACAGTGTGAGGTACTGGGAGTAAAGGCTTTAACATGTGGATTCTGGGGGGATACAATTCAGCCCCTAACAGTTCATACAATAGTATCTTAGAAATTAGATTATTTTCATGATATTTGTATGTTCTATACATTTTTTTCTTTGTGTTCTTCTCAGCTCATGTGAAGTATTTTGAAAATCTTACCATGCCACAATTGTACAAGGTAAATCAATGAAATAGTCAATGAACTGTTTTTTGGCTTGAATGTTGAGGAAAAATATTAGCACTGATTGGAATGGATGCTATGGTTAGAATGATAATCAAAATATGAGAACGCAGGAATTAAGTAAAACTTTTGTGTAATAAGTTGAATTTGTGCAGTTGACTTTGCAACTGTACAAGATCATTTACTCTCAATGGACCTTTTCTGCTAAAAGATAGTAGACATCTATTTATTTTTGGAAATATATGGCACTCTCTTCTCTATATGCACCTTAATAAAAGTTCTATTATAGATTAAACTTTTTATAATTGTCTAACATAGAGTGACCACATATTTATACCATATTCTTAAGATCTTATAATAAATTCACCTTTTCCAATCAAAAAATGTATGTAAAAGTAACATTTTTAGAAATATGTGTTTGATATGAAAGAAAGTCAATGACTAGTCCAGGTATATATAATAAAAGTACTAGAAAAGTTTGTCTAAAACATTGATATCCAAACCTTGTGTTTCAAATTCATCTGGAAAGTATGTGTCCTACTCTAGCCTTTTCTTACTAGAATATCCTGAGATGGACCATAGGAATCAACTTTTTAATAATAATTCCAGATTATTCTTCCAGTAAAGTTAGAGAACTACTCCACTATATATATTTTCATCAAAGATCTAAGTAAGAAAAGTACATGTTATATTGTTTAGGATATAGACCAAACGTATATAACAAAGAGACTATCAAATACATGGGCTCAAGAAAGGAGCTTTATTCTTCTTATGCAAAAGTCCAGAGGCAAGAGTTCAAAGGTTTGGGTGTGGGAGGAGGGCTGAGGACAGTCAGAGACAGGTTTTTAATCTTGTTCTTCTAGAACCCGAATGGTTAGAACTAGCTTACCAGAAACCATGTTTCATACTGAAGGAAGGAGAAATAATAAAGAGCAAGCCAATTATTCATAAATATATCACTCAAAAGATGTTCACATTTTTTTCTAATTTCATCCACTGTTTAGTCACTTGGCAATATTTAATTTACACTGGAAATGTAGTCTCTTGACTGAGGGACCACATGCCTAGCTAAAACTCAGTCATCTAAACCTGAGAATAATAATGAGAAAACAGTATGCATATAGCATCTTTGTGTGTGAATAATAGTTGAAAATAATCCAAATGTCCATCAGCAAGAGAATGAATAAACAAATTATGGTATATTTATATAATGGAATACCATTCATTCACAAAAGGAAAGAAAGTACCAATATACCTCAAAACATGGATGAACATCTTAGATATAATGTGAAAGAAAAAAAGATGGATACAAGAAAGTACACATTATTTAATTCAATATGATATTTGAAAACAGAAAAACTAATCTATGGTGATACAAATTGTTTAAAATGTGTCCTTAATGTATTTTTATTGTAAGATAGGTAATGATATCTTCTATTAATTTTTTTCTGTCAATTTGTCTCTTTTCTTCCTCTATCAGTCTGGCTAGAGGTTTAGGAATTTTCTTAGTGATTTTAGAAAAGCCGAACAGCCTTGGATTTCATTTTTTTCCTATCTCTCACCCACTTTCTAGTTAACTGATTTCATTTATCTTTAATATTTTCTCGCTTCTCCTTAACATGGGTTAATTTTCTCTTTTTTCTAAGTTCATCAGGTAAAATTTTAGATAAATTAATTTTATACCTTTCTTTTTAAGGACTGATTTTAAAGCTGCATCAATCATCCTAGCTTCTGAGAGTCTCTGAAATGTTTTCTGGGGATGGACACACTCCATTTCTCTCCCTCCCTCCTAGAAGACAAATTGAAGGCTGTACGCTATCTCTCAATCTCACAGAGCCGTATTGGCCACAATAACACTTTTTCCCTAGAGCTGTTCACTGATTAGCTGGGGCATTGAAGGCCCACTCAAGTCCTCTCTCTCTATCCAGGAGAAAAATCTCAGGTGTGCACCTTCTTTCAATCTTGCAAAGCCTGGCTGGCCACCTAAACCTTCCTCCTCTTTTCTCTAGGGCATGTGCTGAAATTCTGGAATATTGGGTGAAATATCACTTTTCTACTTCAGCCCTGAAGGAGAAGATGATTATGCATTGTGTCTGTTCTCCCCATTCTGCAGAGTTCTGTCAGGTGCTGAGAGCTGCCTGCCCTTTCCTCTAGGACAGAGTGCTGAAAGACCAGGAGGTGGGCTGCAAGCCACACTTCTCTTACTACTGGAGAGGGGCCAGGACTGTGCACTTTCACTCAGTCCCACACAGTCAGCCAGCTTCCGAGAGTCTTCTCTCTCTTCCTTTGCTCTTAACTGCTCTCCAGTCATTGTAACTACACTGGTTACCTCAGCACTCCATGTGAGGTGAGAAAGAAATACGTCTTTTGGGTAACACCCCGAAGGCTGGAGATGCTAAATGCATGCTTCACTCACTCTTTCCCCTAAGAGAAAATCCACGGGCCAAGTGAATTTTGCCCTATGCACAGCGATACCAGCTTTGGAGTGGGGGGTTGTCACCATTCTTATGCATTTAAAAGTGTTTTTTCTTGTTTTATGTTCATCTGGGGTGTTGCAATTTCTTGACTGAATTCTGGAGTTCTCAGAAAGGTATTTTACCCCAAATATCATTGTTCTATTAGTGTTCTGTGGCGGGCTGAGGGCTGGGACTTCTGCTTCCTCCATCTTGCTGAGCATATGCATTTATATCTAAGCCCTGTTTTAATTTTTCCCCATTTTTCTTTCCATTGTAAATATTGCTTACATTCCAGTGTTCTTTTTTGGGGGGGGGAGGATCCCTTTTTAAGTTTGTCATTTAACATCTATATATTTTAGACTTCATTTTGTCATTGATTTCTAGGTTAGTCCTTTTGTGGTTAGAGAACATACCTCTTTAGGATTTTAAGATTTCAATATATTTAAATTTATTAACATCTGGCCAGTTAGCTTATATGGGTCAATATTCCATGTACATTTGAATACAATATGGAATCTGTTATCATTAGGAAGTTTATATAAATACAAGCTTTTCTTATTTGGTTGACAGTGTTAATCAAGTCTTCTACAATCATACAGATTTTTGTCTATATTTTCTATGAATTGCATTTTTATCCATCTGACAATATTTTACTTTAATCACAGTTCCCAGAATATTTAACATTAATATACTTGCCAATATAATTTGGTACAAATTTTCAATTGTTCTTTTTAATTTTAATTGCTTAACTTCTTTCTATTCTTTTCCCTTTCTGTATCCTTTTATTTATGATTGCATTTTATAACAACTCTTTTCTTATTAGCTCTACTTTTTGATCAGTTATTTCTTTATAATTTATATCAACACATTTTCTTTACTACAACCTTTTAAAAGATATACCACTTCAGTTGTAGTGTTAAAATCCTGCAATTACATATGCCAATTATCTCATGCCCATTGTTTGTACTATTTTTATCATATAATATATGGTAATTTTATACTATTATCATCCATATATATTTAAAAACTCAAAATACAGTAGTACATTACTATATTTGCATTAAAAATGAGGAAAAAAATATATTTATCCATGTTTTTGCCAGATCTTCATTCCTTTGTGTAGACCCAGATTCCTATCTTTCCGTCTGTTAAAGTTTTCATCTGCCTGAAAATATTTTTGAACTTTGAAGTTCATTTTGTTTTGTTTTTTTAATGCAGGTTTCTCTGCTGACAATAGATTTTCTCAGCTTTCGTTTTTCTTAAAATATGTTTAATTCTCATAAGCTAAATTTCATGAGATAATTTAGCCATATATAGAATTCTAAGTTGACTTCTCTCTCATTTTTTTAAAGATGTCAATTCATCACTTTCTGTTTTACATAATTTTAACAGGTAAGCTGCTAGATTTCTCATATTCTCTTTTTTGTAAACTGTTCTCATTTTCTGGCTGCTAATAGTAAGAGGGTTAAGTATACAATAATTTACAGTCAGTCTATGAAAGTCCTTAATTATTTAGTATTTTCATTTATACAAAGTTCCTTGACAACTCACCCAATATAATCATAACTATTCTATTTTACAGTTTATTTATTTCAATTGATTATTTCTTCATTAATATAATATTTCAGAATTTTTCTCCTTAAATTTTTTGAAGTATACTCAAAATGAGAAATTGCTTGCAGTTTGCCTATGTAGGAACCCCAATTTCCTAGCTGATAAATCAGTATTTTTAAAATCAAGTCTGGTGGAGGTTTGCAGAAGAGCATCTTCTATGTGGAAAATAGTGACATTTCCAGTACACAGTGTATTTTTGTGTGTTCCTGATTTCTCTCCTGTTTCCTCCCGAATCTGGAATATCCTTTCAATATTTGGCTGAATGAAAAATAACAAAATACCTAGGAATAAACCTAACCAAGGAGGTGAAAAACATGTACTCTGAAAACTATAAGACATTGATGAAAGAAGATCCAAAAATAAATTGAAATCTATAACACATCTATCATAGGAAGGATTAGTATTGTTAAAATGGCCATCTTGCACAAAGCAATTTACAGATCCAAAATAACAATGACATTTTTCAATAAACTAGAGCAAATAATCCTAAAATTTATATGGAACCACAAAAAATCCCAAATGCCAAAGCAATCTTGAGAAAGAACAAAGCTTGCAGTATCATGCTTTTTGATTTCAAGCTATATATAGTACAAAGCCAGAGTGATTAAAACAGAATGGTACTGGCACAAGAACAGACTCCTAGATCAATGGAACAGAATAGAGGGTCTAGAAATAAATCCATGCATATACAGTCAATAAATGTTTGACAAAGGAGGCAAGAATATACAATGTGGAAAGACAGTCTCCTTCAACGATGTTGGAAAAACTGATCAGCTATATGTAAGTGAATAAAACTAGGTCACAGTCTCACACTTTTGTGTATAAGATCACTTACACACAAAAGTAAACTCTAAATGGATTAAATTCTTAAATGTGAGACATGAAACCATAAAACTCTTAGAAGAAAACATAGGCAAGAATCTTGTGAAGATCAGCATGAGAAATGTCTTTACAGAAGTGTTTCCACAGGCAAGGGAAACAAAAGCAAAAATCAACAAGTGGGACTATATCAAACTAAAAAGCTTCTGCACAACAAAGGAAACTCTCAACAAAACAAAAAGGCAACCTACTGTATGAGAGACTATATTTGCAAATGACATATCTGATAAGGGCCTAATATCCAAAATACACAAAGAACTTACACAACTCAACACCAAAACCAAGTAATCCAATTAAAAATGGGCATGAAACAGATATCACTAATCATCAGGGAAATGCAAATCAAACCCACAATGAGATGTCATCTCACATCAGTCAGAATGGCCACTATCCAAAAGACAAGAAATAACAGCATTGGGGAGGATGTGGAGAAAAGGGAACCCTCCTACACTGTCGGTGGGAATGTAAATTGGTGCAGCCACTGTGGAAAGCAATATGGAGTTTCCTCAAAAAACTAAAAATAGAAATACCATATGACCCAACAATCCATTTCTGGAAATTTGTGTGAAGAAAACAAAATCACCTGAAAAGAAATATGCACACCTATTTTCACTGCAGCATTATTTACAATAGCAAAAATAGGGAAGCAACCCAAATGTCCATCAATGGATGAATGGATAAAGAAGGGGTGGTACATATACACAATGGAATATTAGCCATAAAAAGGAGACAATCTTGTCATTTGTGGCAACATGGACTGACCTACAGAATACTATGCTAAGTGAAATAACCCAGGCAGAGAAAGACAAATACCATATGATTTCAGTTAATATGTGGAATCTGAAAACACAAAACAAACAAGAAAAATAAATAGATTCATAAATATGGACAACAGATTGTTGGTTATCATAGGAAGCTGGTTGGAGTCATGGGTGAGATAGGTGAAGGAAATAAAGAGGTATAAACTGGAACATACAGAGTATAACCAATAATATTGTAGTATCTTGTTATGGTAACAGGGGGAACTACATTTACAGTGGCAAGCATTCAGTAATGTATTTAATTATCAAGTCACTGTGTTGTACATCTGAAGCGAATATAATTTTGTATATCAACTTTATTCAAAAAAACGTTTAAGACTGTGTGATCAGATCATTTGAAGGACAGTTATTAGTTTATTCATTCTAATGTCAACTCCTTTGTCTTTCATTCAAAAACAAGCCAGTTCTGCAGTAATTATATATCTAAACTTGTAGAGATGTAGGAAATTTAGAAATAGGAGGCAATAACATCTTTCGAACATGTTACATATTAGCTTAGATATTTGCATAATTAACTGTTATGCAAGGCACAGTGCAAACAGACCTTAACTGAGAACTGAGTTCTAAGGTGAATATATTTCTTCATCCAGAAGGATCACAGAATGTTTAAGGGAAGAGATGGCATTAGAGCTGAGCCTTGATGGGATATATGAGAACCACATATCTGAATATGCAAACACAAGCCTGAAGAATAAGTGAAAGAAGCTTATATCTCAAAGCAACAGGACCCCAAACTAAAGTGTTCCACGCCATGGGAAAAGGAGGAGTTTAGGAAGAATGTCTGTACCCAGTTTCCATAATGTGGGGTGAACTACTTAATTTTTGATGGTCAATTTTTCTATATAAAGAATACATTGTTATGAAAATTAAGCATGAAAATTCATGTAAACCATATGGCGGATAACAAGTGCTTAATAAAAGATAGCTGCCTAAAGAGTGTGTTCATAAAGGCAATAACACTTGCTCCTTAAAAGGAGAGAACCAGCTCTAATATGTATTTGGTTCCTCTGCTCCTCTTCTGTGTATCCTCATCCTCCTCATGCCCTTTCTTCTCTGCTTTACTCAAATCAAAGGCTCAAGACGAATCTTTCCTGATCCTCTCAAGTGAATTACTATTTAGAACTTATTTTTATCACCTCAGTAAATAGGAGGGAACTTTTGATCCTTCATCAAATGTGTTTTAGAGCAGCAATGTTCATGCAGGTATGTATGATTGACAGAACATGGCATTGCTTTGAAAGGAAAGAAATATTACATATTCATCTTTTTCCATCTAAATACAAAGACAGAACAGTGTGTCACACTTATTTCTTATCCAACCAACTAATCAGTGCTCTTCTTTTCTGGATATTTAAATTTTCTTTTCAGGAGATTTTGTTTGGTGTGATATGAAGAAACAACTTTTGGTGTGATATGAAGTAAAACAGATTTTCAAACTAACTTTGCAGCATACCGAGGGATTGAATTAGGTAGAAAAGCTGCATGAAACATTTCATATGCATATAAAAATAGATACCCTTTTAAATTAGAGATGCGTTTTTGTCCTTGAATATTCTTGAAGACTTCAAGTGGAACAAAAGTTTGTAAGAAAACCAGTTTTTGCTTTCCCAAAATAGATTTATGGCACAGGCTCAAAGTTAACAGTTTATAGGAGTCTAATTTTAGCATTTGCATATTTTACTTTAAAGAATGGTAATCTTCAAGATACTAATTCATTGCATTCTACCTTAGGTGTTTATATACGGATTAACCGGGGAAAGGAGGCCTATGAAATTCACATCTGATAACCTAAGTATAATTTATTTAGTTCAGTAATCAAATCTTCCTTTGTTCTATAGTTATTGTGTTGTTTCACCCACAAAAATGCCTAATAAATGACTACTTTACATATTTTTATAAGTTAAATAATGCTCATGCCACTGATCATTACTCAAATTTACTTTAAGGAATGTGGGTAATGTTTTTGAGAGGATCATTCTCATTCATGAATAATTGAGTTCTTTGTATTTTTACATAATGTATCTCATTTAAGGAAAAAGTGGAGCAAAGTGATTTGGAGAAACAGCGGTTAGATCAATAATTCATGAGCATCTGCATAGAGTGATAGCTAAACTATATTCATGTCATGAAAATACTGAAGTCACACCATAATAAGAAATTATGTTAATTACACTACATTACAAGATTTTATCAAGCTAAACATGCTTTAACCTGCCTTTATTTGATATTTACACTTATCATTAATGTAAAAGTCATTTTCTCCACGTCTGGTATTTTATTTGAAATAAAATAAATATAAGGTATATGGCTTTACATTCAAGACAATTGTGACATCATAAAGAGTAAAAATAAATTATTAAAGGTAATCATTTATGTGTAAGGACTTTATACAACATACACACATAAGGTGAATAATTAAACCATAGTGATTTTAAACAAGGCTTTCAATTTAGATTAATGTAACTCAGGAGGATGGTTTTGCCTAATATTATCCTTTAACCCTTGCCACATTGCACAGTTTCATTTTCCTCAACTGTTTCATGAGGATAATAATATCTACCATGTGAGATTGTTTTGTGGATTAAGTGAGGCAATGTATCCAAATTTCCCTGCACAGAGACCAGCAAGAAAAAGCACTTATTTTGGTTTCTAATTAACCAGAAAGGTACATGTTTTAAAAAGTTAGGTGCTCAATATTTTATATGGATAAATGCTTAGCAATTTTTTCTTGTATCAGGAAACAATATTTGAATGGAAAATATGGCAAATAACACTAATTGCTGATTAAGGCCAATTTCTTATTGTAAATGGTTTTAATAGAGGGAATTTTTTATTTATGGCAGTGGTGTGATACGGCTGCCAAAAATTCTTGTCAATTATAGGATTAGTCAATAATGATACTCTCTGTAAAGGGCATACTTGTTTTAGTACTCTTTCATGACATTTCACGATATCTTAGAACTTTTATCTTTCAAATTCAATTATATTAGATATTTGTAAACATTTTATTTGGGAAACACTCTGCAAACAGCTGGGAGGAAGGACATGTGGAGGATTATGCATAGGAAGGACGATCATGTGACAACCTGAACTAAGCAGGGTCTTTCTGGGCAAGGCACAGACATCTGTACCTTTGAAACCACATTCACCTTGCTTGCAGTGAGTGCGGTTTTCCTTACGTAAGAACACTGTCGCTTTGGCGTGGCCTGAGAAAACCTGGTGTGTTTTTCTCCTGAACAGTTTCAATTATTTTAAATTGAAGTGCAGTTGATATACAATATTATATTGGTTTCACGTGCACCACATAATGATTCAACAATTTACATTATGAAATGCTCACCATGATAAGTGTAGTTACTAACTGTCACCATGCAAAGATATTACAGTATTATTGTCTATATTTCCAATGGCGTACAGTTTTGGTTATTTTATGAAGTCAGCTCTTCATTTTCTGTAACAGTCTCTTAATCTAGTTGGATCTTTTCTGGAAAGTCTAGGGTCTAGATAGATGATGTAACTTAAGAGAACAGATCTAAGTACTGTTCCCTTTCTTCTTCACCTATCTCTAGATCATCGATAAAGTTCTAAGAATACCCAGAAAAAGATGATTTGGGACTGTTTATCCATCATAAGCCTCTCCACTAGAGAAAAAATATCTTTGAGAGACCCCGAAGAATGACTTAATCAGTCTTCAGAGATTAGTACATAAGTGTACTACTTTTTAGAATAGTTCTCTATCATTAGCTTCCCTGTCAGATCCTCTACTTGTAGAATCCATCTACCCACTGGAGAAGCATTTTCACAATGTTTTTGAATGGATTGGTCCTGTTTTTGTTTAGTCTGATAATTTATATTTCTCAGCTACTTTCATAAATTTGTAACTGTCCTAGGTTCTTCCAGTTTAGGAACGGAAAACTCCTCCTGGGCAAACATTGCCCAACTGAATCATCACAAATGAATTATTAAAAATCTTCTACATGGATGCAATTCTGCCTCCCTCTCACATATATTTGTTCACATTCTCATATTTCTGGGGACTAGTTGGTTAAATATGCTCTAACTTGCAGTAGTTGGGGGTGACTTGCAGTATATAGGATGAAAAAAATTGTGTCATTTCTGTGGAAAGGAAATTAAGCTGAAAAGAAGTACTGATGTTTAAACACTCCTTAAAAATCTAGCAAACCTTACTAAATGTGTCCTCATCATAATCATCAATATTTCTTACATGAATAGTTGATGATTCAAAATAAAAATTACAAAGTGTTTGCATCAGATGAATTCCAACTGATGTGATAGAAATTTCCTGTAGCCCCAAGTCAGCTCCCTAGCAAGATATATGCTATTTGTTAAAACAACATATGCTTATGAAGGTGCAGGCTGGCCAGATAGATATTTGTACAGACCCATTTGGCAAGTTGACTATGTCAATGGATTTTTACTAGACAATGTAGTCATTATTCTAGTGAGAAAAACATGTACTAATCTAACTAGGAAAGTAAAGATAAAACTGTAGAACTGTTTGGTGTTTAATGATATATTTTACCAATATCATTCTACACAGTCAACATAGAGGACTGCTTTGAGCAGGTAATCTAGGCCTTTTGAATTTTTATCATGCCTTTGAATTTGAGCAAGTTACTTATTCTCTGTGCCTATCTTCATCATCTTTAAAATGAGTATAATAATTACACATACCTCATTGGGCTATCTTTAAAATTAAAAGACTAATCATGTATAAAGCACTTAAAATGATGCTTGGCATATTGTAAGTGTTATAGATTTTTTTTGGTATTTTTATTACTACTCTGGGATCCAGGTTTTTGGATTATATCATAAGACTCTGCCAGTTTACATTTATTCTTAGGAATCAATTCCCATTTACATTTAATTTTTGGCATAGCTGTTCTGGAACCTATCATCTTTCATTATTGAATGGATAAACAGTAGAGGACTAAGAGTAGTAAGACGGACTCAGAGACTTTATTAAGATCTTTCCATAACACTTTCTTTCTCCAAACTCTCATCATGACATTTAAAAAGTGCTTCAGACATTTCACACATTTTCTGCTTTTATCTTATTTAGATGGATAGCTGATAATTAAAAATCAATTTAATCTGACCTGTTTATATTGTTAGGGTGGAAAAGATTAAAGCTACTTGAATATCAATTAGACCAGATACACTCAACCTCATTTAGCAAATACAGTCGATAAGCAGACAAATACCAAAATCTATCCTTGTTACTAAATCTCATGAGCAAATACCCCAAAATATTATACCTGCATTATTTGTTTGTTATATTATGATTGGAGTGACCTGTTCTGATTTTTGGTTTGCAGTTAGCCTCACTCATGTGGCAAGAGTTTCTTTGGGTTGTTCATATTTTTCAACTACCTACTATTGTGTGTAATTTGTTTCAATCAGAGTAAGCAGCATATTTTCTGAAGGGAAGTATTCAAATTATTGAGGTCACCTCTCTTACTCTCACAAGATTTTGTGAGGAAGCAGTAAAAAAGACTCTGTTAAACTTCTCATAGTGTAAATTAATGAGAACTGCTTTGAAATCATTTTGTCATATTTATAAGAAAATTATATATGTTCTTCACTTTTAATCCAGTGATTTTACATCTAGAGATTTAGGCTAACAAACTACTAGGAGTTTGATGAGAACTTTGTACACAATTTGCATACTATGATTATTTATTAAACAACAGTAATAGAAAATAAAAACAATTAATGATGTACCATTGTCAGCAATGTTAAAAGTAAAAAATGATTTTATATAAATGTAGAATAATTGTATGCAAATTAGCATGCTAATTTATTAGGTATGACAAATTAAACTTAAACACAGTTGGATATAATACATATAACCAACTATAATATATGTGCATGTATATATATATATATATATATATATATATATATATATATTTAAATATATTTTGCACTTTGGCCCTCCTCTGTTTAATCTTATCTTTACCTTGGTGTCTAGAAGAAGGGAGGCAGAAAGTTGGAACAAAATAAGTTTAACCTTGGCTTCTAACCTAGTATATTAAGTAATATACTAGGGAAATTGCCTACTAAGTTAAGGGTCTGTATTAATTCCCTCTCCTTTCTCTTCTTAGTTAAATAAAAATATTTGGGCTAGAGGAGTATTAGAGTAAAATAATTAGAAGCCCAGGTATATATAGGAATCTGAGATCAGATAGGGTTTGTGCTCACTTTGCAGAATAACAACTGGGAAGTTGGTAAACTTTACAGGAATTCTACCTATATCTCCATCCTATTTGAACATGATATGAAAATAGCATAAGTCCTACCTAGAGTTTTAGGCATAAAGTCTCAGAAGTGGTATGGGCTAGTATGCCACTTTCCTGTGAAGCTAGTAGTGCCAGATATGTAGCATTAGTAGTTTCCATGTTTAAAGAATTCTTGAAATTGTGACCATTACCAGATATCCTCATGTACCAAAGACCACAGAGAAAACAGTAATTATAATAACTTTTCAAATGACTAAGAAAACTCTAAATTAACTGAATTTAGTAGGAATCATGAAAATTAGATTTTCAACTATCAGTAGAATGGGTGTTCAAGATCAAATTTAGATTCAGATAAGAAATACAATTAAAATTTCATTATTTTGGTTTCTGACTTTATGGTCAGTGAAATCGGTCATTAAAGATAATATAATTCAAGTAAGGCATATAAATAAAGCTGGTAGATTAAATAGCTGCATCAATTTTTGCTTCCTTTAAAATACCTCCACAACACAATAAGGCAATTAGTTTATAAAATATAAATCTACAAGGATATGGAGAATGGAGAAAAAGACACCACCAAGCAGTTTTGAAGGCTGGACATAAAATAAATGAAAAGTAAGGGACAGAAGAGATCCAAAGAAAATGACTGTGAAGCAGGCAGTGGAGCTCCAGAATACCAGCCCAATGTATACTGCAGAATCCTCCTCAACCTCCTGAACAAAATTTGGTGGTACCAGAGGACTTTGATAGTGTGTGTGTCAGCAAATGAGTTGGTATAAATGAAAATAATTGGTTAAAAGTATATTTAAGAAGCAGCAAAATTATTCCCTCTTCTACACAGCCCAAGGACTTCCCATGTGCCACCATGTACATAGCTCATGCCTAAAACTGAAAAACCGAAGGAAGCAACACTGGCATGTGTTTTTAGGGACATGTATATGAATACCGAAATAATTACCTAAAAGACATTAAAGACTGGTTGCCTGATCAACCATTGTGGAAAGCAATGTGGAGGTTCCTCAAAAAACTAAAAATAGAAATACCATTTAACCGAGAAATTCCACTCTTAGGAATTTACCCAAAGAATACAAGTTCTCAGATTCAAAAAGACATATGCACCCCTATGTTTACCATAGCACTATTTACAATAGCCAAGATATGGAAGCAACCTAAGTGTCTATCAGTAGATGAATGGATAAAGAAGAGGTGGTACATATACAGAACGGAATACTATTCAGCCATAAGAAAGAAACAAATCCTACCATTTGCAACAACATGGATGGAGGGTATTATGCTCAGTGAAATAAGCCAGGCAGAGAAAAATAAGTACCAAATGATTTCCCTTATTTGTGGAGTAAAACAACAAAGCAAAACTGAAGGAACAAAATAGTAGCAGACTCACAGACTCCAAGAAGGGACTAGTGGTTACCAAAGGGGAGGGGTGTGGGAGGGGGGGTGGGGATGGAGGGAGAAGGGGATTGAGAGATACGATTAGTACACATGGTGTGCGAGGGTTCTTGGGGAAGACAGTGTAGCACAGAGAAGACAAATAGGGACTCTGTGGCATCTTAGTACACTGATGGGCAGTGACTGTAATGGAGTATGGGGGAGGACTAGATAATATGAGTGAATGTAGTCACCACATTGTTTTTCAAGTGAAACCTTCATAAGAGTGTATATCAATAATACCTTAATAAAAAAATCGTAATAAAAAACTGGTTGCCTCTGGTGAGAGAGAAATGGAAAAAAGGTGAAATAAAGAAACTGTTGCTTTTCATTAAAAATCTTGCAGAAATAACTGACTATAACATGTTCTTATAATTTTGTTAAAGTCAGGCACTACAAAGATTTAGAAGGCAATAAAGTAAAGACTAACTTGGACTCTATTTCCTTTTAGGAAAATACACTGTTTCCTCAAAAGCATAGAGGAATTTCTAGACCACTCTCTCTCTTCTTTGATGGACTATTGTTATGTTGTTTCAAACTAAAAGTACTGGAATTTATATAGTTTGGACTTTGACTTGATAAATGAATCCTCGCCACATCATCCCCATTAAGGGGCTGTATCATTCAGTACCTTTCATAACACACTGAGGTATGCAAGAAATACTGTCAGATAAATGCCTACAGAGATGGATTACCTTTGGATTATTTGACTGTGTAAATTAAAATGGTATGGGAATATTCACAAATTGGCTGAATAGAAAGGTGTATCTTAAATAAAAGAATAATAAGGGAACCCAAAATTAAGAATTCCATTAAAAATATTCAAAAAGAAAAGCATTTTGAATTAGAGTTTTAGATTGGTGCTTGATCAAATGTCAGTGGGTCATGTGATGGTGATGGTCATTTTGAAGATTAAATTATATTTTTGAAGTGTTCTGTGGGTAATTAGGCAGGCAAGTGTTATTAGGTTTCATCTAATTATCTTGACTCATGATTATTTGGTGTTAAATATTAAATGAAAACAGGCTATGGATATAAATAACTAAGAATGAAAAGTATTGGTAGAATGGGAGATATTTTCAAATCTGTATGTAAGATGGGTTAAAAACTGCACATTATAAAGATAAAAGGGTCTTGAATAGGAATAGGAAACGTTTGGTCTATATCAGGGAGGACATAGAAAGATGAGGTGGCTAAGATTAGTGACAGCAACTATGAACATGTGACACCAGTGTCATCAGAATTGAATAAAATGAAATTCAGAATCTCTAATCTTCATTGTCAAACTCACTTTTGCAATGTGCATGTGCTCATTTCTATATTACATATAAAAGAAGTGAAGCTGGGAGAAGTTACATAGATTGCCCAAGGCTCCATCTGAAGAGCAAGGTGTTAAACTCAACTGAGCCTGGTTCCACATCCAAAGTTCAATATATTACATCATACTATCCTTTTGTCATATGCAACAATCATGCAATTCTCATGATTGTCTTGTCACCGTTGCACATTTATAATCCAGTAATGCTGTCATTCTTGCCCTACTCTAGGTTGATACAGTGCAGGTGTAGGCAATTGACAGAAACAGTTTCACACTTATTTTTGTCAAGAGGGACCTAGTATGTACTCACCATACCAATTAACTCAGTGTTCTTCATACCCTAGGTATTAAATACATATATTTTGATAATAAATGCATGAAATAGTGAATGTATTTTTGGTGATAAGTCTTTGACAGTTTGAAGTGAAATAATGAATGTAGTTTTGGTGATAAGTCTTTGACAGTTTGAAGTGAAATTCCCTGGAGAAAAACAATTAGTTTTGGCAAAAGGTGTCTTGTTCTCTTGGCTAAAAGGAAATTATTTAGGCCTCACTGTACTATTTTTTTGATTCACTGTGGTATTCCCTATTTTTTTAAGTCTTTATATTCCCATATGTACTTAGCAAAAGGTTACTTTATTGAGACTTGGAACTTAGTCATCTAACAACTTGCAGAATCCCAAACTGTCGATCAGATAAGACTTCTTAAGCACAGATGTTTCAATGAAATGTTTTTTATTTAATGGTTTTGTTCTTATCTAATATTTTTTCCTGCTATGAATGGCAACATAATGAAAATAAATGAAAATTGAAGCAAGCAGCCTTGAGTTTGATTCACTAAATTTGATTTGAGGAAATAGATTTTCATTATATAATAAATTTCCTCTTAAGTAAATTTCCATATTTTCTGTTATATATATATATATATATATATATATAGTATGCTAATAATTCATGCATTCTTCTATATTATAATGTCAAGTAAAAATTCCATTACAGTTTCATAGTCTGTAGATTCATTGAGATAGATACTAAAATATGATTTGTTATAGTCTCAATTCAAATCCATCTAAGGAACAGAACACTGTAAACTTCTTTTATTCAATGTTGAAAATATGATCTACACAGGTGCTCAAAGTATTTGTAAAAATTACCCAATTGAAACATCTTACACAGTGCCTTGTATCTAGAATATGTTTGAGGAATAAATACTCAAAGAATGAATACATAAAAGTCAGGGGGAAAAAAAGGAAGGAAGGAAAGACTTCACATATTTTGGTATCTCACCCTGCCCAATATATTATACATACAAATAACATTGTTGTTTTCCATATTATTTTACTTCAGAGCAGCAGCCATTATGCACATAGGCCCCTTAGCACAACACCTAAATCAACAACAGTTAGGATCAAACCAAAAACAAAACCTTGTTCAGAAAATTGACAGATATTTAAGTTACCTTTTCATTCACCTTTAACAGCTCATAAATACGCATACAGGAAACAGGTAGCTCTCAAATGCAGTTGAAAATTCTGATTAAAATTATTGGTGATCTTCCATTTGTTTAGAAAAAGAGGGAAGCAGAGAAAATTAAAGGAAGAAAAAAAATAGACCTAAAATGCTAAGGGTCCAAGTTTCAGAGAACAGAGCATGTGCAAACCCATGCAGTCAGGCACACTATTTGCCATAAATCACCATAAATCAATATAGTGATCCAAATCTCGGCAAACCAACAGAAAGAGGAAATAGTGACATAATTTCAGCGAAAGAGCTCTACAAGAATGCCAATGTTTAACCATATTTAGAAAACTTAAGTTACTACAAGTTAAAAAAAACTGATGGAGACAGAATTAGATTAAGAAATAGAAACCAAATCACAGATATTATAAGACAAGATGCAGTGGAAAGTCAGAGCACAAAGGAAATATGCAAACCACTCCTTGGGATTATTTCATGATTCATGTGGCATTTGAGTCTCTGGACAGGTTCATCATATATCAAAATAAACATCTTCACTTACGTACTTCCACAGCATTAGGCTCACCTACTTTATGAAGTAGCCACACACACACACACAATCGGTTAAATAAATGTAAACTGTCGTGCACTCATACAATGGAATATTATGTACCTGTAAAAATAAATAAGAAAAAAGATCTCTAAAGGTTGATATGGACTGATTTCCAGAATGTATTGCTAGGTAAGAAAACGAGTGAAGAAGTGAAGAGGAACAGGAATTCTCATTCATTGCTGATGGGAATACGAAATGGTGCATTCACTTTGGAAGACACTTTAGTGTTTTCTTATAAAACTAAACATATTCTCACCATATGATTTTGCAATTGTTCTTTTAGGTATTTACCTAAAGTCATAGAAAAATGTATATCTGCACAAAAACATGCACATGGGTGTTTAAAGCATCTTTTTCTATAATTATCAAACAAAATGTCATTTTGTATGGAAGAAGGGGGAAAATCTACTTATTTTTGCAAAAAGGAAATAATAAAAATAATGAAACAAACACCATTAAAATTGATTACCTAGGGGAGACATCAGTTACAGGAGTGATACCACTTTTTATATATATCTTTTGATATGTTTTTGATCTCTGAAAACAAATATATTAACATAACTGTATTTGAAATTAACCTATCCACTGAGAAGGGGAAAGTAGAGCTAAATCCAAATAATTTTCACTAATCCAAGTGCATATATACACTGCCTATAAAAATATAAAGGAACTACAAAGAAATATTTTCCATTAATTAGTAGTTTTGATGATTTTGAAGGTATGGATGTATCAATTCTGTAACCATTTGGTATATATTGTGGTATTGAGTGAATGATTAAATACATTGGTACCACTGACAGCCAGATTCTCAGTGTGGGAGAAGGGGATACAAAGGGGGAGGATTAGGAGGGAAGAACCTTTTGGTATTGGAATGGAATTTGAGGTTTCAGTATAAACTCAAAATTTGTATATTAACATAATATATATATAATAAATATAATACAATATAATATGAAAATATAAGTTCCTTCCTTGCTGAAAAGAACAAGAAATAATGATAACCTAGTCACAGATGAGCATGCCTAGCACTATAGACTATTTGTACTCCTCGAAATTCATATATTGAAACCTAATCCCCAGTATGACAGGATCTGGAAGTGGGGCCTTTGGGAAGTGATTAGATCATGAGGTTGGAGCCCTCATGAATGGGATTAATGCCCTTATAAAACAGGCCCCAGAGAGTCACCTTGCCCCTTCTACCAGGTGAGGTTGCAGAGAAAAGATGGGGTCTCTGACAAGACACAGAATCTGCTGGTGCTTAGATCTTGTACTTCCTAGCCTCCAGATTGTGAAAAATAAATGTCTTCCTTTTAAGCCACCTAATCTATAGTGTTCTGTGATAGCAGTCCCGGCACACTAAGGAATCTGGCATCTTTGCATCCCGATTGCAGTTTGTAAATACTATTCAGATCAAAGTAGAACATGTTGAAAAACATGACTATTCTGAGACTGGTACAGGAGAATTATGAAGGTGAACTGGGAACCTCTTCTTGTGGGAGAAATTAAAGAAAAGCTGAGAAATTGATAAAGACATGTTAAAAGAATATCTTTCAAATGGCCATACAAGGGCCTTTTCACTCTAATTTCCCTGATATGGGTGATTTGGCCTCTTCTCAAAGTTCTCCAGCTACTCTCAATGACCACTTCTAGGGCCACAGCCCATAATGCTCACTGCCAGCATCTCTGGGCTGAAGTGAAATTTTTGTGTTATTCAAACGCAGATGCTTTCTGGGTTTGGTTAAGTCACAGGAGGCCCATGCAACCCCTGTCAAGCCAACCAATGGAAGAACAGATAGAGCTGGGCTGATATAATCCTTATTCTTTCTCCTGTACTCTGAAGGGTAATCAAAGAAAGTGAAGTTGATTATCTGTCCTTGCTATCACCGCTTATGTTAATTGGCGATTCTTTTATCCTTCCTCTTGAGTTTTTCTTTTCCACAAAAGGATGAGTTGACAATGAGGGTACTGAATGTGGCACCTCTGAATAAACCCCCTGCAAGTAGTCTGTACCCAACTTTTAACTGCTTTCTCTCTCGGTCTCTCATATTACACACACCCATACCCCTCTAACACACATGATACCATGTAATAATTTGTACATGCATATGCATCTTTTTCATTATTTTTATACTTGAAATTATATCATGACCATTTCACATTGCCATTAAATTTTCTTTGAAAAACATGGATTTAAATACTGCACAATATTCCATTACTTGGTGGTTAGATTTTTCTAGATAACAGACTAATCAATGGTATACGTGTTTGCAGAGATGACACAAATTAGGCAATTTAAGGAAACCTAATATGGAAGTCTCTCTCAAATGATGTTAATTAATTACAATTTATCAATCTGGTTTCTCTCTTACCTACTTTACTATTCTGACAAAACACCAACTAGTAAAGCATTATGTTTTTACATGTCTGGTTCCTGCCCTGTACCCAGGACAGTGTTTTGTTCAGTGTTTAATAAATGTTCAATTGAAATTATTTGAATTCCTTTTATCAAAAGCCTATTAAGAAGATGTCGGTATGAGAGGTGAGACAGAGAACTCCTCCCAAAACCACAGATAGTGTGAAAATATAGTTAATACAACTAACCCTAAAACAGCAACAGGAAAGAAGGCTGCATCAGACTGCATACAGACCTCACGAAAAGAGCAGACCTCACAAAACAGGGTAATGTATGAAAACCTTGATCTGGCGAGACCTGAGCCCTTCCCTCACCCCAGCTCACGGGTGGGAAGAAGAGAAATGGAGGGGGGAGGGGGTGGAAGCTTGGGACTCCTGAACACCTATCCCTGGAGATCTGCTTTGCAAGCAGAAATCTACATCGTGTGGTGCTCTGGAGGATGGGGAGCTGGGACAGACAGACTGCTTGAGAGACAGATTCCGGCCATTTGTGGAGGACAGGATCCATACCTGGCCGCTCTGAGACAAGGGAAAGGCAGGCAGGCTGAGAGACTTTCTAGCAGCAAGAGGGCTGCTGAAGGTGTGGGGACTGCACGGAGCTTGCTGTGCGGGAGAAGGGATAGGGGGACAAGGTTGCCTGGGTGCACTCTGCCCAGCAGATAGGGAACTTTGGGGAGCTTCAGGTGCTTCATACCCCTGGGTGGCTACTCACTTCCGAGGCCCCCCACTGTGATATGCAGCCTGCTAAGCCTTCCTCCTGGCCTGACAGCACAGGCTTGCAAACTTGCACTCACTGCTCTGGCGTCAGGCCAGCAAGAGAGAGGACTCACCTACAATATCTAGAGACGTCAAGCACAGAGGCTTACACCTGTGTGTTCGGCCCACTGGCTGTGATATTGGAGACAGGTAGGGCAGATGGGAGTCAGGAAACAGATGTTTCCTCCCCCCAGGCACCAGAGCCACTCACCTACAACCCCAACCTCACTCTAGGGACTGAGCACCTCCAGAGGCTGGAGATTCTAGGCAATAGAGGGCATCACACAGAAATATGAAACGTCAAAAGAACATGATATAGACCAAAATCTCACAAAATCCAGAAAAAGGGCCAAATGAAACTGAACTCACCAATTTTCCTGAAAAAGAGCTCAAAATAAAAATCAGAAACATGTTACAGAGGTACAGAAAAATATTCAAGAACTCAGGAATGGATTTAAGATGGAGATTCAATCATTAAGAAATTCCATATCTGAAATGAGACATACAATGGAGGGATTTAAAAGCAGCTTAGATGTAGTAGAAGAGACGGTAAATGGAATAGAAATTAACAGAAGAGGAATACAAAGAAGCTGAGGCACAGAGAGAAAAAAGAATCTCTAAGAATGAAAGAATATTAAGAGAACTGTGTGACCAATCCAAACATAACAATATTCACATAATAGGGGTACCAGGAAAAGAAGAGTGAGAAAAAGGGATAGAAAGTGTCATTGAGGAGGTAATTGTGGGAAAGTCCCCCAATCTGGGGAAGGAGATAGTCTCTCAAGCCTTGGAGATGCACAGATCTCCCAACACAAGGGACCCAAGTAAGACAACATCAAGACATATAATAAAGCAGCTAGAGAGAGAAAAAGATCACATACAAACGGAAACCCATCAGGCTATCACCAGATTTCTCAAAAGAAACTTTACAGGCCAGAAGGGAGTGGCATGATATATTTAATGCATGAAACAGAAGGACCTTGAACCAACAATACTCAACCCAACAAGACTATCATTTAAATTTGAAGGAGGGATTAAACAATTTTCAGATAAGCAAAAGCTGAGAGAATTTACCTCCCACAAACCACCTCTACAGTGCATTTTGGAGGGACTCCTATAGATGGAAATATTCCTAAGACTAAACAGATGTCAGCCAAGGGATAGACAAAGAGTACAGAATATGATTCATAACATACAAAGAATGGAGGAGGAAGAAAAAGGAGGAAAAAGAATTATCTTTAGGTTGTGTTTGTAATAGCATATGAAGTGAGTTAAATTAGACTGTTAGACAGTAAGGGAATTACCCCTGAACCTTTGGTAACCACAAATCTAAAACCTGCAATAGCAATAAGTACATACCTATCGATAATCATCCTAAATGTAAATGGTCTGAATGCACCAATCATAAGACGTAGAGTCACTGAATGGATAGAAAACAAGACCCATCTATATGCTGCCTACAAGAGACTCATTTCAAACCCAAAGACATACACAGACTGAAAGTAAAAGGATGGAAAAAGATATTTCATGCAACTAATAGGGAGAAAAAAGCAGGAGTTGCAGTACTTGTATCAGACAAAATAGACTTCAAAACAAAGAAAGTCATAAGAGACAAAGAAGGACATTACATAATGATAATGGGGTCAGTCCAGTAAGAGGATATAAATATTATGAACATCTATGGAGCCAACACAGGAGCACCTACATATGTGAAACAAATACTAACAGAATTAAAGGGGGAAATAGAATGCAATGCATTCATTTTGGGACACTTCAACACACCACTCACTCCAAAGGACAGATTAAAGAGACAGAGGCATTGAACAATGTATTAGAACAGATGGACCTAACGGACATCTACAGAAAAATCCATCCAAAGTAACAGGATACACACTCTTCTCAAGTGCATGATGAACAATTTCAAGAACAGATCATATACTAGGCCACAAAAAGAGCCTCAGTAAATTAAAAAAAATTGAAATTGTACCAAGCATCTTCTCAGATCACAAAGGTATGAAACTAGAAATAAATTACTCAAGGAAAATGGAAAATCCTACAAACACATGGAGGCTTAATGACATGCTCCTAAATAATCAATGGATCAATTACCAAATAAAAACAGAGATCAATAAATATATGGGGACAAATGACAACAATAATTCAACACCACAATATCTGTGGGACACAGCGAAGGCCGTGCTAAGAGGGAAATATATTGCAGTACATGCCTACCTCAGGAAAGAACAATCCCAAATGAACAGTCTAAATCACAGTTAATGAAACTGGAAAAGGAAGAACAAATGAGGCCCAAAGTCAGTAGAAGGAGGGACATAATAAAGATTAAATCATAAAAAAATAAAATTGAGAAGAATAAAACAATAGAAAGAATCAATGAAAGCAGAAGCTGGTTCTTTGAGAAAATAAACAAAACAAATAAACCCCTAGCCAGACTTACCAAGAAAAAAAGAGAGTCTACACACATAAAGAGAATCAGCAATGAGAAAGGAAAAATTACTACAGACACCACAGAAATACAAAGAATTATGAGAGAATACTATGAAAAATTATATGCTGACAAACTGGATAACCTAGAAGAAAAGGACAACTTTCTAGAAAAATACAACCTTCCAAGGCTGATCCAGGAAGACACAGAAAGTCTGAACAGACCAATTACCAGCAAATAAATAGAATGGGTAATAAAAAAACTACCTAAGAACAAAACTCCTGGACCAGATGGTTTCACTGCTGAATTTTATCATTTAGTGAAGACCTAATACCCATCCTCCTTAAAGTTTTCCAAAAGTAGAAGAAGAGGGAATACTCCCAAACTCATTATATGAGGCCAACATCACTCTAATACCAAAACCAGGCAAAGACACCACAAATAAAGAAAATTACACACCAATATCCTTGATGAACATAGGTGCAAAAATAAACAAAATATTTGTAAACCGAATTCAAAAATACATCAAAAAGATCATCCATCATGATCACGTGGGATTCATCCCAGGGATGCAAGAATGGTACAACATTCGAAAATCCATCAACATCATCCACTACATCAACAAAAAGAAGGACAAAAACCACATGATCATCTCCATGGATGCTGAAAAAGCATTCAACAAAATTCAACATCCAATCATGATAAAAACTCTAAACAAAATGGGTATAGAGGGCAAGTACCTCAACATAATAAAGGCCATATATGACAAACCCACAGCCCACATTATGCTTAGGAGTGAGAAGCTGAAAACTTTTCATCTAAGATCGGGAACAAGACAAGGATGCCCATTCTCCCCACTATTATTCAACATAGTACTGGAGGTCCTAGCCACAGCAATCAGGCAACAAAAAGAAATAAAAGGCATCCAGATTGGCAAGGAAGAAGTCAAACTGTCCCCATTTGCAGATGACATGATATTGTACATAAAAAACCCTAAAGAATCCACTCCAAAACTACTAGATCTAATATCTGAATTTAGTAAAGTTGCAGGATACAAAATTAATACATAGAAATCTGTTGCATTTCTACACAGTAATGGTGAACTAGCAGAAAGAATAATCAGGAAAACAATTCCATTCACAATTACATCCAATGGAATAAAATACCTAGGAATGAACCTAACCAAGGAAGTGAAAGTCTTATGCTCTGAAAACTACAAGACACTCAGGAGAGAAATTAAAGAAGATACCAATAAATGGAAACACATCCCATGCTCATGGATAGGAAGATTTAATATTGTCAAAATAGCCATCCTGCCTAAAGCAATCTATAGATTCAATGCAATCCCTATCAAAATACCAACAGCATTCCTCAATGAACTAGAGAAAATAGTTCTAAAATTCATGTGGAACCGCATATGACCCCAAATAGCCAAAGCAGTCCTAAGAAGGAAGAATAAATTGAGGGGAATTATGCTCCCTGACCTCAAGCTTTACTACAAAGCCATAGTAATCAAGACAATTTGGTACTGGCACAAGAACAGATGTGTAGACCAATGGAACAGGAGAGGGCCCTGATATAAACCCAACCACATATGGTCAATTAGTATAAGATGAAGGAGCCATGGATATTCGATGGGGAATGACAGCCTCTTCAACAGCTGGTGTTGGCAAAACTGGACAGTTACATGTAAGAGAATGAAACTGGACTACTGTCTAATCCCATACAGAAAAGTAAACTCAAAATGGATCAAAGACCTGAATGTA
Organism: Smutsia gigantea; assembly: GCA_032199065.1. Taxonomy (NCBI): domain Eukaryota; kingdom Metazoa; phylum Chordata; class Mammalia; order Pholidota; family Manidae; genus Smutsia; species Smutsia gigantea. The sequence continues at coordinate 111,947 of JAVSCE010013044.1, read as the reverse complement.
AGTCATGAAACCATAAAACTCTTAGAAAAAAACATAGGCAAAAATCTCTTGGACATAAATATGAGCAACTTCTTCATGAACATATCTCCACGGGCAAGGGAACCAAAAGCAAAAATGAACAAGTGGGACTATATCAAACTAGAAATCTTCCGTACAGCAAAGGACACCATCAGTAGAAAAAAAAGACATCCTACAGTATGGGAGAATATACTCATAAATGACATATCTGATAAGGGGTTGACATCCAAATTATATAAAGAGCTCACGCACCTCAACAAACAAAAAGCAAATAAGTCAATTAAAAAATGGGCAAAGGAGCTGAACTTCTCCAAAGAAGAAATTCAGATGGCCAAAAGGCACATGAAAAGATGCTCCACATCGTTTAATCATGAGAGAAATGCAAATTAAAACCACAATGAGATATCACCTCACACCAGTTAAGATGGCCGCCATCCAAAAGACAAACAACAAATGTTGGTGAGGATGCGGAGAAAGGGGAACCCTCCTACACTGCTGGTGGGCATGTAAAGTAGTTCAACCATTGTGGAAAGCAGTATGGAGGTTCCTCAAAAAACTCAAAATAGAAATGCCATTTGACCCAAGAATTCCACTCCTAGGAATTTACCCTAAGAATGCAGCAGCCCAGTTTGAAAAAGACATATGCACCCCTATGTTTATCACAGCAGTATTTTCAATTGCCAAGAAACTGAAGCAACCTAAGTGTCCATCAGTAGATGAATGGATAAAGAAGAGGTGGTACATATACACAATGGAATATTAGTCAGCCATAAGAAGAAAACAAATCCTACCATTTATAACAACATGGATAGAGCTAGAGGGTATTATGCTCAGTGAAATAAGCCAGGCGGAAAAAGACAACTATCAAATGATTTCACTCATCTGTGAAGTATAAGAACAAAGAAAAAACTGAAGGAACAAAACAGCAGATTCACAGAACCCAAGAATGGACTAACAGTTACTAGAGGGAAAGGAACTGGGGAAGATGGGTGGGAAGGGAGGGATAAGGGGGAAAAAGGGGTATTACAATTAGCACACATAATGTAGCAGGGGGGAGGCATATGGGAAAGTCAGTGTAACACAGAGAAGACAGGTAGTGATTCTATAGCATCTCACTACGCTGATGGACAGTGACTGTAATGGGGTATGTTTTGGGGACTTGATAATAGGGAGAGTTTAGTAACTATAATATTGCTCATGTAATTGTACATTAATAATAGCAAGAAAAATCCATTAAATATTCTATTTCATTTTCTACAAGTATGGATCATTATTTGTAAACAACTTTGAGATAAATATCTTTTTTGTTAAATGAAATTAAAAAAAAATCTCTTATAAACCCTGTACCATTTTTCATCAATTTCAGATAACTTTTGCAATTCATGCCAATTTTTTAAACTTTAAAATTTGTACCAAAGAATATATAAAATATTATGTAGCAATACTTCCTAAATGTAAAGTTTTGCAAATGAAAATTATTTTTAATAGGAACATTGCTTCTTTCTTTGGGAAATAATGAAATATCATTGACTAATTTTTTGAATGAAGGTTACTGTAAGACCATTTCTAAAGGTCATATATTCAGTTTTTAAGTCGTATGGATAAAATATTTAAATATAACACATATCAGATGCTTGGTTCATAGAAATTATTTGAACAAAAGCTGTATTATTCTTATGATAAGAAAATAGAAAAGACTGAATTATTGGATTTCTTTATAATCAGTAAATCAGACAATGCCTGTGGTAGTCAATGCATGTTATGATTTATTATGTCTTTTCCATGATCTTTATCAATATCTATGACTCAACAGTAGCACGGAAAACACTCATAGATAAAAAATCAAAATTAGTATATAAACTTGCTGTGGTATTTATTTACTAGAAGATTCAGCATTATAAGGTATAATTCTTCCCAAACTGATCAGATTTGTTCCAATCTAAAATCATATCCCAAAAGGAATGACTATTGGAATTGAGCAACATTGTAAAATTTAAATGGAAATTTACAGGGTCAAAAAATAGCAAAAGTATCTGAACCTGTTGGGAAAATTTGTTTGTAAAACAAATATCAGAAAATGGACCTAAACTAAAATATGTAAGTGAGTATTAACAATCAGAGACAAATACCCAATAAAAAGTTTCCAAATAGTTTGAATAGAAATTTCACAAGAAAGGATTTCCAACTGTCCCATGAAGAAATGCTCAATTTCAATAATCATCAGAAAAAAATACAAATTTGAACCTCAATTATATACCACTAAACACTGAGCATAATGACCAACACTTAAAAAAATATTATCAATTCTTAGGTAATTTCTTTTCAAATGTTTTTCTTCTGATAGTCTGATTTCCTGGCCATATAAAAACCCAGTAATGAATCTTCTTTCTTCTCCTTAGACGTGAAAACTGGGTAAGGATATTTTTTTGCCATTCACTGTGTGAATTCAAAGAAAGGACATTTCCTAAATTTATTGCATCAATTCTTATAATACATGATTTATAAGCATAAATGGTGAGGCTATATATGTTCAAAAATTATATAAAACTTGGACTTTAAAATACTTGACCAGTATATTCAAGGTTGCAAAGTGTCCATAAAAGTTAGGAGATTATGCAAACTCTGAAAATTGGTATCTTATTTTATCGAGTTAATGAATAATAAAATATATACAGGAAGCTAATCCTCAGCATTTGCCATCTGCTATTTAGAAGGTCTTTAAAATATCTTGTGTCCTATCCATGTGAGAAAAGACATTTCAGGAGGTTGGTTTGGCAAATTTGTTTTGATTTTTGTAACATTTTTTACATGCCCTTTTTCCAATGTGCAATTTTTATCCAGGGCTTCATTTTCTGCAGTGTCTCAAAATTTACACCACTCTTAATTTCATTTTATCTTATTATAACACATTCACACAAATTAAAACTTTTGCTTAAATATCATCTTAGTACCTTCTCTGAAATCATTACTTAAAATAGCACCCTTCCATCACTCTTTATTCCTTTTATGTTTTTATATTTTTCTCGTTGCACTTATCACCACATGATATATATGATATAATTTTTCTTTCTAGTCTTCACCCAGTAGAATTCATGAGAATATATCTCTACTGATTATTTCTGTATCCACAATACTCAGAACACTGCCAAAAACACTAAAGGCTCTCAAGAAATATTTGATGGATGAATGAATAAATGAATGAATGAACTCTCTATTGGTAATAAGTTCATGTTAATGTCGTACTGAATGATTTTAGACTAATGTGTCATCTGTAGCTGTTATTTAAATTTCCAGTGGACCTTCCAAATGTTGTCCCATTAGATAGATCATTATGCAAAGAAAGTTTAAGAAGAGCAATTTATGTTATAGTCACATGTTTAATTTCATGTATCAGAGGTCTACCATATTCATTAAGTCAAATACTATGCTGAATCAAACAGTTCATGCATCTATCAGAGAGAGAATTAATATGATAATAGCATCTGAGAATAAGATTAAATGGTACTAATGTTGGAGGTCTCAAATTGTGATGCCAAAATATGTAAGATGCTTTGGGCACAAATACCATTCGCAGATTGATCTGGACAAAATATATTTTGAGCTATCATATCATTGGAAAATGTTTTTGACATTGAAGAGGTAGGAAATTACCTATGACCAATCTCTAATTGAAAAATAAATTTCACCTGAAAAAATTAGAGTGAATAGTCTTGAACTCTGATTTTAGAAATAGCCATTAAATATAAAATTCCAGTGAGGGAAAATCCCCAAATAAAATCTCAAATCTCATTTTATTACCTACTTTGCCATCTTCTCTTACATCATTAGTTTTGTCATTATTCTTGACACAGTCTAAATTTACACTGGTTTACATTAAATTCCCGGCCTTCTAGGTCTTTGGCACCTGCACTTCCACTGATCTACTTCTTAATTCCACTTTGGTTACTTCTCATATTTACTAGACATATTCATTCTCAACTACTGCATTATTTCTGAAATCCCAACTTCATATATTCAACTAAACATACATTCATACATCCAACTATTTCACCAAATCTGCCCTTTTCTGTTCCTTTATGCGAGTACAACCATGTACAAATTTTTCTGCTCTGTCAGCCATTTCAGTTATTCCATTTGTTGACTCCTCTTTTTCTTCCTTACCAGCTTAGATTTCATGTCTCCCCAGCAGAACCACTCAGTCCATGAATGGTTTCTTGGCTTTCGTGTACCTCACTCCCTACCTCATCACCTTGCTTGGAAAATTCCAAACCCCAGTTATGCACAGATTTGACCTTCTCTGAATCTTCACATCAGCAGCTTAAGATGATTGGTGAAAACTACAGATTCCTGCTGGACTAAGCTTCATTTAAACTGCTTAATAAACCTCAAATGGGAATTCGGAACCACCTGGCAAAAGTGCTAACTTCCCTGAGGACTTCATCCTTCCACATTTCAAGAACATTTCATCTAGTGTTCTCTAATACTGTCTTCCCTTCCTCATTCTGAGATGTTGAATTCACTTTTACTCTTAATTCATCAAGAAAATAAAAGGACCCTACCTGTCTGTAATTATGTATTTAACCTCTCTCCCATACTGTTGGAAGAGATGAGTTTACCTATCATACTGTTAAATAGTTTTGAGTCATTTCTATTACACTCTAGGTTTTTGAAATGTATTTATAATAATATACATGGAGTGGAGTTGGTTTATTGACTTCAGCTAAAATACACTCTTCTACTGAATAAGTATTAATGTTTCCATACTTGTGCTGAAAGATGGTTGTATTATTTACACATTTTATCACACTGTAAAGACTGCTACAGTAAGCACTCATGAAACTGTCCCCTTGTCCCCTATGGGAATTTTTCTCAGGGTAGATTTCTAAAAGAAGAATCACTAGATTCCAAAGAAGGCACATTCTCAAAACTTTGATTAGGTAGAGTCAAATTTCTCTCCAAAGTGGGAGAGAATGTAACAACGTACATTCCCTGTAGTGATTTAAATGAGTCATGTTTTTCACTTGTTATGTTCAACACTGGTAAAAGAAGTTATCAGACTATAAATCTTGCAGACCTGACAGGTGTGAGAGGTTATATCTAGTTCTAATTTGAATTTTTCTGATTATTAGTGACGTTGAGTGTTCTTTCACATATTTATCAGCCATTCAGATTTCCAGGAATTGTCTGTAGTATGTCTTGCTATTTTTTTCTACTGGAAATCTTAATATCTAAACTTTTAAAATGATAAAATATATCATACAGAATGCATATAAAAATATACACAGCAAAAAAAAATTTGTAAAAGCAGGCAGCACTATAACTACTCTGTACTTCAGTTGACCTGTTTTCAAACTTTATAGAAATGAAATTATCCAGCATGTATTAATTTTGTTTCTGTATTCTTCTGCTCAGCATAATACTTAAAACTTCATCTAAGTTATTGTGCAAAAATATAGTTTACAATTTTTGGTTGTTTGGGGTATTGCTTTGTACACAGGTATTTTTATTTGTTCATTTTATTCTTAATCTCACTTTGGGCTGCTCCAGTTTTATTTATCACAAATAATGATACCATGGACATACTTGTACATATATATTGGTGCAAATAAGCATGTTCTGCAGAATAAATGTTTATGGGAGAATTACAGAATTGAGTATTCTAGTTCTCAACTATGCAAAATAACACCTGTTGTTTGAATTTTGCTGTTGTTTTTGGCTTTCAAAATCAAAGTCTAACTCCTCTGGGCTATTTCTGTGTCTGCTGCCAGTGTAAACTCTGATTGCTCCAAATACTTCCCAACTTAGTATTGTCAGACTTTGTATTTTTTTATTAGTCTTTTGGGTATACAGTGTATATATATTTATGTTTTACTTTGCAATTCATTAATAAATGACTAGCCTTGCTACCTCTTTAAAATATTTGGCCGTCTATATGTCCTCTTTTCTGAAGACTTTCTAAGGGCTTCAGAAACCTATCTATCCCCTTCCCTCCATATATTCCTTTCTTCCCTTTCCCCTTCCCTCCCTGAAAATTTTTCTATTGAGTTATCTTTACTTTTTCTCACTAATATATTTCAATCTAAAACTATTATGAATATAATCCCTTCACCAGTTATATGTGTGGCAAATATTTTCTCCTATCACATGGCTTACTTTTCACTTTCTTAATGATGTGTTGGAAGTTAATATCCTTGATGTAGCCACGTTTACATGCCTTGTCAATTATACATAGACATTTTAAAAAATATACCATGTAAGAAACCTACCTCTACTGAGACATCATGGAGATATTCTTTTACGTTCTTAGATTTATTCAGAATTAATTGATAGTTTGATGCTACTTTAGTAGTTTTGTTTTTAATTTCTAAGTTTTACTATTGTAAAAAAAAATACTAATGATTTCTGATAAAGATCTAGAATAATATTAGTTTCTTTTCTTTTATTTTAATATTTATTATCTCATTACTTTTAAATTATCTTTTAGTAAGTGCAAGACACCCTTTTCTTTGCTCATCATAAAATTTTTAGTGCCTATCACTAGTCCCAGAATGGAGTAGTTTCTCAGAATGTATTTATTGGATGAATGAATGGAAAATGGATAACAAATAAATCTAAAATCCAATGCTGACCATTATTGCATGAGTATGTACTGGAAATATTACAAGAGAAAAATAAATGCTTCCTCATTTATACAGGTAAAATAAAACATCTATAGTCTAAAAAAATTAAGTCTGTAAAATAGTGTTTTTTTAAATGTGGTCTATGGACCACCTTCTTCAGAATCACTCAGCTGTTTATTAAAATGCTGATTATCCTGTCCTATACTTGAACTGCTTTTTTTTGGAATCTCCTGTTTTAAGAATCACCACTTAATCAGCAAAAACTAAATATGCATACATTTGTTTTACCCAATCTACAAGCAAGAAAGTATAGTTCTTGAGTTCATAAACCTGAAATATTTAATTAAATGTTATTAGATGGATGCTAACAAAATACAATCATCACATACTTAAATATTTGCTTTAATTTACCTGTCCCAGGAAATTATGCAACACTTTCACATTTCATCACGACTTCTTGCCAAAATGAAGTATGCTTCATCTGTCATCCTGTTTCAGGTCTCTTAATTAGAATCTGGAGATGATGCTTTTTTCATAATTTTGAAAATTGGCTTCATCCTGGGAATTGAAACACTATTGTTTTGGGAATTACTGGGCTGTTCTGCTTTTCTATTGACTTGTAAGAAAAACATATTTCACCTAATCTTTCTGCCTCCACATTTTTAAGATGATAGGTTTAGATGCTCAACTAGAACTCAACAATGAAATTATGCCCCATGACTTCTTTCCTGGCAACTTCTTTTGTTTAGAAATTCATAAAAAGAAATCTGACATTTTCTTTCATAGCTTTGTTCAGATTTCCTACCGGTGTTTTTTTTTATTTGTCCCATTTTAATATGAATTCTTGGGAAAATATATTTTAACTGCAACATTTGGATTACTTAGATATTTGTCTGCAGCTGTGACATTCCACTGATGTGAATTTCCTCAGAAGAGTGTGTTTTATTTATACCAATAGAAAGATCTGAGTGATCGCCTCTGTATAGGTCTGTCTCTTCTGTTCCTCTATGCTGGGATCTCTGCAGGTAGAGCGGACAGGAGAAGGCTGACGGTTGTTCTCTTTATTTAAAACATGGTCTATTTATTCTTCACCATTCACGGTTAAAGCTCAAGTTAGTTTGTTCCTCAGAGTTTAGATTGGGCATAAAATTATGAAGTGCCCCAATTCTCTGATGAGTTCTACAACTTCATCAATAGCCTATTTCCAAATTATCTTATAAAGTTCACAGAAATCTTTAATGTCCAACCATCTTTCTGTATATGTCTGTTGGTTCTCTCTTTCCCTCTTTCCTTCCCTCCTTTCTCCCTCCCTTTCTGTCTCTCAACACAAAGGGGCAAACTGACCATACCCATATTATGCAGTCATAGAACTTACTAGAAAAGTCATCTTCTCCAAATCCTAACTGATGTCTGAATACCCTTTAAAATATAACTCATGACAAACATTCAGAAACGTATTGCTCTCACCTTAAATATGTGGGTCTTATTTTTGATTCTGAATATATTATTTTTCATCCCAAACTTGAATCTATTATTCCCAAGACCCTAACCCACCTGATAAAAGTGATTAAAAACCATCTTTGGTGTGTGGTTGCACGGATTAAACTTTTTTTGTTATTTTTCACCACAAAATTAAATTTTAAAATCTTACATCCTAGAGGTAACTTGATGGCCTCTGGAGAATAATTTGCATCCAATAGATTTCAAATACTTCTTAATAATAGTTATATTTCCTCTGTCATTGGTTTTTAAAGTTTGTAAAACCACACTGCCTATATATGGTCAGTTGCCTTTATTTTGGTTTCCTGATATTCTATTCAAACAGTCTAGGATGGACAGAAACATAACCTGAAACTGACCTGATTCAGATAAAACATAGCATTCATGATTTTAAATTATTGTATAGTTATAAAGTCACAGGATTAGTAAATAAGGTTCTTATTATATGTCTAAGGAATGCTAATGTAAAATTGTTTTTTCTTTAATCTGAAAAGTCCAGAGTGTGATGGCACTGCCATCATTTGAAAATAATAAATCAAATATTTCATTTTTATTTTTTTGACCTAAGATTTATTGCAAGTATAACCCCCCCTGAAATATTTCATTACCATCACAAATGAGACTGTTCATCATTTTGTTTTAGTATAGTCCTTTCTCCAGGTGTCCATTTTGATGACAACTTACAATATTGTCAAAATTCACAATTTTAAAGTCAATTAAAAAATTTTCCCTTATGAGAAATATAAATACAAGAGGAGGTTCATCATAATTATTATATTAAACTTTATATACCTTTACGCCCCCATGGCTGTACTATAGATGTTTTAATTCCCACAGATTTCAAAAAGAGGTCAGTTTATGGAAATGCTCTGCAGGCATGCAGAGGCTGAATGAGTGCAAAATACCTGTGAAATACTCGATTTGAGAAAGCAAACATTAGAAGACATCTAGGGAAACCATAGAAACGGAACATTTTTGAACACTTCCTAAAAGCCATAACATAATACAAAAGCAAGCAAGCAAAGAAATAAAATAAAACCCCAAACAACGACAAAAGAGCTATCTGCAAGGTTTTCATATGCAAAAGTTTTCTGCACGTGGTTATTTCTGACACAGTAGAGTAAGCCTGACCCCAGCCACTTCAATTGAAACATTTTTTTAATAGATAACTTATTTTGCATATTTTTTAGGTAGAAATCATACATTAAATTTCATGAATCGAAATAACTTTTATAATTACTGCTTTTTAGGAAGGTTTTTCTTTACTTTCCACTGGTTTAAAACACATCCTTTTAACATGGCTACTCCTTCAGTAAATGTCGCATTATTTCTACTGTTCTTCTCAGGATTTATTCTTAGAATTCTCTTTACTGTCTCTTCACTACATACTTTATCCTTAAACCCTAGTAATACCGTTTGCATCTTTACTATCTACTGTGTCTTGCAAATAGCTAGAAGATGGCATCAGTTTCTCACCCAAAATTGGTTCTGGTGGTCAGACTGATTACATCACATGCACACCTGGGGAGATCAGAGCAGACGCCCTTTGCTCGAAGGAAAGGAGGGCCAAGTGCCTCTGGTTTTCACTGTGGTTAGATGCCATGTTTGCTGGGCCTGGAGTTCTCACATGGGCAGGAACCTGGGGGCTTTGAATTTCTCCATGGCGTCAAGAGAGAGAGCAGTGGGGTTTTCCTATCAGGTTGCTCAGATGCAGTTTACCCAGATGTAGGCAAGTGGGGAGGGGAGGAATGAGACCTGAAAGCTGTCAGGAGCAAAACATCAAAAATGGAGTCAGACACTTCATTACCTAGTAAAGCAGCTTTCCCTCTAGAGCTGATAAATTTCTAATTGACAAATCCAAATGCTCACACTTGGTCCTTATATTCCTTCAGGACATGCTTCTGTGTGGTGAACAGTTCTCTGTTACTGGTTAGTCTCTTGTAGTCAGAGGAGAGGGTTTTTGGAAGGGACAATTACTCTTAACTCAGGTTCGACTATGCTTACAACAATCACCTATAGTCCAATAGCCAGGACTTAAATAAGAACACGACAGTTTTCTTGGTGACATATGGCTGCAATGAAAGCTGTTAAAGAATGGATCAAAACTCAAAACTCCTAGTGGTGGCAGAACTGTTAGGCAGACAAAGAAATGATTGTCTGCTAATCTTGTAAATCATCTCCTACATTGGTTTCTATAAAGGGAAGTATCTGACCATTAACCCAATCTCACTGGCTGTAGCTTCTTTCAGTCTCTCAAGTATTTTTTTTTAATAAAGATAAATGTAGATACTTTCCAAGTTCAGTTATTTGAGTTATTTTAATACATTATGTTTATCTCTTAAGGTTTCACTAAGCATATTTGCATATTGATATTAGATAATTCTCTCAGAGTTTTTCCTATATCTGTGCATCTTGCAAGGGAGGCATGATTGCCATTTGCTGCAAACTATTTTTTCAAAGATTATCAGTGTGCAAACAGCCTGAGAAGAAAGAGGTAGTGTCTCTCTCTGGAGCAACGTTGAAGGTATGATATCTGTACAGTACATAAAGAAAATGTCTCTCTCCAGAGTAAAGGATAGACATGCTTATTGTCCATTATAAAACATCAAGATTCCCTAAATTCAGGATTCCTTTTTGTTATACATTTCACTGTATATGCAAGAATCACCTTGTTTCTTTACCTTGAGGGAATGGGGGTGGGGTAGGGGGGAGAAACTGGAAGAGAAAGTACTCTGTGACTATGGTTTAGTAATTGTGTGTATATATTTGTTTATGACCACAGTTAGATATTATCTCACTTCACTCAAACTCCTTTAGAAAAAAAAAATGGGACGGGTGGAGAGTGAATAATAGATCAAATCATCTTCAAAACTTATTTCTGCTCTAATAGTCTGTTTAAATGAACACACACACACACACACACACACACACACACACACACACCTACTTCCATCTATCTCTATTTTTGTCTACACCTATGAAGAAATATATTTGTATCTATCTATCATTTAAATCTATAATTGAAACTTGATACATGCTATAAAAAGCAAGAACAGGGTGCCATAAAAGTGAGTAACTGGGTAGTGAGTTGAAATGTTATAGTACATGATCAAATATTAAAAATGATATAAAATACTTAAAAAATATAAAAACATCCAAATGATAGTTTTATTGAGATTAAAAAGATGAAAAAAAAAACCCCAAGTTATATGTGTAACTGTGGGAGGTATTTTTAAGCAATGCTGGGAAAACTGAGCAAAAAGTGTTTAAAATGTGTTCCAGGAACTGAAAGGAGGGCAGAAGAGGTGGAAAACGGTGACTAAGAGGCAGAATGATGTCGATGGTTAATAGAAGGGGTGGTACACAGACTACCAGTTGCTCTGAAATACTCCCATTCTTATCAAATGACAGAATTCCAAAATTGTTCTTAACATACCATTCCACTCTGCTGACTTAAGAACAGGAAGCTCCAGTGCCATCCTGGGCCATTTGGCAGGGGCCACATGCCCCCGACGGCAGTGAAGTGAGCTGGATGGAGGAGGAGTCACTGATGAATTCGCACACCTGTCATGTCAACCCTGCACAACCCTGAACTGACTGAAAATATCTTCGGATTTTTAAGTGAGAGATGAATACTTCCTCATTTTTTAAGTCACTGTTACTTTGAGACTTTCTATTTTAAGCGCCAAAGCTAATACTAATTAATACAGGGAGGCAGACATCTATCTGTAACAAAGAGTTTTATAGGTCATAGTAAGGGGTTTAGATTTTTATTCTAAATAAAATACAGTGTTACTGAAGGATCTTAATTTGGGTGTTTGTGGTGTTACTCTTTAACATCTCATACATTTTTGATGGATCAATGTCCCAAGAGTGTAAATAGTTATACATGGTGCATGCCTAAACTTACATTCCAATCTTCCCTAAAATATATCATTAGTGATTCTGCTCATCTTTTAAAAAATTCAGCATGTATATAGCGTTTATTATTAATAATAAATTAAAAATCATAAAAAAAGAAGGCAAACATATTTTTAGCTCACCATATCTACTTTGTGAATCCACAAGGCTAGATTCCCACCCAATACTAGCTTCATTGTTCATTAAAAAGGAAAGCTTGGCAAGTTCTTTCAATTTATTGGTCAGTGTTCTGATCTCAAAAAAGTAAAAATACCAATATTGTACAAGGATACTGTGAGATTAATGGCTTCATTTGTTTGAAAACGCTTCCTTTCACACAAGGTTCTATACAAATGACCTACTTAAAACGTAAGTGTGATCATAAAACAAATTAAATACTCTCTTCTTAATTTTGTCCTTTCAAATGATCTACTCTGAAAATGAGTGAATTCAGATATTACACTAAACATTTAGTATGAATATATAAGAAATTAAATGAATTAAATTTCCTATCAGTTTAACAAATTACAATTTTTGACAACTTCCACAGAATTTAATAATGATTCTTAAGTAATACTTTCAATACTGACTATGTTAACAGCATATTGTCAAGAAGTATTTTACTCTGTGAATATAATTAAAATGAAAATAATATCGTGGCTTGAGTTGCCAACTATTTTCAGTTCCATCCTTCCTTCCTGAACATATTTTAAAATGTGACTACCCAGGGTTGACTCCGGGTCAAAGTGCCTCACCTGAGTGCTTTATGAGGCAGCAAGTTCAGGCTTCTTGCTAAAATGTAAACCAATTATGGGAAATGTAATTAGAGGTACTGGGAGGAAAAATGCGACACAGACCAGGACTGCAGGAAAGGAAGCCACCTTACACTGTGATGTGAGTGGCTTAAATGGTGTCTCTCACCTCCACTCTTCTCTTACTAATTAGCAACCCAGACCTAAACCAACTACTAGAGCCACTACTTTAGTATTTTCTTTTAAATAAAGATACAGTTAAAATGGGCATGCTGTGAAGAAATCAAATCATTAATCCATGAATACTTGCTAAAATCAATTTATTATTGGCAACTTTCCATTATTCCTTATCACTTCACTATCCTGTATTACGAACACTTTCTACTCTTGTGTAGCCTTGCCATCACTATTTGTGTGTGTTTTCCAGCAATTCATGGGTTAAGGGGATGCCGTTATCCTGTCTTTTCTCTTTCTACTTCACCTATTTACATTTAACAAATTAATAAAAAAGTGAAACATGTCTCTCCAAGTTCTTATTTTCCTCAGCAGCCAAACTTTTTAAAAAAGTGTGGAAATTATTAATCTTGATTACCTCAACTCCCCCAGATTCATTTATTCAGTGTACATTTGTTATCACTATATTGAAATAATTCTTGTTAAGGTGACCAATGACTTCTCTACATCAAAAGAGAGTTTAATAGTCTCTATTGTATTTGATCTCAGAGTACTTAATATTTTATCTTTTTAAATCCTTATTTTCCATTGATTTCACTATTTTTTTCTTACATTCCTGGAAGCTTTGTTAAGTCCTCTCATCTTTAAATGTTTATCTTTCTTGGTCTTAAGTCCATTTTACTTCTTACGCATACTCCTTTGCTGGATGTCTGCACCTGTTTATATATCCCTAAATTTTAGTTTAATATTTCCATTCCAGGATTCATCTCTGAGCTCCTGAAGGTGTATCCAACTTTGCTTTTTTGTTTCTGCTTGTGGAATACTTTTTGTTGTTGTTGTTGAAGTATAGTTGACACACAATATTATATTGGTTTCAAGAATACAACTCGGTGATTTAACAGTTACCCACATTATTAAATCCTCACCCCAACTAGTGCAGTTACTATCTGTCAACATAGATGTTTCAGAACCACTGACTATATTCTCCATGCTGCTCCTCCACCCCCATGACCAACTTATATTATGATTGAGATTTCTGTGCCTCTGTATCCCCCTCACCCACCCCAGCCACTAGTCACTTATGTGTCTGATTTTACTGTTTTGTTTATTTTGCTTGATTTTGTTTTTAAATTCTACATATAAGTGAAATCATATGGTAGTCACTTCCAATTTTCTATTGAACACTGTAACTTGGAGATCTCAGTTAAACTCTGCATAAAAAGAGCTCAATTCATGACTTTTGAAAATCAAATTCTCACATTCACCTACTTCTACAGATCAGGAAACTAGGAAACATCCTTGATGCCAATTTTTTTTCATGACCCACATTCAGTCCAAGTTCTGTTGATTTTAATTCCCAACTATCTCTTATATATAGTCCATGTCTTTCCATCAGTATTGACTCTGAAATTGATCAGAATATTAAACATTAATTAAATCAACATCACTGACACTCCATACCCTAGTCTGAAAATCCATTCTTTATTCTATGTTTAATCCCAAAGTATATCTTGCTACATTGTATAAAATGACTTAGTAGAGTTTTTGTAATGAAGTTAAATAGCCACATTAAGACATCCCAATAAAATTAATATAGAAATATTCCCAAATTGATTATAAATTTTACCCATGAATTTCCTGGGGAGACATTAAAATCCAGAAAGAATCCTAATAATTAAAGTCCCAAATAAAATTCTCCTGCTTACATTAAATAAAAGCCTTTTTCATGACCCCAGTTTCTTGCTGTTTATTCTCAGTAATAGGGGATCTCAAAACTTGGAAAGAATAACAGCATGTTTATCTACTGTGCTGTCTTCTACTAGAACGTGCAGTTTATGCTTACAAAGTCTGATGTGCTTTACTTTTTAATGATTCGGAGTAATTCATGAAACTCATCAGATGCTCATACCATTAGGCCATATTTGACAAATTAAAAAAAAAGCCAATCCTCAGTCCTTAAAACTTTCCTGTAGTGAAAAGCATGGTTATCAAAAGTTAGTACTTATTGTTGCCAAAGAATATGGCAAGAACTCAAACAAGATTTTTCTAGGAGAAACATGTTGGATAGAGAAACCATACTTAACAGTTTTGCCAGTTAGGTCAATGACAGCTGTCCAGTTTTATTATCTTTAAATGTAAATAAAATTGGTAGAAGTGTCCCCAAAAGAGGTTAATGTCATGGTTTCTCCAAATGGAGAGAGGGGGTATTTGGAAGTACTGCCTCTTGACTCAGAGAGTGAGTATCACTTAAACAGAGGTTTTTTCTCTTCTAACAAAAAATAAGCAATGTCTAAGTTGTCACCAGGTCTTACTGACGTTTCCTTCTTTCCCATGCATCATAAGTAAAATCTCCTAATTGCCATTTCCCTTTGAACCTTGTTTTCAGCACACTAGTGGTATTTTTTGAGTGTGCGCACTCACCTAATGTCATACACCTTCTCCTTTGATTGAACCTTTAAAATTTTGGAGCGCAGTACCTTTGCTTTGGAATTTTGCTTTTTGCTGTAGAATTACGGACACCAATGAAATCTGTCTCTAGGATGAATCTCCCCTTCACCTGAGGCCTCACGTTTATTTCAAGACAAGTGAAGTTACAATCACTGTCTGTGAAGCCTGTATATCCTCAGTTCTATTTAGGAACAATTGCTCTATCAAATGCTCCTGAAGACATCTTTCCCCAGATTTTGAATTTCAAGAACTAGAGAAAAATTTCTGTCATTCTTTTACATCAGTAATGGGTGAAGATAAGACCCTAGTGTTCATTTGCTTGTATGGTTCTTTTTTTATACTAGGCTACCATAAATTTGTAACAGCTTAACCACTTTTCTTAAACTAAACTGACTTTGCACTTATAGCCTGTCAGTTAATGTGTTTGCTAGAACTGAGTACATTCTGCTTTGCTTTTAAGGTCGATTTGCTTTCTGAGACAACTACTTGCCTTCTTAAATAGAATTTGTTTTGAGTTTGTCTTATTGTTTTTCCTATAATAAGAACTAGCAAGTGAATAGATTTTGTATGTCTCTAAGGTTTTATAGAAAACATTGCATATCTTCTCCATTCTGAGTTGTATAATCTCATCTGGATTATATTTTCCCATTGAATGAGTATCTAATCCAGTCTTGCTCCCTATTTGCATGGTTTGCCTTTTTTTTTCTGCTTTATCTTTAATTAGAACTTCAATTACATAAATTTTGAGATATCGTCTCTCAAAGAACATAATCCCTCATCTATAATAATTATATCCCCTTCAAGCTTATTCAGAAACTTTTTTGGAGTATTTTAGTCTTCCTAAATAATTGTGTTCCAAACCTATCCAGTGTTAACATTTTAGAATAGCTGTTTTAATCTTTATAGAGTGAATACTCAATTGCTCTTAGAATGGACTCTGTTCACAGCTTTAAAAGGTCACATCTCAAAAGTTTCTAGAATATTGGTTTCCTCTGAAGGTCCTTCCAGTCCTATCTCTATGATCACTGTCTGCCCTGTAAGATTTCTCTTAGTCATCTCTATGACCAATTAATAATTAAAGTGTCTCCCCATTTTCTAACCTATTTTAAGAACAATGAGATATCCTAAGGCTATCTTAATAGATATTATTACTAAAATAAGTTCTATTTTCAAAACAGTATCTTGGTGTAACGCTGAGGGGAAAATCCCTGGACAAAATACCTTTAAAACCAAAATCAGTCAAAGGGAGAAATAAAGTTAAGAAACCCTTTTATTTCTTACAAGCAGTCATCCTGTCTCTCTCTTGACCCAGCTGCAGCAGAAGAGAGAGCTCCACCCAACCTCTCAGGTCCAGATAAACCCATGCCTTCGTAATTACCTACGGATATGTAGATGGACTAATGCTCTCCACCCCTTGGAAACACCTATTGATATGCTGATGTACTAAAGCCAGGTGAGAGATTCTAGAAATATTGCAATTTTACCCACACTTGGCTTTTAAGATCATCTGTTCTTCACATATATTTGTTCTTTCTTATAAGATCTCAGCCTTCTCCAGGGGAAAGTGTTTTCTTTATTCATTTTAATTAAACTATCTTCCTTTATTTTGTTTTCATTCAGCAGTGCTTTTCATCTGATAGTTAAAGTGAAACATGTTTTCAAATCACTCTAGTTCTTTTTGGCCTGAAAAAAAAAGCCTTGTTTCCCATAGATATAGTGATCTATCACAAGCATTTTTTGCCCCCACTCTTGGATTTATGATAATTCACTGAGACATTTTTTAAAAATCTGTTTCTCTTTGATGGCATTCTTTAAATAACAGCAGTTCAAATTTTCTCATCTGATCACTAATAAATAGTACAATTTATTTTTCAGTATACCACAATTTTAAGTTCTAGGTCATGCAAATATTACATTTTAATAAACTAATTCAAATCCTCCTTGCCAAATGAATTCAAGGAATTTATAGAGATATGCTGCATCCAAGATAACTACTGTATTCAAACAAGGATATGTATTTCTTGTCAATATTATTTAAGGATAACCTGTTTTTCATGAACAATAATATATAATTGGTGAAGTGTAGTTACACTGGAGATTGGAAAACACCTTTGAGGTGGCTACATGACTAATGCAGTATGAAAGTACAAATGCCAAGGAGACCCTAGAACTGATTTTGGTCCATGCCCAATCATCCTGCTCTCTGCAACATACATTCTTAGTGTGGAGTGACTTGGGGATATTCAGAAGCTGCATGCATGACCTTCACTGTGCTATCACCATGCATATTGTGTTGCCTTTCGTGTTTCTTATATTGATGGTAAGTAAACTTGACACTAGTGAAGCTTAGTGCTTTGTAAGTTTGATCATCAATTTGAAAACAAATTCACTGCTGCTGGTTAAGCAAGGTGGGCATTGCAACTCAAAACATTAAAAAGGAAAACAGAATCTGAAGTAGCTACTCTTATACTGCATACCCTGTACTTAGCTTTAACAGTTTAAAACTAGGCACTTATCAAACCTCTGGATCAACATAGAGAAGATAATTGCCTTTAAAAATTTTTTAATCCTGGTCTGGTTTGTAGTACTGACTGAAAAACAAAGTAAAAGAAAAAAAAATTTGTTACTGAAGTTCTGCGTGGTTCAAGGTGAGCTTGTTTTAGAGATACATCTAATCCTTGTCACCTTTGTATGTATTTCAAAGTCAGACTGGAGCTTTCTTCTTATTAAAGTCACATGCAAGCTCCTATTTATGAAAGCCATACATGTTCCACATGTTTTCAAAAACTAATGGCTAATGTTACCCAGACTGGCCTTTCTATGTATTTTACACAAGTCGTACTTCCTGAACATTTTGTAAAGTTCATAGTTGACCCAATAGAAGTTGTGCACATGAAGTATTCATATAGTTACTGCAAGTCTTTCTTTCCCCAGTTGAGAAACAATTAGATAATTGCAGCGCACAGAGAGATAGGTATAATAATGTTAGCAGTATTGCTGATAAAAAAGAAATGGAGAGGATGACTTAGGTTTGTGGATAAGAGGGCTTCTAAATTAGACAGAATCACTGGTAGAATCATAGACCACATGAGACTCATATGGGCCTGTGAAAATGAGTGAAGGAAACCTTCTAACATGGAGTCCAGAAGCCCTGAAGGTGGAGCCCTCAGGCACATACCACTCCTTGCAGGTCCGTGTAACAAGCCAGAAGAAGGAAGGTAATTCTTACCCGGGCAAGACAGGACACTTTTCACATGGGAACTTTATCTCCTGCTTTTAAGAAAAAGAAGGAAGACCTCCTCCTGCCCCAGCAACAATGCACTAATTAACAATTGCAACCAAGGAGGCACCTCCACAACCTCAAGTTTTTGTTCTCCAGTGAACTTTTGTTCGAAACAACCCTCCCCAATTTCCTTCTAAACCCTAATAAAATCTGACTTCCCTGTGTCTCTTCAGATTTGCCAATGGTTTGCGATAGTTTGCTTGTCCTAAAATGCAATCACTAGTATGATACTGCATACTAACGAATTATTCCCAAATAAACTCATTTTTCTGGTAAAATAAATGGTTATTTTATTTCTAAGGTTGACAGGCCTGTTCTATTGTGGTCAGCCCTTGCAGAACTGACTATATGTAGAAGCAGAAATGCTGAGCTTCTGTGAATAAAAAAAAAAAAATCCAAAAAGAAGAGAGAATATGGCTTAGTCAAACATTCTCAGCTCTAGTCATAAACTCACCAATCACATTAGGCATGGAAAATGGATTTTATCCCTATAGAAACATGAAGGGTGGGGAGTAAGTGTTCCTTCTAAATAATGTCTCCTTGTTCCTTCTACAACTAATGTGTAAGGACCATGAGAGCCAATGTCTATGTTCCTTGCCAATGTGTACCTGAACCTTTCCCAGCATCTGGTACACATTAGCCATTCCAAACATTTTGGAATAATAAAGAAATGAATCAAGAAAATTGGGTCAACAAGAGTATTAGCAGCATGTTTTTGAGGAAATAAATAGTAGGAAAAAAAGCAAATTATAGCTAGCTAAGGAAAAAGCACTTGATTTGACTATGAAATTAACTTAATCACAAATAGGAAATGACCAATTAATAAGTATAATTGAAGATGTGTGAGAATAAATAGGGATACCTTGAAATATTAGTGGCTTGTCCTTAATAGTTAGTGTATTTTCATTTTTATTTATTTTTTTTGAATTTCAAGCTTTAAATATTTCTTTGCAAAAGAAAAAGAGAAACTAGTACCTTTTGAAGGAACTATTATTAGAATAAATCTTCCTTGAATGTAGGAACTAATAGAATGTATGGCTCAACCAGAATCCTAAATTTTAGAGAGTCATTCCCCATTCCTGCTAAAATTAGGATAAAATTTGAGGTCATACATGTAGGGATTAAAAAATCATTAGATCAAAATAATTATTTTTTTAGTTTAATATTACAATAATTACATGCTTAGGACATCAAATTTTTCAGCAAACCATATTTTTGATTTTTAAGTTGTCAGGTTCTATGTCAGGTGCTACAGCTGCATGGAAACATGATGACCAGTCCTGACTTCAGCAGGCTCTGATCTGTAGCTCTGACAAGCATTATCATACAATCTGCATCTAAAATAGAAGCGTCATAGGCATGCTCCAATGGTATTTTGAAATGACTCTAGGAAGGAAGACTAAACCAAATGGAAAGTTTATCTGGACTTCCATAATAGGTGGTAAAACAAATGTCAGTATTAAAAGATATGCAGTAATGGAGACATTCTCTTAGCCAAGACTGATAGCAAAGGAATCACATATGTAGGGTTAGACATGTCAAAAGTGGTCTGTATTCTGAAGCAATGCTTGAATTGAGAGAAATCATTTTTACTGCAGTCTGAGGCAATATACTAATTGGTTATACTCCCAGACAGATACTATGGGAACTAGGTCTTACTCTTAGGGAAGAATAGCTAATACTAGCTGGGCTTGAAGGTAGGGCTCTAGACAAGTGGTTTTGGTTTTTAAAATAAGGCTGCATTGTAGTGAAGTATTCAACTGTTAGTCAGAAGCTGGAAAAGGAAAACAAGTACATTCATATAGAATGGATGCACATGAAAGTGAAATCTGTAATTGAGTGAGCATGTTACCGTTCTGGGCTTATTACATGAGAGCACAAAATACCAAGGTCATTGCTACCCCATAAATATATGTTAAAATAAATGATGAAAAGTATAAATGGCAACAGTGACTGGTTATCATTTAGTGGTATAATTAATGATTAGGACAAATTTTATTTTTTCAAAAAATATAAAATATATAAATATAAATATAAAAAAGAACAAAATGAAGCTTACAAAATGTTTTTGAGATGAAAAAAGAAACAAAACATGACTATATCTAGGATACTACATGCTAATTAAGAATAAATTAGAATCATACAATCAAAAACATGTTAACAATGATTTAAAGAAATTTCCAACTACCACCTAGAGTGTGGAAAACTGAAAACACATGCTTCCAACCTAATGATAACATAAAGCCAAATAATTTGTAAAATTAAAATTTCTCTTAAACCCCTCAGAGAGCTGAAATGGTAGGACAAGTCAGTAGCTAAAATTTAAGGGAAGTCAGACTTCTCCAAGATGAGTCAAGGTGTGAGTATTATCTTGCATGTAGCCAGCATGGGAGGAAGACAAGGCTGCTAAGTAAGTGGGTAGGGACTCAGAGAAAAGTTTTAATGAATTACTAAAGGTTGGATGTGGGCTGAAAGGAGATTATAGAAGCTCTTGGAGCTATGGACACAAGGGGAATTCTCACCCCTTTGCAGACTCTTTCATGGGCTTTCCTGGGTGTTCTGAGAAAGACAGAGGGCTGGGCAGTGCACAACTGGAGAAGGGGTACAGCCAGAAAAAGCGTGAAGTCATGGAACAAAAATCTAAAGTGAATAAAGAGGAATATGGGGAAAGGTTTTAAAAAGGATTAGGAATGTATCACATTTCAATCATATGTTAACTATTGGTTGAATTTTGTTTTCCTGGGTGTTTAAAAGTTGGAAGAATAGCCTATGGTGATTGTTATGAAAATAATTAAAAACAATAATAATAATAAAAATCTTTGCAAGTCATGTTTGGCAATAGAGCATATTTTAAGATTGTCTAAGAGAAAAATGTGTCTTTATTTAACTTCACTGAAAATACATTTAACAGTCTCTTGCAACTAATGTAAAAGAGAAATGGGTATTTTTAATATTGTAATTACAGTATAGATAACAAGATTTTAGTGAATAAAAAAGCTTTGGAGATTTTCTTATTTGCATTTTTCATGTTATAAATGAAGTTAAAATACTTATGTTATAAATATCATTCTCAAATTTACAATGATAGGTAATAAAAGAGATGGGAGTGGATAACAATCTCCTTTCTACCTATGCTCTTTATTTTATACCACTGATGCCAGGTTAGATTTTTAGTAAGGGTATCATTTAAATAAGAGGGCTCATCTTACTGTCTAGTCTGTATTCCCACAATAACAGGAATGTGCACAAAAAGCCACTATTGATTGGTTGCCATTTCTTTCCTAGACTCCATTATCCAAAGTGGTAGCTAAAGTTTATATATTCTCAGAGGAGAGTAGTGATAAGGGAAAGATGTTGGGGGATGGAGAAACAAATTCATCTTGGGAATTTGGAAGGTAGAAGATGAATATTAGTATACCTAGAGCTGATTCTTCCCAATATACTTTGAGCTGAAGAAATGCATGTCCAGCAACAAAAAAATTCTTGGACTAACTGCCACATTGCTGAAAGCCCCAGTCAGAGATTGAATACAGAACCTTCCCCATTTATATGTAAGCCAAAGTGGACAACAGCTGTAAAATGGTACCAAACTGCAGCTGTGATTGAACAGATTTGGAAAATTACAGGTGGATCCCAGAACACCTAGCTGGCTAACTAGGTAGATTCACCCCCAATTTTAACTAACCCTGCAACAATGTGATTCTAAAATATGCACAATTGAATATTTTGGACTCTATCATGTCAAGATTTTACTGTTATAAATGGTGACCAGTTTTGGCTATTCAGACCATACACATTGGTATAGCTATACAAATTATTTAAATAATAAAATTTATTCTTACCAGTTGGTAAATGGTTACTGGTCAGATCTCTCTTCCTCTCTTGGGTCAGACTTGGGTCAAATCTGGATTTGTTCAAATATTCAAATTAAAGTAGTAATGCCTAACACAATAAATACCTCCAAGATCTTACTCAGTGTCTTGGAGTGACTCCATTCCGACTGTATTTTCCGAGTATTTACTATTTTGAGAATCACTTCTAATTATAAACAACCCAAGTTATACTTTCTCAATGTTATTTTTTCCTGACTATTCTTAATTGTGTGCTCTTTCTAGTTTGAAGTAATCCCCATGAGTTCTCTATCTCCATTTATCTTACTATTTTGACTACTGCCTTTATGAATAAATGCATTTATTCTTCCTAAAACCAAAAAAATACTTTAATACAAGGCAACGTATTTTGAAGAAACATAAGTGTTTCATGTAAAAAGTTGTTTTAGTAATATTTAGTTGAAAACAAGTGACTTTACTTCAAAATATGCATATTTTAAGTGAGTACTGTCAGTATAACATATCAGCAAAACAAACAAAATAGCAAACAAAATAAATTATTTCCCACCCATGACCAAAGGATTAGAATACTAAAGTGATGTATTTAAATGCCACATATAGGTATTGGTGAATTCATTATTCTGCTAACATTTATTGAGCTAAAATGTTGAGATGCCATGGAAGATGAATATGAAGGTAACTTTCTATATAAGCTTCCTTTCAAGGAAATGAAAATGCATAGAGCCAAATGAGATTCATGTAAAATGGGAGACGTATCATGAGAAATGGCAGTTAGAGATAAAAGGTGGGAGATGCCACTTTCAAATTGGTGTGTGTGGGGGGGATTTATGAAGTTTTTGTGGAAAAGACTCACTGATCTTTGTTTTGAGAAATGGGTACAAATTCACTTGAAAGGAGGTATGTTTGAAGATTGAGTAATATTTGAAGGCATATTAAACCATAGCTTGAAAATCTGGAGTAATTTGAAAAGAGCAGCAGCTATCTAATTGGACAATCTATTTATCCATAAATCCCAGTCTTAGAGTCATAAAAATATCGAGTGTGTTTGATAAAATGTGCATTCCTAGATTCTAATCTTAATGTAGCTGAATATGAATCTCTAGTGTGAGGTCCAGGGTCTAAACTAACACTTTTTCAATCCCCCATCTCATATGTACCTATTCTACAAACACACACACGGTAATGTGTTTTAAATATATCCCTGTACCTTAAAAGGTACGTATTTTAATTTCATGTTATTTTAATGTAAATAAATGACTGGTTAGTCCAAATGTTATATTTCTTATTATTCTCATTTAGCATTATTTTTGAGATCTATCCAAGTTGCGGTACAATCTCTAAGTCATTACTGCTGTTCTAAAAAGCATTGTGCCAGTGAATGTGAACATTTCACTTGAAACAGGCATTTAATCACCCCAACAACTCACTAATACAAACAATGCTGTCATAAAAATCTTTATATTTGTCCCCTTAAGGACCTATAAAAATTTCTCTATTCTCATTATTTTAATTCCTAGGTAATAAAATACAAGTGTACGAACTGCTTTCAGGTTGTTTTCCAGAAAGGCTGTTTGTGTTTATATTGCATAGCAGTCCCCAGGAGTTCCTGGGTCTCTTTTGCCTTAACAGTCCATTTGTAGTGCAGGGAATCTGGAAAGTAAAAGGAATTATAAAAATAGTGTTACCTTCCCGACATGCTTTCTGAACACAGTGAGGAAGACACAAAGAGTGGATGAGGAGAAGTTAAAGTATCTCTTTCATTAATAATAAAGGCTGAGATAGAATGTGGAGTTTCCCCATTTAGTCAGATGGATTTGTCTGCACCCACCAGGTAGAACTGTTTAACAGGCTGCCTTCAGGAAGGAGCAGGGTTAAATATTTGGTCTCTGAAGGAAGCTCACTGCCAAGGGGAAGAAGGGCAGGTTCGCACACGTCCGGTCCATCAATTCAATAAGCCGCTTTATCTGTGGAATACAAAAGGTGTTAGAGAAAGGTCTGAGGTGTACCTAATGAGGTTCCATCTGAACAGAAAGAGAAATCAGAAGGAGGGAAGAAATATTCTATTTTATACAGACTGGAGCTCTCTTTCCTTGATTATACTATACAGCTTGTTTACACGGGTGTAGATGACCCCTTTGGAAAACGTGAGCCGTCCACAGGGCAGACGTGTTCCCATCTTCACGTCTTCCCTCAGCTGCATTCAAGTTCCTCTGAGTGACCACTGGGACCACCAGTAGGTAAAATGGATTTTTAGACACAAAATGCTTTGAAATGGAATAAAGAGCTCTAATAACAATGCCAGTAATTCATACAAATGTCAAAATTTGAATATAAACTTCCTTATATTATCAGAATCTCAGAGAAAAGAGACTAAAATGTTAGTTCTCCTGAAAGTAAAAGTCCAAGCCATATAAGTGCAAAAATTTGAAGGTTGAATAAATATTTTACTGTCCTGAGTTAAAAGCCTTAAATTTAAATTTTTACTTAAAAGTCTTTATTTAAGTTAAATTATAAAAATTCCCCTTTTTATTATTTTACTTAGTCTCAGGGAGAAACCTCTTATTCATGCTTTAGACAGAGAAAAAATCCTTTCATCAGCTACTTCTTCCTGAAAACATTTCATTCAAAGCCTCATAAATTGTATTAAATATATACCAACCTCTTCATGAAGTTCACTACTAAATTTTTCAAAAAAGTTCTAAAGAGCTTCAAAAATTGCTTAAAGCCACCTTCATTACTGCCAATTTCATATCTAGGGCATAGAATTGTCATACCAAGCAACATTTGTATGTTAAAAACTCATTATTTTGAATTACCAAAAGACTGCAGCAGAAATTTAAGAGTATCTGAGGTCATGGGGGTATGTGGGTGAAATCTTGTTGCCAACTGTCTAAAATTTTAATTTATGTGAATCCAGTGGACTTGAATCCATAATCAGTAGATTTAAAGTCAATTAGTAGATACTTCCAAGAAAACAATTAATTTGGCTCTGGGCAATGTTCCTAATTCCAGAGGTGGTAGCATTCATTTTCTATTGTTGCTGTAACAAATTACCATACATGTAGTGGTTTAAAACAACATAAATTTATCATCTGGCAATTCTGAAGTTCTTAAAGCTAAAATGTGATAGCACAACAATATTCCTTCTGGTGGTTCTGTGGAGAATCCGTTTGCATGCCCTTTCTGTCTTCTAGAAGCTTCATGTAATCTTGGATCTTGGTCCTATACCACAAACCTTTTTCTGTTGTTACATTCCTTTTCTCCACTCTGACCCTCCTGACATTCTTAAAAAGACTCTGCTATTACATTTAGCCTATCCAGATAATCCAGATAATCTACCCATCTCATGATCCTCAAATTAGTCATATATTTAAAAGTCCCCTTAACCATATTGTCCAATGGGATTCTTTCAAATGATGTGGTTGAGAAAATTTTATATATATATTTTATTGCTTATGTGCATGTATATTCAGTATACATCTAGGAGTAATTTTGGGCCGTTGAGTAAGTATATGTGCAAAGTTTACAGACAATGTCAAAATAGTTTTTCCCAGTGGCTATACCTAATTATGCTTTCAATAAACATGTAGGAAAATTAGTTTGCTAAGACAGTTTATCACAACGGATGTTGAATTTTACTACATGTTTTCTCTGAATCTATTGTGATAATCATTTATTTTCCTTGATTCTGTTAATGTGCTGAATTCACTGATAGATGCTTAAATGTCAAAAAGATCCTGCATTCCTGGAGAAAAGGACAGTTTGCTTATGGAATATGATCTATCTATCTATCTACCTATCATTTATCTATTGCTGGATACATAATATATTGATTAGGACTTTTTCAACCATGATCAAGAGTAAGATTGATTTTTAATTTTTAAAAAAATTTCATTTCATGTCTGCATCAAATTTTTCTAACAAAGTTAGGCTAACATCATGAAATAATATAGGAATTGAACCCTTTATTCTGATTTCTGCAAGTGTTGGCATTTTCTCCTTTAAAAAATATTAGTGGAATTTATCATTGAAGCCATCTCAGTGCAGAGGTTATGGAAACGTATGTTTGTGTGTGTTTTGTGTATGCGTGGAGCAATTATAAAATATGAATTTGATAACTGTTCCAATGATCAATTTATGGGTAAGAAAATACCTCAAAATTTAGTAGCTCTAAACGAGAATTTTATTTTGTGGGTCAGGAATTTATGGAGAGCTTAGCTGGGCGGTTCTTTATTGGGTTCATTTATAGGATAAGATCCAAACATTGGCTAGGGTTTCAATCACCTGAAGCCCCAGCTGCGCTAACATCTAATACAGCTCACATGCATAGATGTGCATTGATGCTGGCTGTCTGCTGAGAGCTCATCTGAGGCTTTCAAGTGCCTACACATGGCCTCTCCAAGCAGCAGTTTCAGAAGAGCTGAGCTTCTTACATGGTGACTGGTTCTCCCAGAGCAAGTGTCCCATGAGAAATAGGCAGAAGCTGCATAGCCTTGCATTTTGTACTGAGGAAAATGTGTTAAATTATCTCAGTATGATTATATCTTTGGCTACTTCTCTCTTTGGTTTACTACATTTGGAAAATTTTAGTCATTATATCTTCAAATTTTTTTGTTTCCACTTTCTCACTTGTCATTTTGAGACTCGAATCCATGAAAGTTAGCTTTTGGTACTGTCTTAAAGACATTGAAACTCAGCTCATTTTATCCATGATTTTGCCTCTTTCTGTTTAGTTTATAGTTTCCATTGTTATGTCTTCAAGGCCATTTCAGATATTTCTTCTACAATATCCAATCTGCAATTAATCCCAGCCAGTGAATTTCTTAGCACAATGTGTGCCCATCTTTAGATGTTTCACTTAGTTTTATGTCTTCCATTTACTTCCTTGTTCTAATCATGGTTCCATTTAAGTCTGTGAGTGTATTTGTAATAGCAACTTTAAAGAACTTGCCTACTAATCTCATAAATTTATCACTTGTGGATTTCTTTCTGGTCACTGATATTTCTCCTGGTTATGGGTAATATTTTCCTGACTTAACAGGTCTAGTAATTTTTCTTATCAGAAGCTTCACACCATGCACTTGACATTTCTGAATGCCTTATTTATTGTTTTGCTTTAATGAGTGTCCGCCTTTGTCCTGGCAGGAAGTTAATTTATCTGATGATCACCTGGATCTTTTTCTGACTTGTTTTTAAATTTTTGGGGAGCAGAGTAACCTTTATTTCAGGACCAGTTTAGTCATATTACTAAGGCATAATCCTTGCAGTATTCCCACTGATTGTCCTTGGTGTTTGTGAGGATTTTCCACATAGGCTGATAAGAACTTGAATGCCTCCAAGTACTGTCTGGCCAGTTATATCATTTTCATTCACAAAATAATTAGTTGTGAGGAATTTTATAGTCAACTTTAAACTTTTTAATACACCCTTAAAAAAGCAAATAGTACTCGTTAAACTGAATAAACTTAGTCAAGAAAATATTTTGTGTAGATAGCATTGTATTACTATATAAAGATTATTATTTTGTAAGCGTATCTAAGTAATAAAAATAAACAATGCTTTAGGCTCATTAGTGAGACATAAATATTAGATTCAAATAAAAAAGATGGTGTGGTCTTCCATTATTGTGAATATTATGTTTATTGATTTCTCTACTGTTGAAGGCTTACTAGGTACTTTGTCTTCTAAACCTCATTAAGTCAGGATAAAAAATTAAAATGGACAGTGTTAATCTTTTATAATCTATTAGTTCATGACAAATGCATTTTCAGAACAAAGGATAAAAGCTGGCCAGTATTATGTTAGTATGAAGAGAAATGGTATGCTGCCATGGCTAAGGGACTATTATGCAGTAGTTTAAGACCAAAAGCTCAGAAGATAGCCCAACTGGGTTTAAATCCTGGCTTTACTAGTTACTAATAACAAAATTCACCAAGTTATTTCATTCATCAGTGCCTCAGTTTCTTCATCTAAAATGGGAATGATACATCTCACACTGAGTGTTGTAAAGATAATGCTGAAAATGGTTAAATAACTTTGCAGAGTTTCCTATTACAGAGTGAAGATGATGGAGAATCAGAAGATTCTGTGCCCAAGAACATGTTAACTGTTCAAATATTCAACAAGTTAGAGCAATGTGAATTTGCTAGATATCCGGCTCACATTAGACCATCTGGCTATGGTACTAATCTTTTAAATATAGAAGAAAATTTTGATAGTCCTGTTTTAAGTTCATGAAGATGAATATTTGGTATCAAATCTGTCTCTTAAGTAGAGTGGGAAACAGTGTCCTACTTGGGAGACAATTTTTCTTGACCCTGGCTCCAACATCTATGACAAAATCTGAGTCCCTTGTAATGTGGTCCCCAAGCATTCTGTGTTGGCCTTAGTGTTTATCACACACTCTACTGTACCTGACTGTTTCTCTTCCACACAAATTGTGAGTTCCTTGAGGATAGGTTTATAGGTTTATTTTATTCATTGGTGTTTACTTATATTTAGTAATAATCAACATAGTAAATATTTTTAAATGTATATGGAGTGAATGAATAAAGGGAAATGGATGTATATTGTATACAATCAATTGGGGTTTTTTGTTGGGGAGGTGTGAGGTAAAGTCCTTTAAAAATCTTTATTTAAGAATAGCTTGAAAGATTGTCAGTGATCTCCATACTGATAAAATTACCCAGAGTAATTTTTGTAATCCTGTACCTTCCTCCTCCTCTTTTATGCAATTCTTAATTTTTTGTGTAATAAGTTCTTTTTAAAATATTAATTTTGAAAAAAATAATGCAGTTGCTGATACAAGGAGTTAAGAAAAAATGAAAAAAAAATGTTACAAGGGCTCACATACTGATAATATCAACCACTCCTTCTCTCTGCATCTCTGTACTTCTTTACCATTGAGCTCACAGTCTCCCACAAATGCTCCTTTCTTGGAGCATTTCACAAGGGCAATCAATGATATTATAAAGAATAATGAGATGGAAAAACAAAAAGCATCTATGCTTTAATGATAATTGGCCTATAAATGTCTCTAAGTGAAAGAAGATAATAAATATTGGTAAATTTGTGGGTCTCCTGATGTTTTAAATTAGACAAGTAAGCTAATTATATATTTTTGAATTAAGAATGATTTTAAATCCATTCAAGTGATCATTCTTGCATTAGCTATCAGTATACATACACATGTGCACAAATACCCAGACTTGCACATAGATATAGTAGCTAATTTTCAAACATAGTAGCATGATCTGGGATGCACAGATAAGACATGGTAAAGCAATAACTGGGAATTATCTCAGAAACATTTTCACAGCTTTCTAATTGAAAGAGAGCTATTTACATATTTACTGGGGGCTTCAAATGTACCAGCATACTGTATTGTATGCAATATCCATTTCTGTTACATTCCTGATTTCCCAAAAGTCAGTAATTTGGCTTGTGGATAAAATAATTCAGTTAAAAAGTATTGGGCTATGTGCCAAAAAGTTGCACGTTCAAGTATAATATTTTTCAATTTCTCAGTGTGTGGGTTTGGGCATATTATTCATTTTCTATACATATTTTCATAGAGTTAAAAAAAAACTTTAAAGCACTTAATTTTTAAAAAAGAGTGTACCTGAAAAAATGGTGAATGAAGAAGTAGAAAATTAAATCGGATCCAGATAGCCAAAGTAGTCTATTTTGATTGATTTGAAATGGGTTATAAACCTAGTTCCAAATCATTTAAGTTCACGCCAGAATCATACTATAGAATTCTTGCAATTTACTGTATTCACAATTGTGTTCAATTACTCTATGTTCACTCGGGTATAAGCTATTTAGCATATAATACATGGTTCTCATTCCATAGTGATTCAGTAACACTTTCTTAATTCCTTTATTACTATTGCACAAAATAGGTCAGATTGTAAAAACAATAGCTGAAGTCCATCAATTTAAAATGACTCATAATTCTGATGTCTACAAATGGCAGATTAGAAAAGCAGTAACTTTTATTCCAGACCAATACGGAACTTGAGGTCAATCCTAGCTTTGAAACTTGTTAGTTACATGATGAAGAATGTTCTTTTAACTCTCCAAGTGTTAGTTTCCTCAAACAATAAATGAGGGGATAATAAAAGATCATTTTTTATTTCTGTGCTTCATATATATCAGGCATGGTCTAGGTACTTTAAATGTATTTTTAATTTAGTACTCACCGAAACCCTAAAAACCAGGATGTATTATTTTATCCCTCATTAGATGGCTGGGAAAACTTTAAAAAACTTAGTGAAAGGACCAAGTTTAAAAAAAAAAGAGAGAGATTAGATGATAGAGGTGGGATTTTTAAATTCTATCAGTCAGATTCCAGAGACACTCCATTCCATTATCCTGCCTCCCTGGCAACTTCTATGTGAAATGTAGTAAAAGCATTCACCTGCAGAGGAATCTGGCACTGAGAACCTATCATCTATTACAATATCACAAAGAAAATAAAAGGAAAAAGTCACTCCTCTCCCTGCCACTGCTGCTCCTGTTATTACTATTATGAGGAATTCTAGCCATGATCCTTGTGTTCTGCCAAGGCATCTTTACACTACAATGGCTTCTTCCATTTGCCTACCTTTTCCTTTTCTTAGAACAAAAATATACTGAAGCTTTAAGGCTAAAAATAACAAAGGCCATTATAATGGGCACACTTCATATATGTTTTGCTGAATATATTAGTGGCTGAGAGATATTTCTCCTAAACTGCACTTCCCTCAAAATTATTACTTGATCTCAAGCCTGTCTTCTTTGTTTGCAGAACACCATACTGTTGGCAAAGGAATTAAGTCCTTACCTTCTCATTTTGGTTCATTGTATTACCAAGTTGCATTATGATTCTTCATTAGACTTCACTTTATCCATAAAAACTAAAATACAAGACATACATTTATTCCTTACTAAGGCAGTATGATGGATCTATTTTCAAAAAACACATCACGTTACCTGTATAAGCAGGTGTGATCCACCCACACAGCGAATACAAAGTCCTAATATCCTCTTTCACCTAGAAAAATGTCTGCCATGGTACTGGGCTGGTACAAACATTTTATAAAAAATATCTCAATTCGTCTATTTATAGTTAAAATGGTGAAACATTTGCTATACTTAGGAAAAATTTCAGACTGTCATCAATAAATATTCCCAAGTGGTATTAAGGTGCTGTGTTCTTCCCAGCATATATTCTTAAGGTAGGAACTCTTCAACATTTCTTGAATTCCTGCTGATCCTACTCTGTCCCTGAAGTTCTACACATGATTCAAATTCACTTTAACACAGAGCTAAAATGGAGATTTTAAATCACAGGACTGGTTCCCATCTTAAGATGCATTTCTAATTATTTTATGTTCACTAGGTGTTATCCTTTATTTACTTAATTTGTGCTTCCTCGAGCAAGGCTTTTTAGTGGATAATACTATTTCATGCCTAAACCTTTCTATTTTTGAATTCTTTCAAACAAACTTCCTAAAGACCATTTCCCCATCAGTTGGAGATGTCAATTTTGCAAGGCTCAAGAAAAAATACAGTAACTGTAAAAGCCCTAATAGTCCCATAACATTGTTGTAAAAATCACTCACCCTTTTAGAAGTCAGAAAGCAGCATGTTGCCTGACTATGTCAATCACAGTGCATGTAAATTGCTATTTTACTTAGCTTTCATGAAAACTAAAGAAAACAATATTTTTTAAAACACTCTAGAATTGAGAAAAATAAAGTACAAGATTTACTTGAAATGTAATATGGAATATAACAACAAAATTTAGTATTGACAAGGATATTACCAAACACGGATTCTCTATTCATGTGAATGAAACCACACTAAAATGAATAACAGTACACTTGCTCTTTGTTTCTACAGTGCTGTACAGTCAGTATTTAAAAAATATTTGGTGGTTGAATTAATTATGAGTATACCATCATGACCTCAATTTTCTTTTTTAATATAATTTATTTTATTATCATTAATTTACAACTACATGTGCAATATTACGGTTATTAAACTACCCCTTCATCAGGTCCCCCCCACCAACCCCATTACAGTCACTGTCCATCAGCGTAGTGAGATGCTATAGAATCACTACTTGTCTTCTCTGAGTTGTACTGCCCTCCCCGTGCCCCCCCAACATTACATCTGCTAATCGTAATGCCCCTTTTTCCCTCTTATCCCTCCCTTCCCACCCATTTTCCCCAGTCCCTTTCCCTTTGGTAACTATTAGTCCGTTCTTGGGTTCTGTGAGTCTGCTGCTGTTTTGTTCCTTCAGTATTTTTTCTTTGTTCTTATACTCCACATATGAGTGAAATTATTTGATACTTGTCTTTTTTGGCTTGGCTTATGTCACTGAGCATAATACCCTCTAGCTCCATCCATGTTGTTGCAAATGGTAGGATTTGTTTTCCTCTTATGGCTGAATAATATTCCACTGTGTATATGGACCACATCTTCTTTATCCATTCATCTACTGATGGACACTTAGGTTGCTTCCATTTCTTGGCTATTGTAAATAGTGCTGCAATAAACATAGGTGTGCATCTGTCC
The DNA here is from genome assembly GCA_032199065.1 of Smutsia gigantea. Taxonomy (NCBI): domain Eukaryota; kingdom Metazoa; phylum Chordata; class Mammalia; order Pholidota; family Manidae; genus Smutsia; species Smutsia gigantea. The sequence goes on along the minus strand of JAVSCE010013044.1, from coordinate 78,835 downwards.
TTTTCAAATTGGGCTGCTGCATTCTTAAGGTAAATTCCTAGGAGTGGAATTCCTGGGTCAAATGGTATTTCTATTTTGAGTTTTTTGAGGAACCTCCATACTGCTTTCCACAACGGTTGAACTAATTTGCAGTCCCACCAGCAGTGTAGGAGGATTCCCTTTTCTCCACATCCTTGCCAACATTTCTTGTTGTTTGTGTTTTGGATGTTGGCCATCCTCACTGGTGTGAGGTGATATCTCATTGTGGTTTTAATCTGCATTTGTCTGATGATTAGCGATGTGGAGCATCTTTTCATGTGCCTGTTGGCCATCTGAATTTCTTCTTTGGAGAAGTGTCTATTCATGTCCTCTGCCCATTTCTTAATTGGATTATTTGCTTTCTGTTTGTTAAGGTGCATGAGTTCTTTATATATTTTGGATGTCAACCCTTTATCAGATACGTTATTTATGAATATATTCTCCCATACTGTAGGATGTCTTTTTGTTCTACTGATGGTGTCCTTTGCTGTACAGAAGCTTTTCAGCTTGATATAGTCCCACTTGTTCATTTTTGCTTTTGTTTCCCTTGCCCGGGGAGATATGTTCATGAAGAAGTTGCTCATGTTTATGTCCAAGAGATTTTTGCCTATGTTTCTTTCTAAGAGTTTTATGGTTTCATGACTTACATTCAGGTCTTTGATCCACCTTGAGTTTACCTTTGTGTATGGGGCTAGACAGTAGTCCAGTTTCATTCTCTTACATGTAGCTGTCCAGTTTTTCCAACACCAGCTGCTGAAGAGGCTGTCATCTCCCCACTGTATATCCAAGGCACTTTTATCAAATATTAATTGACTGTATATGTTTGGGTTAATGTTTGGATTTTCTATTCTCTTCCACTGGTCTGTGGGTCTGTTTTTGTGCCAATACCAAATTGTCTTGATTACTGTGGCTTTGTAGTAGAGCTTGAAGTCAGGGAGTGTAATTCCCCCTGTTTTATTCCTCCTTCTCAGGATTGCTTTGGCTATTCGGGGTCTTTTGTGGTTCCATATGAATTTTAGAATTATTTGTTCCAGTTCATTGAAGAAAGCTGTTGGTAGTTTGATAGGGATTGCATTGAATCTGTAGATTGCTTTAGGTAGTATAGCCATTTTGACAATATTTATTCTTCCTAGCCAAGAGCATGGGATGCATTTCCATTTGTTAGTGTCCTCTTTAATTTCTCTTAGGAGTGTCTTGTAGTTTTCAGAGTACAGGTCTTTCACTTCCTTCGTTAGGTTTATTCCTAGGTATTTTATTCTTTTTGATGCAATTGTGAATGGAATTGTTTTTCTGATTTCTCTTTCTGCTAGTTCATTATTAGTGTATAGGAAAGCAACAGATTTCTGTGTGTTAATTTTGTATCCTGCAACTTTGCTGAATTCAGATATTAGTTCTAGTAGTTTTGGAATGGAATCTTTAGGGTTTTTTATGTACAGTATCATGTCATCTGCAAATAGTGACAATTTGACTTCTTCTTTACCAATCTGGATGCCTTGTATGTCTTTGTTTTGTCTGATTGCTGTGGCTAGGACCTCCAGTACTATGTTGAATAACAGTGGAGAGAGTGGGCATCCCTGTCTTGTTCCCGATCTTAGATGAAAAGCTTTCAGCGTCTCACCATTAAGTATGATGTTAGCTGTGGGTTTGTCATATATAGCCTTTATGATGTTGAGGTACTTGCCCTCTATACCCATTTTGTTGAGAGTTTTAATCATGAATGGATGCTGAATTTTGTCAAATGCTTTTTCAGCATCTATGGAGATGATCATGTGGTTTTTGTTCTTCTTTTTGTTGATGTGGATGATGTTGATGGATTTTCGAATGTTGTACCATCCTTGCATCCCTGGGATGAATCCCACTTGATCATGGTGTATGATCCTCTTGATGTATTTTTGAATTCGGTTTGCTAATATTTTGTTGAGTATTTTTGCATCTATGTTCATCAGGGATATAGGTCTGTAATTTTCTTTTTTTGGTGAGGTCTTTGCCTGGTTTTGGTTTTAGAGTGATGCTGGCTTCATAGAATGAGTATGGAAGTATTCCCTCCTCTTCTATTTTTTGGAAAACTTTTAGGAGAATCGGTGTTATTTCTTCTCTATATGCATCATGACCTCAATTTAATAGTAGATGCACAATTTTAAGGTATAAGGAGAATTTGAAAAGTTAATGTTTGAGTTTGGAACACAAGAAACATGGGATTTTCTGCATAGATTGAGGATAAAGTTTCCCAGAAAAATATAGTATTCAAATTGCATTTACTTTTTAGTTCTTCAGAAAAAAATGGGTAAATCTGGAAAAAACATACCATATACATTGAAATACATACGGTAAGAAACAATATATTTATCTTATAAAGAACTTTAAAATGAGACATTTTAAAAAATGAACGTCTTTTCACCATAGCACTTATCACCATTTGTGATAATACAATATACACTGTATATTGTCATTTGACATATGCACTCCTTTGTTTATTTGTTTAATATATTTACCTCCGTTTCTCTAGAATGCAAGTGACCTGAGGGAAAAGACTTGTATTTTGGTGTCTCTGCCATATGTATACACAGGACAATGTATGGCAAATATATGTTTAATACGTTGGATTAAAGTCACATCATTCACACTGAATATGACTTTACCCCTTATTTTCTTCCTCATGCCCTAGCAGTGAACTGAAGAAAAGATCATGTTTATTTTATTACAAAGTCCAAGTTTCTTCTCTGTACTTCATCATGCCATATTCCAAGTAGAAAATCTCTATAAGCACTATCTGTTCATCGGTGTTCTGAGGTATGTGCGTGTTATGTTTGATGAAGTAATGGGCTATTTACCCTGGAGAAAATATGTGTCTTCCCCCAATGACCCCCCATCCTCTGCCACCAAATGGAGCTATAGATAGTTCTGATTTTGCAAAAGGCATTGCTAACCTCTAATTGCTCTCATTCAGTCAACATGTCCAAGTTGATGAAGATGGAATACATAGGCTATGATGCCACACTTATTCCCATCCTCTACCACCTTATTCTTTCCAAATTCTAAGCCTTCTAGGAAACAAAAAAAGTTTAAATAAAGAGACTTCTATTCAATATTCTTAGTTTAGAATTGAGCTCAACTTTGTTATTTGCTAAACAATTCCATCTACAAATATTGCTTGAGTGATCACTAAGTGCTATGTATAGATCACAGAAGAAATAAGAAAAAAAGAAGATGCAATATTTTCTTAGAGTTTACAGCTTAAAGACATATGTGATTTTTCAGCAAGGTAAACTTGAAATATCTACTCACGTACATGTTTTCTTTGAAAATGAAGTGAAGAATGACACTCAGATTATTAGCTATCCTGGTAAGAGATTATTAAGCAATATATGCTTACTTCTGTCCTTGCTACTTCTCTGGTCATGGCTCAATGTTACGGCTAAGTTAATTATACCACTTTGACATTTCTAGACTCTTGAGGGGCCCTAGCCCCACTAAATTAATCACTGTTCTTAAATACTTTCTTTGCTAACAAGTTTAATGCCCCGTGTAATTCTGGTGTTAGGAATCTTCTCCTCTAAGAGTCTAAGGAGAGCCGGTTGGTAATCTCCATGAACTTTCAGCACAGTACATTAGCCTCTGCTATACAAACACTTCTCCTCGATTTCAGGATTTCCTGCCACTGCTTTCCAGCTACCTGTAGGTCACCATTGCTCTATCAACATAATGCAGGCTACAAAAAGATTCTTCAGAATAATTGACACCCCAAACTATACAGGTAGCCATTTTATACATGTATTATTTTAAAGCTGAGAAAGTCCTTATTGAGATTTGATGGCTGGTAAATTGTTTACAATGGATAGAAAGGTGAAGAAGGGGAGTATGTGTAGGCACCATTGTGGAGAAAACATTCTCTTGTAAAGCCTTCTCTGTTAGCAACTATCATTCTCAATTGCAATTAGACACCACCAGCTTGTACTGCCCACTTCCACTATTAGAAAATGTGTGCTGTTAAGCAACAACAGTGTCTGTACATATTCCCTTCTTCACCTGTTTCTATCCACTGTAAACAATCTACCAGAGTCACCAAGTCTCAGTAATGACATTATCAGCTTTAAAATAATACATGTATAAAATGGCTACATATAGTATAGTCTGGGGTGTTAATTATTCTGAGGAATCTTTTTGTAGCATGTATTGTTTATAGAGTAACTATCTTACTCCAACTGTATATGTTTTATTTTTAATAAACTCCCTTTGTCCATCATTTTTACTGAGCTATAATTGGCATGTAATATTTTATAATCTAAGATATACAACATAATGGTTTGATATATGTATATATTGGGAAATTGTCACTTACAAATATGTTTAGTTAACATCCCTCACCACTCACAGTTACAATTTTTTTCATGTGATGAGAACATTAAAGATCTGTTCTCAGCAACTTTCAAATATACAATATAATATTGTCAACTACAGTCATCATGCTATACATTTCCAGATTTTATTTACCTTATTACTGGAAGTTTGTACCTTTTGACCATTTTCCTCCAATTCCCCCTTTCTTCACCCCCTGCCTCTGCAAATGCCAATCTGCTATCTGTATCTATGAGTTCAATTTTGTTTTGCTTTGTGTTACATTAGATTCCACATACAAGTGAGATCATACACTATTTGTTTTCCACAGTCTGACTTATTTTACGTAGCATAATGTCCCCACGGTCCTTCCATGTTGTAGTAAATGGCAGTATTTTTTCTTTTTTGTGGCTGAATAATAGTGTGTGTATATACATGCATTTATGTATATATATATATATATATATATATATATATATACACACACACATACAAATATATGTATACACACACACTATACATGCATACACATCATATTTCCTTTATCCATTAATTCATCAGTGGAAATCTAGATTGTTTGCATGCCTTAGCTATTTTAAATGATTTGCAATAAACATGGGGATGCAGATATATCTTCAAGATAGTGATTTCATTCCTTCAGATATATACTCAAAACTGAAGTTGCTGGATCATATTGTAGTTCTATTTTTAATTTTTTGAAGAACCCCCATATTTTTCACAGTTGTATCAAATCACATTCTCACCAACAGTGCAGAAGGGTCCCCTTTTCCCAACATCCTCACCAACACTTGTTATTTATCTTTTTGATGACTGCTCTTCTAATAGGTGTGATGTGATATCTCAATGTGGTTTTGATTTGCATTTCCATGATGTTTAGCAATGCTGAACACTTTTTCATATATCTGTTGGTCATTTGTATGTTTTCTGTGGAAAAATATCTGTTCTGTTTGCTCTGCTCATTTTTTAATCAGATTGATTTTTTGCGATTGAGTTGTATGAATTATATATGTATTTTGGATATTAACCCCTTATCAGATACATGATTCACAAATATTTCCTCCCATTCACTAGGTTGTCTTTTCACTTTATTGATGACCTTTGTTATGCAAAAAATTTTTAGTTTGATGTAGTCCCACTTGCTTATTTTTGCTTTTGTTTCTTTTGTTTTTGGTGTGTGTAATACTCAAAAACTCATCGCCCAGAGTGGCATCAAGGAGCGTCCCTCCTGTGTTTTCTTTCAGCAGCTTCATGGCCTCATATCTCATGTTCAAATCTTTAATCCAGTTTGTGTTGGATTTTGTGTATGGCATAAAATAGGCGTCCACTTTCATTCTTTTGTACATGGCTGTCACATCTTCCCAACAACATTTATTAGACTGATTATCTTTACTTTGTTGTATATTTTTGGCTTCTTTGTTGTAAATTAATTGACTATATATGTGGGTTTTTGTCTGGGTTCCCTGCTCTGTTCCACTGATTCATGTGTCTGCTTTTATGCCAGTATTGTACTGTTTTTATTACTATAATTTTGTAATGTAGTTTGAAATCAGCAAGTGTGAACCTTCCAGCTCTAAATTTTTTTTAAAGATGCATGGCTATTCAGAGGTTTTTGTGTTTCCATACAACCTCCAGAATTTTTTTTTTATTCCCATGAAAAAATGCCATTGGACTTTTTATAGGGATTGCATTGAATCTGTAGTTTTGTTTTTTTTTACTGTATGGAAATTTTACCAATATTTATTTTTCCAATCCATAGACACCAAAAAAAAATCACATTTATTTAATTCTTTTTCAATTTCTTTCATCAATGTACATACATACAATGTCAGTGTGTATGTTAGTATTAAATAAAAATTCCTGATTTTCCACATAATTTCCCATTAAAATCTTCAATATTAGGGGTAAACATTGAGACAGAAATGAAAGAATGAAGAATAAATACTATTAATAATTATGTCTTAGATTTTTGTATCCAGAAAAATCTTAAGGAACTCAAAGTTCAATCATGTATTTTGAGAAATAGAAGTCATGGCCATAAAGTGGATAATTCTAATAGACTAGTCATTAATTTTCTGGTAATTGGCTTATGTTATACATCATGAACATTTTCATTTTTAATATTAGATCACATGGATCCAAACTAAGCACTTGGAATATCACCATCAAATTTTAAGTGATCCAGGAGCCAATTCATGAAATTTCACTCAAATACAGGGTTGATTTTGATCATTTTCTAAAAGCAAAGAGATATTTAACCCAAGCTAGTATACCAATATCTCTTTAATTATATCTTATTAAAGAGAATTATATACTTTTCTCTGGAGTAAGGTACAGATTTTTGAGATATAGAAAAATAATCATAGATATCCCTTAGTATGTAAGCAGAGCATTAATAATCAGTGGAAAATTTTGTAGTTACCCACATTACCACTCCCCCAACCAAACACTTATTTTCTTTTCTCTTACTCCTTGTTAACATTCTTATTCTGGAAAAAAAAATATATTACATTAAACATTTCCTTTCCTTCATACCGGAAAAAATTCTCTGAAGTATACACCTGACAAACAGAGTGGTAGAAAGAATCAAATGAGTATTAATATTGTACTACACTCATCATAAATATGGAAGAAATGAAAGAAATTTCTAGGGAAATCTACCTTACTGAATATAAATAGTGATATGTAATATTCTTGGTTCTGTAAAGAAAATAAACACTATAAACTTGCTAATAATGCCTAAATATTGAAACACAGCTTCATCCCCAGAAATGAGAAATTTAGTGTTCACCTTTTAAAATATATTGGTTGACTTTGGGTTCCTTGAAGCACCCTCAGATTTCACTGATGAGCTACATGAAAGTTTCTCTTTGGAAGTGAAACTACAACTTAAAAATAATTTCAAGGAAGCCTTCACACAGCAGAAACTTCCAAACATAGAATATTGAAGGAATTTACCCAAGATATAGATACATGCTATAGCTAGGGTTTGTTGAAAAATTGGTATCACTTCTTTGTATACATTCACTTTGGTGAACTCTGAAATAACCCATAAAATCCAAAGGTTTCACCAAAATGTATGTTTTAAATTAGTGAATTTTTTTACAGAAAAGACAGAATGTAAGAACAAAATTAAAGCCATTTCATTTCAGTTTTCATACATGAACATAACCTAAGTTATCTATTTGAGTCAACTTTTTCTTATATATTTAGCAAAGATGTGTGTTGGGGTTGGATGTCCATGACTGAGGAATACACCAGACAATTGTACTTTTCATATGTGAAAGTTACTGCTTAGAACCGCACAAACATCTAAATAGGATGATGAGCATAGGTATCAAAGAAGAAAATAATGGGCAGAGTATACTTCTCTTTATTGTATATTCTAATTACTTTTCACATCTTCCATACAAGACTTCACAAGATTATCAAACAGTATGGACTAAGAAAGTGTTCAAAGCAATGCAAATAACTTGGAATCGAATGCTAAATTCCTCTAACTTAAAAGTCCTTGTTCATCTCCACTTGAAAGATCTTGCTGGCCATCTTCCTCTGCAGTAGCCACCTTCCTGCCGTGTTGTGCTTTCCCTCTCTCCAGCTCTCTCCTTACCTAATTTCCTGTCTTCTCTATCTTTTCTTCCTTTCCTCACTGCCTTTTAATGCCTCATCCAGAATTTCTCTAAATCTCTCTCTTTGACATTTCCTGGATAATTATTTTTTCCTCTCTTACTTGGTTACTCTCATTTTTTTTTTTGGTATCATTAATGTACAATTACTTGAACAACATTATGGTTACTAGACCCCCTATTATCATATCCCCCCAACATACCCCATTACAGTCACTGTCCATCAGTGTAGTAAGGTGCTATAGAATCACTACTTGTCTTCTCTGTAAATATTACCTTTCCCGTGTCCCCCCCACTACATTATGTGTGCTAACTGTAATGCCCCTTTTTCCCCCTTATCCCTCCCTTCCCACCCACCCTCCCCAGTCTCTTTCCCTTTGGTAACTGTTAGTCCATTCCTGGGTTCTGTGAGTTGCTGCTGTTTTGTTCCTTCAGTTTTTTCTTTGTTCTTATACTCCACAGACGAGTGAAGTCATCTGATACTTGTCTTTCTCTGCCTGGCTTATTTCACTGAGCATAATACCCTCTAGCTCCATCCATGTTGTTGCAAATGGTAGGATTTGTTTTCTTCTTATGGCTGAATAATATTCCACTGTGTATATGGACCACATCTTCTTTATCCATTCATCTACTGATGGACACTTAGGTTGCTTCAGTTTCTCAGCTATTGTAAATAGTGCTGTGATAAACATAGGAGTGCATATGTCTTTTTCAAACTGGGCTGCTGCATTCTTAGGGTAAATTCCTAGAAGTGGAATTCCTGGGTCAAATGGTATTTCTACTTTGAGTTTTTTGAGGAACCTCCATACTGTTTTCCACAATGGTTGAACTACTTTACATTCCCACCAGCAGTGTAGGAGGGTTCCCTTTTCTCCACATCCCTGCCCACATTTGTTGTTTGTCTTTTCGATGTTGGCCATCCTTACTGGTGTGAGGTGATATCTCATTGTGGTTTTCATTTGCATTTCTCTAGTGATTAGAGATGTGGAGCATCTTTTCATGTGCCTGTTGGCCATCTGAATTTCTTCTTTGGAGAAGTGTCTGTTCAGCTCCTCTGCCCATTTTTTAATTGGCTTATTTGCTTCTTGTTTCTTGAGGTGTGTGAGCTCTTTATATAATTTGGATGTCAACCCCTTATTGGATATGTCATTTATGAATATATTCTCCCATACTGTAGGATGTCTTTTGTTTTAGTGATGGCACCCTTTGCTGTACAGAAGCTTTTTAGTTTGATATAGTCCCATTTGTTCAGTTTGGCTTTTGTTTCCCTTGCCCAGGGAGATATGTTCATGAAGAAGTTGCTCATGTTTATGTCCAAGAGATTTTTTCCTATATTTTTTTCTAATAGTTTTATGGTTTCATGACTTACATTCAGGTCTTTGATCCATTTTGAGTTTACTTTTGTGTATGGGTTTAGACAGTAGTCCAGTTTCATTCTCTTACATGTAGCTGCCCAGGTTTGCCAAACCGTAGCTGTTGAAGATACTGTCATTTCCCCATTGTATATCCAGGGCTCCTTTATCTTATATTAATTGACCATATATGCTTGGGTTTATATCTGGGGTCTCTATTCTGTTCCACTGGTCTGTGGGTCTGTTCTTGTGCCAGTATCAAATTGTCTTGATTACTATGGCTTTGTAGTAGAGCTTGAAGTCAGGGAGCATAATTCCTCCTGCTTCATTCTTCCTTCTCAGGATTGCTTTGGCTATTCGGGGTCTTTCGTGGTTCCATATGAATTTTAGAACTATTTTCTCTAGTTCATTGAAGAATGTTGTAGGTATTTTGATAGGGATTGCATTGAATCTGTAGATTGCTTTAGGCAAGATGGCCATTTTGACAATATTAATTTTTCCTAGCCAAGAGCGTGGGATGAATTTCCATTTATTGGTGTCCTCTTTAATTTCTCTTAAGAGTGTCTTGTAGTTTTAAAGGTATAGATCTTTCACTGTTACTCTCATTCTTATTTCCACTCACATCATCATACTTTTTTTACACTTTGTCTTCCTCCATAAAAGCAGCATGTAAAGGTATTCTTATAAAATGCAAATACTTCTAAAGAGAAACTGTGGCTCTAGCTAATAAAATAATAATTTCCAGCCGAATACACAAGTAATCATTTTATGTAGAAGGAAAACATGACATGTGGATAACTCTCCTTTTCAGAAACATGAAAATGTTCCTTATCATTATTCATTTTAATCACATCAATACAATTTTGGGTAAAGTATATAATTGGAATGTTCTTTGTGTATGTAAAAATGTTAAGTAGCTTTAAAAATTACATATTATGACTGGAATCTTATATGTTCACCTAAGCGTAGTAATTTGGAAAATTAGGACAATAGTACTCACAAAAATGTCAGACTAGGTACATTTGATTAATTAAAATTATTATGAAATACTGAAGACATACAACTGATATAGAGGGTAAAGTCCCTCATAAGGTCCCCATACCAACTGATCAAATTAAAAATTTACATATAATCAATGCACTTGAAGGATCCTTTCATATCTTCCAAGTTTTATGCATAATCTGACATAAACCTAAAGGTGACCACTTAATTTCATTGTATACAAAAAGTCTGTTCCTTATGTGTGCATCTCCTGTCTTTATGATGTGATTGTTAAGATTCCTTTCTATATACATTGTATACTTCTTAACATTTATTTATACTTAGTTTTATACAGTTTTCTTTTAAGTCAGATAGACAACAGTCACAAAAACACACTTATAATACATTTACATTGTAGAGGATTTAAAGATCCTCTTTTTAGCTTAGAAGAGCTATGTTATTATGTGTCTAGTGAGAAACTCTATGTTTATTGTACATGGAGTTCATTGAGAGTCTTGAATGAGTAGATTAAATTTTTTAAACAAATTTGGGAAAATTTAGCCATTATTTTTTCAAATATTCTTTCTTCCCCTTTCTTTCCTTCTGAGTCCTCCATTATACATATATTATTATGCTTTATTTCCCACTGTTTCAAGAATTTGTTCATTTTCTTTATTCTTTTTTTATGTTCTTTGACTCACATAATCTCTCCCTACAAAGTTTAATATGAATATAAAGTATAAACTACATTTATTATATAATATTTCACTATTCTATTGTAATTATAATTCTATTTCTGATCAATTTATAATTCAGTATAATATTATGAAATCCTCTCATTTTTTGATTTGGGTTATGTTAATTTACCTAACTGCTCTAATATTATTTATTGCAATATATTAAAATTGATAATATATAAGTATGATGTATTTGAATTGAGGAGACTTTAACCAGGTTTTGAATATAAATCACAATCTTTTTTCAAATTAATTTTTAAATGATAATATTAGAGATATTAAATAATAAAATTCTAGGATTTAAGATCTTTATTATTTTTATCACCAGAAATATCAAATATTTATTGGCTCTCCATAATGGGTATAACACTGTGATAAATATTTACTCCTGTTCACTATCATGTCAATGTCAAAAACTTACTACATTTTCTATCAAATGGCAATTTCTGAGATAAAGTTCTAAAATCATGATGCAAACATTCTTCTAAACTGTTTTCTTTTTATTGACACTTGAAGTGCAACTAAGAAGATTAAGGTTAATGGAAAAACTTAAATTCCCTTTAAGACATGACCTTGTTTAACATGTTACTGTGGGGCGTTTTCTCAAAAATACTTCTCCTTTAGATTGGATTACATTTTAATTTATGAAAGTGAACACTGGTTTGTATCAATGCCCTTAATGTCCCCAGATGAACTAACTGGGTTATCATACAGTAGACAAAGAGGAAAGGTGTAACATGAATCATCGACCCACTTCATTCAACTTTTCACCCCAGCACCAAAAAATAAGAGTCTTGTGGTTTCAGTAGTTTCACCTTGTGCAGTTTGGGTTGGAAATAGTACCAGAGTCTTCTATGGACCCCAGACTTTGCTCTGCTGAATCTCTGTTAGGTTATTTGTGTGAGAAGAAGTCAAGTATTTGGGTCTTGAATCAAACAAGGAACATGTGCAATGCAGCAAACTCACCTCAAGAACAGGATTCTCCTTTTACTGTTTACTGTCTCAAATATTATTTTCATCAAAACAGTGAGATAATTTCCAATGGCATCTCTACTAAATTTATTGTAGAAGGATAGTAATAAAAAACATTTGTAGATTGTTTGCTAAATGCCACTCCGTGGTCTAAATTCTTTGCATATATATATATATATATATATATATAATGCATCATTTTTCACACAAAGAGTATGTTATAACAGAATACTGAAAAAGTGAGAGGCTGAAAACTTACATCCCTGCCATATAACTAAGTACCAGAACTAGGGTATGAACACTTAAAACTGACTCTGCAGTATGTACTTTTAACTACTGCCTTACAGTATTTTACCTCTCAAGCATTTCTTTGCCTATAAAAAACACTAAGATTAAACATATGTTTATTATTATCTCATTTGCCTTTTCTGGCTCAGGAAGGAAAATTTATGATTATATTTTAAGACATTTTTGAGGACACATTTTTCTAGCTAGCATAAGGCCTTATTTTTATTATTTTACTATCATATTTCTTTTTTATCAAAAGATTTTGTCATTTGCATGTATTTTGTTATCTCCCAAGGGAAGGAAATCAAAAACACAATATAGATCCATACATACCTTCAAATGTTAAAAAACAAAAAAGATAATATGTTTTAGTATACTTTTCATGTATAGAGAGAGGTTCAAAGTTTTGTGATATTTATAGACAACTTTAGACTGTAATGTAACATTAAAACAAATGAAAGAATGAATTTTATTTGTGAATGAAATAAAAAAATTAGCTATCAACAAAATATTCATGCTGATTATGTCTTTGACTGAATGCAAGTTTAAATGAAAATGCTGACCCATACTCTTTCAAAGGCATTGTCTATTTAAAAATTTATCAATAACACTTTGATAAATGAAATCATTTTTTATCCAAACAAATTGAGTTTGGATATCATGTATTTGAAGATAAGATACAAACGAACAATGTCACTTGAGTTTTTTGTATTGTATTGACTTTGAACTCTATATAATAGAAAATACAGAAACAGAAGGAAATACAATGAAATATTAGTCACAGAGAAGCTGTGTATTATTTTGCTGTTCTGTTTTCTCATGAATCATGTTTTTAAACCTTTTGACTCAACTTTTTTTTAATTTTAAAAGTTCTGTCATGGAAAATGATATATTTTATTAACTAAACAGTCCCATTATAAAATGTGAACATTCAAAAAAAGTCAATGTTAATAATTTTTTATCATCTGTTTAGATTTTTCCTTGTGTTCAACAATAAAAGATAAACAAACAAAACTACTGTTTAACTTAGGTGGTTTTCTAGATGTCTTTTTAAAGTCATGTATTCAATGAAGACTATTATGCAGCATTTATTTTTCTCAATAGAAGTCACATCATCAGCACTTTCTACAGAACACATTTGTGTGAAAAGGATTTAAATAACATAAGCTTCTGGTGGAACGCTGAAAGTATCCTGTCAGTCCACAGTAAATGACATTTAAGGGAATGACTAGCAGAAAATTCCATTTAATCCAATCGATTTCTATGGAGAGTCCAAACTATTATATACATTAAGGTATGAAAAAAGATGAAAAAGATTGCCTCTAATCTAAATAAATTTAAGTTCTTTCCCTAGAGATAGACATTTTCATAACTACAAAAAAGGCTATTTGTTTTCTAAGTCACCAAATATTAGTCAAAGCATATTATACACTAAGTAATATGCAAAGTTCTGGATAATATAAAATCCTGGTCCTCTCATTCTAACAGCTAAAAGTAAATTTTCAAATAGAGCAAGAAAAGACTCACTCACTCAACAAACACTTTTTTTGTGCAAAGTACAATAGGTTATTTCCTTGAAATCAAGAACTTTCTAGTTGAATAATGAATGCAGGCATAAAAGCATGTGTGTGTATGTTTGGGAAGACTTCATGGAGGCAGTGATAGCTATCCTATTTAAATAGGACTTGGATAGGGAGAGAAGGTAGAGAAAGTTGGCTTTCTAAGGCGGTAGGGGGAGAACACCAAGACCTAAGACTTGGTTCTTGAATGTAATGTTCACGTTAAGAAGTGACAAGCCTTAGGATCCAAGGGAAAAATGTACAGGGACTTGAATGCTTTAATAAAGTACTTTTTTATGTTTATTCACTTGTTTCTTGTCTAGATGATATGATGTCTTAAGCTGTGGTATGTATACTTTATAAATATTACCCTTTGGTTGTGTGAGAGTCCGTAGGCTGAAAAGACACGAAACATTATTTGGGTAAGTGTGGTTAAACTGAGTCATGATATATAAGACCAATTTGAATAACCAGGAAGAGGTTAAAAGATAAGAATGAACTTCTAAGCAATGAATGATATAGACCAAAAAAAGAAACATGTTAATAAACAAACTCTCTATAGTTTTATTAATTTGCATCTGTGTGGAAAGTAGCATGTGTACCGTTTACAGTAGTCTATGTCTGAGGTAGTCGCAGTCTCCTTCATTAGGCCTTGCTTCTTCTAGCATGTCAGTTCTCAGTACAAAGACCTCAGTGGCCATGATGTTGTTAGATTCGGCACCGTACTCGGCACATGTAGCAACTCTGACATGTCCTATGGTCAGTAAGATCTCTGCCTAGCTGAACATTGGAAATGCTTCTCTCAATAGCTGGCAGGCAGGAGAGGACTAGGGGTGTAGGAGATGGGAGTGAGTGTTGTTAACTATGGTAATAATATTCTACTTTTGGTGTGAAGCCTAGAAGGTTGAAATGGAATCGAATATCACGTGACATGAAACTATAACCTTCTCAAGCTACTAATACCATGTATGTCCTAAAATTCTCATCAGTATCCTTTTACCCTGTTTTTCAATATTTGGGTGTTCCCTCTTGTTATCGAATATTGAAGTCTATAGAGACCTATCTGATATCCTACATAGCTTGCCACACTCCTGATATTTTCAAATAACTTATTCTAGCAACATTGTAACTGTATTTAGGATTTGAATCTAAGTCTGTCTAGCTTTGGGATCGTCCACCAGTTACCACATGTCCTGGCTTTGCCCTTAGAGTCTGACTCCAAAGACATTAATATTTTTATTATCACTTGCATGGTAATTAACAAGGAATGCTTAACTCACTCATTTTGGAATACTAAATGTGAATATAACTTAAGTATTTGCGTAGTTATGGTACATCAAAAGTGCTAAAGAACACATTTGTCCCAGAGATGAAGTGAATTAAATAAATAATAGGGGTATTGTCATATCACAAATGCAAATATTAAAAAGGAAAATAATTCTGAAGTTTGATTATAAAACAGTGTATAAAAGAACATGTCATAAAGACATTTCAAAATGTATTCATTTCTAAAGATAAAAGCAGAAAGATTATCATACTAAAAAACTCTAAAACTATTGAAGCACATTTTAGCAATTGTCAAGAAAGTATTCTTGGAGAGTGTAAAAAAAATCTCAAATATCATAGTGATCATCATAGGAAGACAAGTAAATTAAACATCAACATAGCTGAGTAGGATATTCAGATTATCCTGGTAAAAAAAATGTAAATTTCAATGAACTCAAACAGAAAATGAATGAAATATGATGTTACAGATGAGTCCACATTCTTTGGGTTAGCATATTTCTCTTCTTAAAGAAAAATGCATTTATGATTCAACATAAAATTAAGGGACTATTTTGAAAGTTCTTAAATTCCTAAACCAAAAGTAATCCATTTCAGATAAGAATGGCTGCAAATATTGTGAGATTTGGAAAAATGCTCAAGGAGAATGCTTGCTTTTGACTCATTTTATATTTCAAATATGGAGTTTTGATTCTCCTCACAACATTTAACTGAAGATAAGGTAGAAACAAACAATGTCACTTGAGTTTTTTGTATTGTATTGACTTTGAAATCTATGTAATAGAAAATACAGAAACAGGAGGAACAATAAAAATAAATGAATTCTGAGAGGTCTCAAATGAAGTTTTCCTTCACAAGGAAAGAGAAAAGGAAGGGAATTCTTCTTAGGAAACAGTATGGACTAAAGAAAAAAGGTATAATTCAAGCAGCTTCACAGTGTCTGGCTCTTCAGTATGTCACAGTGGGTGAGAGCTCTCTCTTACAAGGTGCTTTCCGTCTATTTGACTGAAACATGTCAAAAGAATAAAGGGTACCTCTTAGTCTCTTCCACAATTTAGTGGGTGAAGCCATCTATCCTGCTGGGAGTAGAATAAAGCTTGACTACCAGACATGCCTAGTAGCTAATCTCTTATGGGATGGTCTGAAAGAAAGTCTGAAAAAAGCTCCAGGTTTTCTGAATGGTTATATATTCTAGATAGATGTCTCTCCGTAACATGTAAGTTGAAGTCCTGGGATTCACAGATATAACCAAATTCAAGAGGTAACTCTGAGAAGCTGGCTATGCATGAAGGCTTTGCTTGTCTTAACTTATTCTGAAAGGAAACTGTCATGATTATGCTTAACTGAAGAAGAAAATGTAATATTTTTCCCTTTGAACCAGGGTCTGTTCTGGTGGATGATAATTAATATAAGAAAAAGAGATAATGTGGCATGTTAATTGCTCCCCTATCAATTGAAATTGAATTGAAATAATAATGAAATTAAACTTGTCCTGAGATAACATGGATGAAGTTCACATTCAACCCATGGGTTTCCTTGTAAAGGGCACTCAGAGAAAAGCACTCACTGTAAAGCAATTCTAAAGTGCAGTGATGGGTAGAGCGAGTTTTGGATTACAGCTCTGCCACTTAATCACTGTGTGTTTGTGGCTAAGTTATATAGCATCTCAGAGTTTCTGTTTTTTTTCTGTGCAACATATTAATAATGACATGATTTGCGCTGTTGTTGGGAGGATAGTGGATTAATCTATTTAGCACAATGAAAGATAAATGTAATGTAGTTAATAAATGGCAAATGCATGATTAGACAAGTCCTATTATGAGGCTATAGTTCATTCAGTTCCTTCATTCTTTGAACAGCTATTATATATTGGCATTAACCAGGATTAGAGGCAAGATCCCTGTTCTGAAGACTAGGTATCAATTATAACATAGTGTAATAATTGCTAGATAGGAGAAAGTGAGTTCTATGCTGTGCATTTGCACTTTCTGTTTTCAAATAGCATATTGCTTTAGTTATATTCCTAACAAATTCAATAGATATTGCCCTGTAACCATAAATTTACTATAAATTTTACATTGAAGAGGACAGATATCAGGATAATTCTATAGAAACAAATCATCCTTTTGTGAAATGTAACTATAATTAATGACTGTAGTCAATTAACAGAAATAAACTTTCAATGGAGAGGAGGCACACGCTGTAAGAGCAGGGCTGATGGACGTATACATCCTAGGTTTGAATCACCTTTTGTTACTAAGTATCTGTTGCTCTGATGAGGAAATTAATTAACCTCCTTGTGCCTTAGTTCCCAAATATTTAATGCATTTACTATGGAGTTGTTGTTCTCATTAAATTAATCAATTTTTGTATTGTACTTAATGTGTGGCACACAGTAAATGCTATATTTGTTAAGCCAATTTACTTGAAAGAAAATTATGATTTGTCAATATTCTGAAATTAAAAAAAACACAAAATAACAAATTTTGGTTGGGGTATGTTGGTAAATAGGAAACACTTTTCCTATTGATGAATTTGTTCTTAAATGGAAAAGAGGATGTATGGGAAACACAATCACAGAATTGAAAGCATTCCTGATAGGATTTGATCTGAAGAATCAGATACCCACTGCAGTTATAAATGAATATATTTGATTGAAATATTACATGTAACATGCTTTATAAAACTTATTTAAAAAATGGCAGTCCATTCTCTAATCCTACATTTAACTAGTTAACATTCCCAAGGGAAAGAACACTTTACCCTCTTCAAAATTTTTCTAGTACTGAAATCAAATCTACATCAACATCTTAATATTTCAGTTATAAACATGGTCTATTTAATTCCTGCTTTGAAAGTTGTATAAATAGCATTCTTTATTACTTTAATTTTTTTTATTTTTTAGGGGAAAGCACGAACACAGACCCCCACTACCACAAATTATGCAACCAAGTTTCCCACATTTGGGGAAATCGCAGGGGCCAGCACATAGGGAGTGCAAGGGATGGGCCTCGCCCTGGGAAAACCACCTTCGTGATCATCTCCCTGGCCAGGTAAGCATATATATAGCATTCTTTTAGCACCACTTTAATTCCTCAACATGCAAAATTCATTAGAAAAATACATTTGTAGTCTACCTTAAGTTAGTTCATACAGACTTGTTACAGTTCTAATGACATGCATTGAGTATTTTGGAGATAATAAACTAAAATTCATAATAAAATTGTTTCCAACTTAGCTGCAAAGATGTAGAAGATGTTGTTCACCCCAATAATTGATATCTAGAATAACATCTTAATGACTACATGGATATTTTCTTTTAGAAATAAATAGCCAAAAAATTGTCTTTTTATAAGATAAAATGAATTATTGATAGCATCTCCCTTTTATTCCAGGCTTATAAAAATCCTGCAGACAAACATAACATTTAACCATACAAATATATATATATATATATATATATATATATACACTCATAAATGATTAGTTTCCTTGGATATTTTTTTGAAAAGTGAGGGCTATAAATGGATGAATAATGGATGAATATATGAATATGCAATCTAAATTTTCAACTTATTTTTCTGTCTTGTGTTATAACTACTTTATATTATGCCTTCCTTCATCTCTATAGTTTGAGGTATTTTGGTACAGCAATCATGCCTTAATCATTGGTCCTATCATGGTGCCTGAATTACATAAACTTGATTCTCAATAAATATTTATTGAAATGACATACATAATTTTTATTTTCCTAGCGTTCCCCCAAATCTGAAACTTTGTATATTCAGTTGTTCTGAATATAAGTGTTTTTGCAATCATCTTTCCTTAGGAAATGTCCAGTTATCAGCACTATTCTCAACAGTTACAACCTTATTGTAATGGGAAAAATACAATGCTGTAGTGTTAAAAGGCTAAATAATCTAAGAAATAGTCTAAGTATTTTCACAGCAAAGTTACACTTTATATGCATAGGAATGATTAGTTACTTAAGTAAATCTTGGAATTTTCAGAAAACACTGCCCTGGTATGAATTTCAATTCCAAAGATACCAAGCTTGCATCCATCATCAACAGACACTCAGTGTTTCTAAATCTTTGGGTGGTATGACTGAAAGGGATATTGAGACATTTTGCTGCGCTTCGGTAGCTACCAAAAGATCCCACTGCTCTGCAGGAAATGATGGTGTTCAGAGGTAGAACCCTCTCCACATGACTATAAAAGAGTTCTAAAGGGTTTTTCTCACTGCGTCACTATGCACTGTGTCTCATTAGGCTACCTACGGTGCAGTAGTTACAAAACGACTTGACAGATCTAAAATGCCACTACAATCACTTTTACCAAGTGCTGTCACCCATGCTTGGTCTGCTTTTAGTTTTGTGGAAGGAAATGTAGAAGGGCCATAAAGGTCTTTCTTAATGGGAACAGAAATTTGGTCTCAGCTCTAAAATAAGGGCTTTTGTTAATCTCTGTGAACATCCTGACAGAAATTCACCCTGGTGAAGACTGTATTTGTTAAGATAAAGGTCATCTTATCTACATTCATCGACCTGCCTGATGGTATACATGAAATTTATCTATTTATCTAGTCCTTTCTTTGTATATGCGTGTGTATATAAAAACATAAGTATAAATATTGTCACTCAGCAATATGCATTTTTATAATTTACTTAATCTTTCATGGGATTTAATGGAATTTGAGGGGCCAAAAAACAGTACTAATTTTTCTTGCTTGAGTTGAAAATGAATCATAAGATAGGCAGATGTATCAAGCAGGCAGAAGCTAGAAATATTGTTGAAATACATGCTATATATACATGAGAAGGCAATTCAGCACCCTAATACCAAACCCTAGAATCAAATTAAGAGAAACTGTTCTTATTTCACTTAGATTAAGAGGAAAAGATGCATGAAGGTCTAGGATAAAAGGGACACATAATAGGTTGCTTAAATTCACTATAATCTTTGCCTATAGCAGGATTAACATAAATACTTCTTGTGGTTAAGGATTGGAGCAGCTGAGTTGATTGACTGGGAAGACTAAGAGCTTAGAACTAGAATCCTAATAATGATTTACTGTTCATAATATTTATTTCTCTGAAAAGTCACTTCGGCAAACTTGTCTAAAGAATAAGAATAGTAGCTGTGGCAAGGACAGGTGACCAGCACCTACTACCAGAAACACACTTGAGTGAATTTTTTATTTTAGTTATTTGTTGACATAACTGCCTTCTCCTCGTTTGATGTAGACACATGGTGATTAGGGACTTGAATTTATTAACATCTTGCCTAAACAGTGTATGGCATATGTGTGTAAGAAATGTTGTGTGAAAGTCTGAATGAAAAAATACACTTAAGAAGTTTTAATATTCTGTGCTTTATTTTGAATGTCACCACTTTGGGGAAGCAATTTTCTAGATATATAGTTAAAATTAATTATTTATTCCTTAATGTTACCATAGCTTTGGTAGAGTTTATCTGTAAATAAGTTACATGAGTTCCAAATCCTGGCTTTATAAAATATTGTCTGTGTAAATTTGATAATTTACCCATATTTTATTTGCCTTTTATTTTCTCAATTGTAATATGGAGATAACAGTTCTTATCAATATTTCACATCTTTTAGTATATAGTAAAAATTAAAAGACTATATATATATATATATAAAATTAGAAAAGTGTCACAAAAAAAATTTATGAGTGTTGGCTAGACTGATTACTATATTTCTGTAGCATTACACATCTATGTCCAATAACTGGAATGTGTGTTTATTATAAACATCTTTTCAATGTTATTTGAGTTTCTATTTCTAGTACTTAACAGTTAGCAAGTGAAAATGAAAGGAAATAAGAAATAAAAGATGCAAGGAGGTGAATCTAAAGTCAGATGTCTTTTAATTTCTTCTTCTGTCTCCTTTTCTTGTTGATAGCACCATTTCCTGAAACCCACTTGCAAAAATAGTCTATGAAACATAGTATGTGCTTTACTATAACCTGATCTTGTTAGAGTCATGTATATTACTTTAGCTTTTTATCTTAACATGCTGTTTTGAAATTTCTTAAGCTATACTAGTGAAACTGAAGTTCCCTAGGATTTCTCCATCATGTTGTTAAGCATTTGATACTTTTTAATTAACTACTTGATCTATGATGCTTCATTTGTCTAGAGTACTTCTCCATGCACCAGCCCACTCCTCCTGTGGTAGATAGAGGTTTGGTGTTAGTATAGGGAGAGAAATCTCCTGATTCTTTCATTTCCAATTAAGTTAACTAGTCCTTGCCTACCTTTTCAAAGGCTTTTATGTCTCTTATCCTATGTTCTCACTGACTTTTGAAAAATAGCAGAAATATCTTGGGAGCTTAATGAGCATTTGTTAAACAAAAGAACAAATAATGAGATGAGAGCATGAATTTGCATGATTTAAACAGTGATTCCTTAAGTTATCAATTAACATTGCTGCTTGCACCTAAGAAAATTTGCTCATGTAAGTGTAACAGATGAGGACTCTCTTACAGATAAATCAACTACTCAAAGCAATATCCAGAGTAGCCTGGAGAGGTAGAGAAGAGCTAATTTTGCTTCAAGAGTGGGAGGATACTTTTGGCAAGCAAATACTATAGTGTCTTCTTTATAAGTAAATGTTGATTTTATTGCCAAGAATTTATTTTCTATTTCATAATAGAAATAGAATATTTAATGGACTTTGAAAACTAATTCTTCTTTTGTTCTTTTTTATCAGGCTACATTGTACATGGCTGATTCTCAATCTATACCTCAAAAGAAAAGAACTTTTAATTAAGAAAATTAGCAAAGTAGTGATGAAGTTACTTCAGGGTAAAAATATGAGTTAAAAAAAAGTAGTTAAACCTCAAACTCACCACATCGATTTAGGGATCTAGGAGTCAAAATTAAAAATAAAATCCTTTGTAATTATTCATGTTAAAAACAGAAGCCAACTTTGTAAATTCAAATGAATTCATGGTTAAAAGGGAATTTTCTCCTATAAAAACAGAGAAAATATTTTGGAATTTGGAAAAAATTTTCTATAAAATGTATAGAAGGAAAATGTAAAACAAAAAAAAATGATAAAAATAGTTAATTTTTTTGGAATGATTTTTCTCAAATGCATAGTGGAAAAAATCTAAAATTACAAATCAGAAGAGAAAATGTCATAGGTCAAAAAAACATATTTGTGCTATTTACCTTGCCTATGAATGATTAATAAAGTCATATTTCTCTAGTGAGAAGAACACAATGGTTCTCTTTTATGTAGATAAAATTTATTTTTAAATAGACTTAATAAGATGTGAAATACCTTTCAAAGTAGAAGCTGAGAAAATATAGCCTTACTTGTTATCTTTTTTTCATGTCACTATATTGTCAATTCAATTGATGGTCAAGAAAGTGAATTCTTGACTGCTTTGAAAAAAAGATGGTGGAGTAAGAAGACAAGGCAGAAACCTCCTCCCACACACACACCAAGGAAGCAACTACATCAAATACAACTCACCCTGAAAATGACCTGAGGACTGCAGAAGAGCCCACCTACACCTGGGGAAGAAGAGAAGACCACACAGAAAAGGGTAAAGTGACAGAACCGTGACTGAGCTCATCCGCCATCTCAGTCCACAGGCAGGAGGAAGAGGAACGGAATGGGGGGAAGATAGGCGCTCAGAAACTGTGCACAACGGGACCTGGAGATCTGCTCTGGGAACACAAGTCGACATTGCATTGGGTTCTGGTAATTAGTGGGGCTGAATATCAGGGAGTGTTGGAACACTCTGAGAAAGAGACTCCAGCTGAATGTCGAGGACAGGCACCCTCTGCTGGGCCCACTGAGACCCAACACAGATGGCAGTTTGAAAATTTTGCCAGGAGCAACAGGGGTGCCAGAGAGGTAAGCATTGGAAGAATTCTCTCTGTAGGAAGAAGGGGAGGTGGATGATTCCTTCCCAGCTCTCCCTCAGCCCAACTGCTAGGCACTTTAGGGCACTCCAGACTGTCCATCTCCTCACTGGTGACTCCACCTTGAGGCACTTTCTTGTGCATTGTTGGCTCACTAGCCCACTCAGATCAGCATCATCAGACTTTGCTGCTTGGCAGGCACAGGGAGGCTATCCTACCTTTCTTGGCCCTATCTCAGCCCAATTAGAGATGCACCTGCAGGACGCATGTCCCAGTGCTCCTTTCTCCCTGCAGGTGGATCAGCTGGGTGCTGCAAACCTTCCTGCTGCCAGGGGGCATCCATGCAACTTGCTGCCACCCCACATAGAATATTCTCCAGAAGAGATTATATATTAGACTAAAACAATAGACTCAATAAATTAAGAAAGATTGAAATTGTATGAAGCAACTTCTCAGAACACAATGGTATAAAATAAATTACACAAAGAAAACAAAAAAGCCTACAAACATGGAGGATAATCAACATGTTTCTAATTAATCAATGAATCAATGAACAAATTTAAAAAGAAGTCAAAATTTCCTTTGGAGAAAATTGAAAACAAAAATTCAACAGTCCAAAATTTGTGGGATGGCACCACAGCAGGTCTAAGAGGAAAGTATATAACAATACAAGCTTACCTCAACAAATAAGAACAATCTCAGTAAACAGTCAAAACTCACAACTAAAGAAACTAGAAAAAGAAGAACAAATGAAACCCAAAATTAGTAGGAGGGACATAATACAGATCACAGCGGAAATAAATAAAATAGAGAAGAATAAAACAATAGAAAAAATCAATGAAACCAAGAACTGTTCTTTGAGAAAATAAACAAAATAGATAAACCTCTAGCCAAACTCATCAAGAAAAAAATAAAGAGTATACAAATAAAAGAATCAGAAACAAAAAAGGAAAAGTCACAACTGACATCACAGAAATATAAAGAATTATTAGAGAATTACATGAAAATTACAAGCCAATAAATTGGACAATCTAGAAGAAATGGACAAATTCCTTGAAAAATAAAATCTTCCAAGACTGATCAAGGAAGAAACAGAAAATATGACCAGACCAATTACCAGTAACAAATTTGAATTGGTAGCCAAAACACTCCCAACAAAATCACAGGACCAGATGGCTTCACAGCTGAATTCTGCCAACATTTAGAGCAGAACTAATACCCATCCTTCTTAAAATATTCTAAAAAGAATATGAGGGAATACTTCCAAACTCATTCTATGAGGTCAGCATCACTTTAATACCAAAACTGAACAAAGACACTACAAAAAAAGAAAACTACAGACCAATATCTCTGATGAACATAGATGTAAAAATCCTCATCAAAATATTAGAAAACCAAATTCAAAAACACATCAAAAGGATCAGCCATCATGATCAAGTGGGATTTATTCCAGGGTTACAAGGATGGTATAATATTCTTAAATCAATCAATACATATACCACATAACAAAAAAAGGAAAAAGACACATGATCATCTCAATAAGTGCTGAAAAAGCATTTGACAAAACTGAACATCTATCATGATAAAAAAATCTCAAGAAAATGGGTATACAGGACACATACCTCAACATAGAAAAGGCCATATATGACAAACCCACAGCTAACATCATAGTTAAGTGAAAAATTGAAAGCTTTTCCTCTAAGATCAGGAATAAGACAAGGATTACCACACTTACAACTTTATTCAACATAGTACTGGAGGTCCTAGCCATAGCAGACAAGACAGATAAAAGGCATCCAAATTGGTAAGGAAAAAGTTAAACTGTCATTATTTACAGATGACATATTATACATAGAAAACCCTAAAGATTCCACCAAAAAACTATTAGAACTAGTAACTGGATTCGCTGAAGTTGTAGGATACAAAATTAACATTAATACACAGATACAAAATTAATCTATTCCATTCCTATATACTAACAACAAACTAGCAGAAAGAGGAATCAGGAAAACTATTCCATTTACAATTGCATCAAAAAGAATAAAAAAGATAGGAATAAACCTAACCAAGGAGATGTAAGACCTGTACTCTGAAAACTAAGATACTGATAAGAGAAATTAAAGACACAAATAAATGGATATCTATCCTAAGCTTATTGATAGGAAGAATTAATATTGTTAAAATGGCCATCCTGCCCAAAGCAATTAACAGATTCGATGCAATCCCTATCAAAGTTCCAACAGCAGTTTTCATTGAATTAGAAAAAATTGTTCTAAAATTCATATGGAACCACAAAAACCCCAAATAGCCAAAGCCATCCTAAGAAAGAACAAAGCTTGGGGGATGGTGCTACCTAACTTCAAGCTGTACTACAAAGCTACAGTAACCAAAACAGTATGGTACTGGCACCAGAACAGACCCATAGATCAATGGAACAGAATAGAAAGCCCAGATATAAGCCCTTGAATATATGGTCAATTAACATACAATAATGGAGTCATGAATATACAATGGGGACAAGAGAGTCTCTTCAATAACTGGTGTTGGGAAAACTTGACAGCTACATATAAGAGCATGAAACCGTATTATTGTTCAACTTGAAATGTAAGTTGTAAAACCATATGTAAGACATGAAATCATAAAACCCTTAGAATAAAACACAGGAAAAAATCTCTTAAATATAAGCATGAGCAATTTCTTCCTGGACTCATCTCTTCAGGCAAAGGAAACAAAATAAAAAATGAATAACTGGGACTATATCAAATAAAAAGCTTCTGTACAGCAAAGGACACCATCAGCAGAACAAAAAGGCTACCTACAGTATGGGAGAATATATTCATAAAGAATTCATTTGATAAGAGGTTCACATCCAAAAATATATAAATAACTCATATGCCTCAACACCAGAAAAACAAATACCCTGATTACAAAATAGGTGGAGGACTTGAACATTTATTCAAAGAAGAAATACAGATGGCCAATAGGCATATGAGAATATGTTCCACATCACTCATCATCAGTGAAATGCAAATCAAAACCACAGTGAGACATCACCCCACATCAGTTAGAAAAGCCAACATCCAGAAGACAAGAAATAACAAGTGTTGGTGAGGATGTAGACAGATGGGAAGACACTGTTGGTGGAAATGTAATTGGTGCAACTAATGTGGGAAGCAATATGGAGGTTCCTCAAAAAATAAATAGAAATACCATTTTACACAGTAATTCCACTCCTAGGAATTTTCCTTAAGAAAACAAAATACCTGATTCAAAAAGATATATGCACCCATATGTTTATTACATTACTTACAATATTCAAGATATGGAAGCAACCTAAGTGTCCATCAATAGATGAATGGATAAAGAAGAAGTGGTGCATATACATAATGGAATATTATTCAGCCATAAAAATAAAGAAATCCTGCCATTTGTAACAACATGAATGGACATAAAGTATATTATGGTAAGTAAAATTGGCCAGGCAGAGATAGAAAAATACCATATGATTTCACTTATTTGTGGAATGTAAAAACAAAACAAAACAAAAGGACAAAATAGGGTAGACTCATAGACACTGAGAAGTGACTAGTGGTTACCATAGGGGAGTGGTTGGGGTGGGTGGGTTGGTGGGGAGGGTGAGGGGGATAATGGGACACAATAATTCCTAGTCATAATATAAGTTGGTCACAGCCATCGTAGTACAATGTGGAGAATATAATCAATGATTCTGTAAAATCTTTCTATGTTGACAGATAGTAACTGTCCTAGTGGCGGTAAGGATTTAATAATATAGGTAACAGTTGAACCACTGTATTGTATATTTGAAACCAATATCAGATTTTGTATCAAAAATAAGTAGGAAAGTGACTTCTTCTCAACTACAAATAAAACTAAATAATTTAATAATCATAGTGGAGTAATTTGAAATAGACTTCTATGAGTTCAAAAGACCTGAGATTAAAACCATTTGTTAATAAAACTACATATTTTTATATGTGGTTAACATTTATTGTATTATAGAATGACACTGTAGAAGACTATTTTTTACCTTGATAAAAATGATTTATACTTTACTTTGGTGAAGGATATTTTTAAATAGATGGTGAGGCCTATGGTAGTCAAGAGCTAGTGTGATCATATCAGTAACATCAAAATCAGAGAATTTTTGCTAGGTTACACATAAAAAAACAAGTTCACAGTTTTCAAAAAACCTAGCTTTGATACCTAACTGAAATGGGTTTGAACTTATCTTTATTTCACTACAGAACACCTCATTATATAACTTACATAGTTGTTCTTATGTTTTGATGCACAAATTAACAATTTTACTACAAATATATGTAGACTAAACCAGGCAGTTGTACAGCTCCCACTCTGTATAAGTAGCCGGGAATCTCATCCAAAGTTGGGTTCAGATATTAAGACTGATGACACTACACACACACCAAGAAGACATGAAAGTTTATTACTTACATAACTAAGGCTTTTCTGGAGAAAGCAAAGCAATACCACAAAGCAGGAGTGAAAAGCTTGAGTAAAGAGATTGTCCTGTGATTTTTATTGTGGTTGGTGTTGGGAACTGGGTGACCTGGACGGTGCCTTCCCCTGGCACTGAAGAAGGCAGCATCCAGGCTCGTTCACCCACTTTCCCAGGTGAAGGAAGGGTACAGAGAAGGAGGCAGAAATAAGGTCTGTCAGCTGTCAAACATCAACAAATGGAGTCGGACTCTGTTACAAGGAACATAAAATTTCCTCCGTGAAGTTTAATAACTGCATGGAAGTGTATTCAAAACAGAAATTGCTTCATCAACTTTTTGGAAGAATTATTCTGAAGGATTATGTATATAACACCCGAAGTCTCTTTCTTTTTACTCCTCCCTCTCCCCCGCGCACCCTCCCTCCCCTCCTCCACGCGCGCCATTCCTCCCCCACGCGCGCCATTCCTCCCTCCCTCCCCCTTTTCCTTTCTCCTTTCTTCTCTTTTATTCTCCCATTTTTCATTAATTGATCATCTACTATTTCTATTTCTATGCTTTCATGAAGCATACAGTCAAATAGTGGGAAAATAGTCAAATAAGTATGTTTACTTGTAAATGCTATGTACTATGAAATGCTTAAGTACTATAGAAACATGCAATGTATATTTGAGATGATTCTCCCTAACTAAATGACCTAAAAATTGAAATCTGTGGATTAATTGTGTTAGTTAAGTGAGCAGCAAAATGACTGGTTGGTAGAAGCAGGGTCCTGATTTTTTAATGGCAATTTAATAATCACTTAGTTTTACCTAAATCATCATCTGCATCACTGGTTTCTTACAACTGTTGCTATAACCTTCATATGTAATATTATGTGGCATTACTTTTTCCAACTTAAGGAGATGATAAATGAATCCATTATTATTGTTATCAAAACTGAGAGAGAAGAAAAGGAAACAGTAAGTGAAAAAAAAAATTTTGTCACTATTTTATACTCTTGTATTCCGTTTCTAGCCCAATACTTGTAGATTATAGATAGCAAATAAAGCATTAAATAAATAAATGTTAGGGAAATGAAGACAAAAGAATATTTTACTTTTATATAAAATTATGGATTTTATGGAAGTCATCATAGTTTTTTTTAAATAGATGTACAAATAATGAAGTCCTGAATATGCACAGTAAGAGAATTGGCACAAAATAGAAACACCATAGACCAGTAATTCCACTTCAGGGAATTTTCCTGAAGAAAGTGAAAATACTAATTCAAAAAGATAAATGCACTTCTATGTTCAATGCAGCAATATTTACAACAGCCAAAACATGGAAGCAACATAAGAGTCCATTGATAGACAAATGTAGGAAGATGATGTGGCACATACATACAGTTGACTATTACTCAGCCATAGAAGAGTCAACTCATGATATTTGCAACAACATGGATGGTCCTAGAGGGTATTATGCTAAGTGAAATAAGTCAGATGGAGAAAGACAAATACCTTATATGTAGAATCTAAAAAAGAAAAAATAAACAAAAACAGGAATAGAATCATAAATACAGAGCACAAACTGTGGGATGGGGGTGGAAGACTAGGCAAAACAGGTGGAGGGGATAAGAGGCACACATTTCCAGTTATAAAATAAATGTTAAGGGGATGAAAAATACAGCATAGGGAATATAGTCAATGACCCTGAAATAACTGTATGGTGACAGATGGTAACTACACTTACCATGGTGAACATTTTGAAATGTAAATAACTGTCAAATCACTATGTTGTATACCTGAATTAATATATTATTGTATACCAAATGTACTTCAATAAAGAAAAAATTTCCAGTTTTAAGGGAATCTCAGAATAAGAAAAGGGTCTTCAACAAGTCCAGGCTGCCATATGTAATGCTGTGTGTCTGGGGTAATATGACACAGCAAATCCAGTAGGGTTTGAAGTGCCAGTGGTAAATGGGCATGCTGCATGAAATGCTTGGTAGCCACCTGTAGACTAATCAAAGTCCTTCTCTGAGAATTTTGCAGCAAGCCATGACATCCTCTGCATATGGCAAATCTCATTTTTACAAACAGCTTCTGTTTTAGTACTGGACATTAGTAGAGACTGAATGATTAAAAACAGGCCACTGAGTTTCCATGCACATTGAAATGGACATCAGAAACTCAGTATTTGACTGACGAAGCCATAAAGTTGAGCAGGAATGATTACGAACTATGGTGGAGGTAAGTAAATTCCCAGGCAACAATAACTGCACTGTGCAGAGGCAAAGCCGGCCCTGGAAGCTTGAGGGTAGTCCTCCAATACAGAGGTGCTAATTGGCGGAGGTGAATGCATTTTGGAAGGTGCTGAGTACGTGTAGTTCCAGGAGTAAGGGGTTTCCCCTCCAGGGACAAATCTATCATGTTTTTCCCCATCTATTGCCTTATTTTTTGTACTTGATTGAAACAACAGACTTACTTTAATAGGTCTGAGTGGAAACACATGAACTATCATTCTCTTTCTTTTCAAATGTGAAAAAATATATAATCTAAAATAATAAACAGATGCCTTTACTTTTGCTGTTTTCAAATAGTAGGAATTTTCACATCAGACTATTTCTTTTTCATTACAAAGTATTTGTATATTTATATTGCTTTTTATTTGAAGCTTAATAGCAAACTTTCTGAAGGACACTTTGAACTATTCCTTATGAATGTATATAACTGTATAATAAAGCACTCATATTTTATATGTAATTTTAGAGTGCTGATTCTGTCAAGATTCAAAAATTGGGACTCTAAATTTTAGATTGTATTTTGTACTTCTAGTGTATCACCAGAAGCAATATGTCAAGAACTGCTTGAGAGTGTAAGTACAAGGTTAAGAAAGAATTGTCAGGGGTGTCTAGAATTATTAGCTTTCCTGATACAAGAGGAAATACAGAAAATAAGGGCAAATATAGATAAAAATTGTCCAAAAAGAAGTGATAACACAGTTGTTTAAAATATAAATCCAAAATGAAATTGGAAATATTGAAAATCATTTATCAATTGTGTGTTAAAACATCGTAAAATAATTAGATTTATGAATTTAATTGATCAAAAACATGGTCCATTAAAGAATGTTAAATTTAATTCTAGTAAAGGAAGTTGAAGTAGCTTTTAGCACATATTTGGGATATGCTAGATAATCAAGCTAAATCACAGATTATACAGTGTAAAGAATATATGGTTTCACATATTTTAAAACTGGACTACATTAATGTGAATTTAATAAATGTGTACAGTTAAATAAAACATTTTAAATTATTACCAACATGGGAAAACCTCATTTTTGTTAATATGTGAGAGTAAAATGAGTAAAAAAGAAAAAGGTATTCATCGATCTTTTAACACAAAAGGTTGTATTAAAAAATAGGAATAGCTGTTTTATGACTTTCCTACTATTTAAAAGATCCTATTGTATGAAATATTTGACTGATAAATAGATGCATAAGCTAAATCATACTTTATTTAAATCCTAATTTTATTTTTCTCACTCTGCTCCCTCCAAATTAGTTGTGAGTGTCCTGCAGAACACCTGGATTATTTTCTGTTTAAAGTCATACACAGGTTGTGATATTACGAAACAACAGCAAGGTCATAATCTTCATCAACTCCTCTCAGTACAGAAATTTAAAAATCTAGCTACTGATAGTAATAAAAGTGAGTGAAAATGCCAAACTATAGAAGATGTGACTTTTAGTAAAACCAGCCCTTTAAATACCATCACACAGTGAAAATGGGTTTGGATGTGTGTGTAATTCCTTCTCAGTGTAGACTGCAGACTTCATTGTGCACAGAAACCTTCTGGTCTGTTCCTGAATAAGCATGAATGCTTCCATTGTGATTGTGGGTTATTTGGTGGATGTCCTTTTTCTGCTTTTTCTTTCCTTTTTTAGTGGTTGTCCTACATTTATCTAGCCAAGAATGTATTGTTGAGTGTCTGGTATCCACAGAATTATTCCTTAATAGACATTGAATTAATGTGATTTGTGGGTGTATTTTTGATCAAGGAAGCTCTGTCTTCAGCTTCAACTTGCTGCTGCAACTTGATAGAAACCATTTCTCCTTAAGTGGCAGTTCTCTCAATCTTTATAGAGTTCATCTCCTACCTTTTGCAGTGTATGTATCATAACAAGAATTCTAATGCATTACCCGCTTTTTGTTTATCTTGCCTATTTGGCATGGTCTCATAGGTGTAATGGGTAAATGCAATATTCTGAGAAAAATACAGATCATCCAGTTCTTGGGACTATATTTTGGCAGAGCAGGATAGTCAAAAAAAAGCCCTCAGACAAAGCTGTGTACAGTCATCTTGTCTTAATGAGAACTGCTTCTGATCCTGTTTCTAATTGGGTTAGAAATTAATGCATTTGCCAAATCAATATCTTGTCTCTTATATCATACTTACCTGCTATAGCAGCAATACCACAACCCCACTGGGATTAGAGTTCCAACTTTACTGAGCTTGTTTACTCTATTGCCTTTCTCAGAAATACATCTGTTTTGTTTTTCCCAAGAGCTAGAGTGACAAATTAAAAGAAGATATGACAGTATCTATACTCCTGTATCCTTTAGAAATCTAAATGTAGTATTAGTTTACATTGCCCCCACTCTGAGGCAGTATTGTTTTTGATTTACTATATTGGTCAGATGAAGACAGTATCAGCAATTTCCTTTTAGCTGTCTCTGAACTAGTTCTTCCCATGGATACAGCTCTTACCTCAATAGCCGGGTAAGTCCCACTGTCGAGCGTATCAATCTCAGTTATGCATTCAGAGACTGAAGAAATGACCATGGGCAGCTCAAAGTACCCAGGGGACCCACTATATGCCATAAGAAGGGCCTGGACTCCATTTACTACTCAGCCTCAATTTGCTTACACCCAAACAGTTGAACCATGTGAAGTGTAGGTCTCGGTATCAGCGACAATTCAGGCCTTTCGTCCAACAGCCTTCACATTCTCTTATTGTCAACATTCTGCAAGGTAGAGCTGTGCAAGTTAAGAACTGTAGGAAGGAACGATTATACAGGTATGTGAGCCATGTAGTCACACACAGCACTGATGAGAAGGCTCCTGCACTTGGTGGAACGCTCCGCTGTTAACTGTCTTGAAGTTCTTAATCACATTAAGACATGAGTATCCTTGTGTTTATTTAGCATTGGGTCTCACCAATTACATATCTGGTTCCATCTGTTGGGCCCTGTGGGGTAGGACTAGAAGAATCCAACTGTGTGTACTTGTCGTGATGTTGCATGGACTTTATTCCTGGGACTTACTTAACATTTACAATCAATCACCAGATTCGGGTCTGAAAACTGGCTCATTTTAAAGAACTGGACAAAGGATCCCGAATTTTTATTGGGGTTATTACCCTCAAATCACTATGCCCCACAATCAATGTCTATAAACACATACAGTAACTTGAGACTGAGAAGACATGATTTTAAAGGGTTCAGATGCTTCAAAAATGAAGATTTGTGTTATACTACTAGGGTGTTATCTGAAAGGAGGATATTTACAATAGATTACGGAGGAGAAAGAGTCTGAGTACCAGAGGTGGCCTTGAGATCATAGATGGGGCCTTTCCTTTTATTGGGACATTCTCTGTAGTCATCACCTGTGAAAGTTTTAGCAAATGAGCTGCCTCTTTGCTCCCAGGAATACCCCTACCTCACAAAACCTCTGTATAGTGTTCCCAGGAATACCCCTACCTCACAAAACCTCTGTATAGTGTTCCCAGGAATACCCCTACCCCACAAAACCTCTGTATAGTGTTCCCAGGAATACCCCTACCCCACAAAACCTCTGTATAGTGTTCCCAGGAATACCCCTACCCCACAAAACCTCTGTATAGTGTTCCCAGGAATACCCCTACCCCACAAAACCTCTGTATAGTGTTCCCAGGAATACCCCTACCCCACAAAACCTCTAGCATAGTTTCCCCCTTCCCAGACAGATCAAGTTCTCAAAGTCTTGCTCCCTGCTTTCTCAGATGACTCCTGGAAATTCATTGTCAGTTTTTTTCTCTGGAAAGGAGAAACTAAAATAGAGTTGAGAGTAAAAAAGATTTATTGGTAATTATAGCTGAAAAAAAGAAAAGAAAGAAAGTGTAGGCAGAATGAGCTGCTGATCATGCGGTGGATCTGATGAAGTGTCTGCTAAAGGGGCATCGCATCGGCCTTCACGATCAAGGCTCCGTACCTCCGTCCTGTCTGTTCACTGGCTAGGGATCTAAACTCGAAGAATGTGATCTAAATTCAAGGCCGAGGTCAACCGAAAGGAGGCCAGAGAGGCCGTTGAACAAACTACATTCCTCCCAGCTGGTCAAAAAGGTCCTTTTCAGAGAAGGATTTAGACAATGGATTTTTGTCTGCTATAAATAAATGGTTAAAATTCCTGTGGCTGGGCAATGGAGAAATTTAACAAAATCTATGATAACTGCAATATCCATATGAATAAATTACTAATACCAAAAAAGTCTCATAAAGTAAGTTCTGGTTTGACACCTCTGTTCAAAATCCAGTATTTATTTAATCTATAGTGGCTTTTCACCAATTATGTGTTGGCAGCCTGACAATATTATAGCTGTTCCTTGGTTTTATATTCCTTAGAATGAATTTACCTTTAATTCTAAACATATAACATATTGTGGCTTTAGAAAACAAAATAAGGTAGGTTCAAGATGATTAATTTTCTGGTAATTGGTTGGCATGCATTATTACAAATCATCTGTGTTTTTCAACAGAAAAAAAATATTTTTTAAGACGATATAGTGTTTAGAACAATAGGAAATTATTTTTTTTATTTATAGTGAAATTGAATTTCATTCCCCTTTGCTGCCACCATTTATTTATTTATTTTTGATTGTTCAATATTTCAGGTAATTACATCAACTAATTATTTATTAATTGCTTTTTGATCTTTATTATCTCTTAGTCAAACTTTTTAGATTGGTTATATATAATTTTCAATGCTTCAGTTTTCTTCAGTCTATAAAAATTCAGGTAATAAACCTCCATCTCGGTAGGGCTGGGCTTACTATATCCTTTAGATAACATATATTTATGCGTCTGCTTTCTTTCCCATCTTTTTTTCTGTACATAAGCATGAGTCTATAGATTTATCAGTATAAATTGGAGAGAATGAAGATAAGTCATTTTAGGAGTCTCTGGAACATTGTTCTTCACTCCTTTTCTGTCCCTGCCTCTCCACATCGTCTGTCACTTGAAGTTGAAAGAAAAGGAAAAGGAAGTTTAAAAGTTTCATAACAATTCTTGATTTAGCAATATTTTTCTATATATATTATTATTGTATCATCTCTGGATAATCAAAGAATATTTTATCTTGCTTTCTACTAGGTAACCATGTCACAGTAAACAAATACAATATTTCATTTTGGCTATCAATTTTGACATTTGGTTACCAGCTCTGACATTTAAGACGATTTTGTTGTAAACTTGAGATGTTTCAATCTACTGCAAGAACAGCATTGAAATTCTGAAGCTTTCTTCTAGGAAGGATATTTATATGGCTTTTTTAAGGCAACAAATAGAATAAAACAGTTAAGAAAAAAGACACAAAAGAAACCTTAACTGTTTTCAAGATATGTCATAGAGCAGATATATATTACAGCATGAACTTGTACTGGATCTATTTATGACCTTTTTAAAAATAAATTATGCTACATAAATTCTAGTTACTTCTTAGCAAATATGGCTTATCCTAAGAGGTGATAAGTACTCTCTGGTTTTAATAAACTTCACTCTTGAAATAAGAAATGTGTAATTTCCAAATGTAATAGTATATCTTTATTCCAAAATTTCATTTATTTCTCTATTTACACATTTATTCATGGTCCATACTGACCTACATTCATCAGCATGGTGCCAATCAAATTGCTTTTGGCTTCAAATTCTAACTATAGCAGCATATGCTATTTATTCATTATATGTTGTGTTTACTTATAGAACCAAATGACTTATCATTTGAAGTATCCAGAGGAACATAACATAAAATGTTTACAGTTATTGCAGTGATTAACTCACTCATTCACTGAAAAGAAATATGGCAATTCCAGTGTTCAAGCCCCTAGGTCAAGTGCTGAGAATGTTAAGATGAGGAAGACCAACCTCCAAACCAGACGGACCTACAATCAATCAAAGGAATTGGATATCTAAGGATAATGAAAACATAGAAATCTTAGGCTTTGGAGGCATATACACCTGGCATTAAAGGCTTGTTTTACCATAATACCTCTGCAACTTGGAGCAAGTTTAGCTCTCCAAACCTCGATTTTATCTTCTGCAAAATTGACATAATACATTAGTCCATATTTGCAGAATTACCACAAACTTAAATGAGATTACTTATTTAAAATGGTTAGTACCTGCCTTGCACAAATGTAGGCTCTCTAAAAGTGCCATGTCTTCCATAAACAATGTGACCTAATGCACAATTTCTGTAAGAGGAGACTCCGCAAAATGCTGCAAGAACATAGAAAAGGGAGCAAGTGATTCATCCTCAGGGTGATGGGAAGTCTTCACAATGGAAATAAAACTTGGGAAGCTGGAAAAGGGATTAAGGAGGTTTCAGAAAGATAGTATGATTGAAAGCAACTAGTCAGAAGGTGAATGACGTGGGTAATCAGTGTGGTGGGATTTGTTTGGTAGGGAACGAGACAAGACAGAAAAGGCTAGTTTGCTGACTGGACTACCAACAATGACAGTCTCTTAGAGAGTGTCTGAGTGAATCAGAATGAAAATATCTTTATACTAAAATTCCAGTAAGAATTTTGAGTTTGATCAGTGGCCCTGTCTTTCGTCCTTCTCTGGCTATCATTTATCCCTAGGGCTCTTCTATTGGCCAAGTCTGGTTTTATTTGCTCTCCAACTTCATCCTCGTTCTACTTCCTTCTATTCCAACTTTCCTCCATGCTTTCTGAAGCCAAGCATACAGAAACAAATATTTTCCAAATAGTCATTGAGTCCTCTGAAACTTATACCTATTAGATACTGTAACTCCAGCTCTTTGATCCCATTTTAAATCAGCAACATATTGCATGGACACATCCTAGGCTTCATCTTCCTAGTAATAAACACTACACTGCATTTGAATGTTTTAACCCCATTTTAAAACATGTATGCAGATAGTACTGAAATTCTAAAGAATTGAAAATAACCCAAAAATATTCCACTTAATAATTTGGTAAAATTCCTTCCAGATATTTTTGGCATTCTCTTTTAATACAACCTAATTAAATAACATAAAAAAATAAATAATATGATATAATTTTACGTGTGTAACTTTAACTTTAATAAGTTTTATATCCTACTAGTTGTGATCTGATTTTCCCTTTAATGATTTTTTTGTAGACATACTTCTATGCCAATGAATATAGATTTACATCATTTCAAATGCTACATAATTTCTGAATCTTTGTATATACTACCATTTATTATATGTTCAGTAGATTCTATTACTTAATAATTCATACAAAATTAGGTAATGATCCATACTCTACATATCTCAGTGAACATCTGTATATATAACATTGATAAATTTTCCCAATTTCAGCTGGTTATGATTTCCTACAGTGAGTATAACCAAAAAATACTCAAATCCTGAAAAACTAATGTTATTATTTTATAAATGATGACAGCAATAAACAACATATTGTGATTTTGAGATTTTTATGTGATCTTGGCCATTTGCTTACTATGTCAGAGAATGGTATGTATTTTGAATATTTAATTATTTATTTTAAAATTTTGGGAATAGAAAAACAAAATGGCAAGACCACATGCAAAATGACTGACATAGTATTAGAATTATAATGTTATATTATAGAAAAGTTCGAGCTGCTAGATTGATATGAAGCCCTATTAAATATACAACTGGCAATGAAAACGAAGAGTAATATCTTATAGAGTTAATCTAATTAAAGTATTAGATATGAGTAATTATTCATACATAATCAATGTATCTTTATGTAAAAATCTATACTTTTAAAGAAAAATTGGGTTTTCAGCAGTGACTTAAAAGTACCAGCTTATTTAACTTATATAATTTAGCTAGTCCTGACAACAGCTCATCAATTATATAATCAAACACTCAGATTCCTTCTTTCTTTTGTTCTACCTTATATAAAATTCAGCTTCTGTTCCCAATAACCAAACTGAAGAAGTGGAAAGTAGAATTTATATTATGAAGGAAAAACCTTTTACTCCTGTCAGACAAACAAACAAAGAAATCCATAGCAGATTTCTGTATAGATTTCATTGACCAGAAATGTGGCAGCATGGGTCACTCTTGTCTGAAAAAGAGTTTAGGAGGCAAATATGTTTAGCTTGGTATGTCTTCATATACAGTCAGAATTAGGGTTTCTTTTGTAAGGAAGAAAGAAACAATGTATATAATAGACCAGACTAGCTCTATACTTAGTAAATAAATGGAACTTTAGTTCAACATTTTCACAAAGAAAATTCCATGCTCAGATGGCTTTACTGGTAAATTAAAACAAATTTTTAAGGAAAAAAAAATGCCAATTTTGCAAAATCTCCTCCAGAAATTGAGGAGGGAATATGTACTTAATCTTATGAGGCCAGAATTATCCTGATATTAACACCACACAAAGACATTACAAGTAAAAAATACTACAGAACAATATCTCTCAAATATAGAAGAAAAAATTCTTAACTAAATTTTAAAGTTTATAATATATGAAAATATTCATAAATCATGATCAATTTGAGCTACCAGAAATTCAAAGTGAAAGTCTGAATATTTTTCCCTAAAATCAGAAACAAGGTAAGGATGGCTGTTCTAAACACTACTATTCAACATCATACAGGAGGTTCTGGACAGTGAAATGAATGAATGAAATAAAAACTGGAAAGGAAAAAGTAAAAATGTCTGTGTAAGTATGACATGATTGTTTATATGGGAAATTCAATTAAATCTACAAAGTAGCTACTAGATCTAATAAATGACTTTATCAGGGTTCCAAGCCACAAGACCAGCCGACATAAAGCAATTGTGTTTCTGTGTCCTAAAAATGATCCCAGCAATGGGAAATAAAAATATAAATGCTAGTTGTATTAGTATCAAAAATATGAAATACTTAAGGATAAACCAGACAAAATATATGAAAAAACTGTACACTGGAAACTAAAGTATTACTGAGAGAAATTAAAGAATTCATAAATGGGTGGATATACTGTGCTTAAGGACTGGAAGACTCACTGTTTTTAGGAAGGTACATTCTTCCCAAATTAATATACAGCTTTAACCAAACTCAATAAAAATTCCAACAGAATTCTGTTGAAATTTATAAACTCATCGTAAAGTATGTATGGAAATACAATGTATCTAGAACAATCTCATTAACTTTAACAAAGAAAAACATGGTTTGGGAAGACACATTCACTTCAAAACTTCTTAAAGCTACAGTAATGAACAAAACTGTGTGTGGATGGGAGTCAAATAAATAGACAAATTGGTTAATGGAACAAATACCAATCCTCAAGAGGCTGAAGCACCATGAATGTCACAGATAGTTTTCAAAAGATCTGCATTGTAGAGATAATGCAAATATAAAGAAAGTGAGAAAAATCTCAAAGGCAGTAAGAGGGGGATGATTAGTAGAGATAGAGAGTATTTTTAAAAAGGCAATTACACTAAATGTCCTTTAGTTTACATCTTCAGATTAGTAGAGGCAAACAAGTAAAATGAGAGAAGCAAAAAAGTACAAAATCTCTACCCTCAAAAACATACAAGAGATGAAGAAAAAAAAAGTAGACATTTAGAAAATATGAAATGCTGTCAGAAGAAACTTCCAAGTAAATCAGCTACCAGAAAAAGTGGTTACACATGCCAATTAAATGCAAGAGGCCTCTTATGTATTATAATAATATTCTTCCATCCTTATGCCCAACTTGGTGTATTTCATCTGAATATTCTTCAAAACTATCAGCTATTTTATCTTCAAACATTGAATACCCTACACTTTTTTCTCCTTTTGGAAAACTATTATATTACCTTTCATTATACCAATTCTTTTTTCCACTGTACTGAATTCTGAGTATTTCTCAGTTAGTTTTTAGTTTATTTATCCTCAGTATTGTCTAATGCTGGCAACTCTTTTCACTGTGTTCTAATTTAGTTATTATACCACCATTTCTAGAAGTCAACACAGGTGTTTTAAACTATCCCATCTTACAACTATATCTCATTTCTCCTATGCTAAGAATTTTGGTTCTGGAGCACCAAAGATGGTAGAATTAGAATATTATATAATAGCACATTTTTTACTCTATAACACCCACACAACCATTAACAGAACAGCAATATCAACGCTACACCAAATACCAGTTCAAAAAAATTGTAATTCTTTTTCATTTTTAGGCATATCTCACTAAGAATGCATAAATTAGTGTGTTTGAGTGTTATTTGTAATGAGTTGCTTTCTTTTCATTATATGGCAAGTTAGAAACAAATTTAGGGTTATTGGTTTTATCTGGTTTTCCATGTTTTTAGAGACTTGTCTTGCTAATCTTAATTTTTTTCTTCTTTAGGGTCTTTAGAATTGACATAGTTTTATTTTATCTGCATTTGTTTTGTTACCTTGAAGAGTTAATGTCTTTTCTTGGTTTAAGAGAAAAATATATTCTTCACTTGTTTCCTAGATGAATTTTATATACATCTAGAAAACAAGAACTTTTCTTACAAAACTAAAAATATCTCCCCCTGCTGTTGTCCACGACTATTAACTAAAATTAAATTGAACTGCATATTGGTTTAAGAAGAGAAATTATTTTTACTGCATTCAGATTCTTTCTTCAATAAAATGGATTTTCTCAACTTGTGCAATTCTTTTACTTTTTGTGAAGTTTGTAGTTTTCTACTGACAATTTGATTATTTTTAAATGTTCCTTATTTTTTCATAAACTTTTTATTTTTAATCAATTGCTTTGTGTTTTCTTCTTATTGAATCATGTTTTACTCTCAAAGTGTTTTACTTCTCTCATCAAATATGTTTTATAACTTTCTCATGTTTTATGACATTAACCAGAAATTTGAAAAAAATCAGATAGCTATATTAAGTATTCTTTTTGCTCCTGATTTTCATGGGAAAACTTTTTCACAGTTCTATAGAGTTTGAAGCTCATACTTCTTTTAGAGAAGCAATCTAGATTTGCTCATTTTGAGTCAGTATATTTTATATGAAATTGACCTAAATTATTTTAGGGTCTGAAATAAAATCCAGTTAAATATTTCTGGACAGAGTATTTTCCTTAAATGAAGAGTCATTTCTTCATCAACATTCTATAGCTCTAGATCCATTGATATTTTTCTATTACAAATATTTTTGTAATAGTTCATAGTTGGAAGTAACTTCAGATCTTGACCTTGCCTGAATCTTTTAATATCTCCTTCTGTAGTGCACAATATTATTAGCTCTAGTTCTGTCCATATGAATTTCTTCTACTTTAGATTTTTATACCCCAGAGTTGTTAAAATGGCATGTGACCAATAGAATTTTTAAGTTTTACTTTTATATCCATTTATGTTCTGAAATTATTTCTAGGATTTTTCTTTTTTTTCTTTTTGAGTTCCACAAATACCTAAGAATAAATTTAAGTACTCATTATGCAGACTGGGAAATTGGTTGATTAAATGTTACTCATTTTTTCTCCTAGAAATGACTCTGCAAACCAGAAACAGAAGTCACTATATATAACCACACCAAATTACATCAGGGACCCATTGATCACTCACCTACTTTTGTCTTTGTACCTTTTTTATTCTTTTGTTATAATTTAAATAAAGGTCTGCTTCCCATCTAACCATGACTCATTATATTACCCAAATTTCTGGTCAAAGCCCTCATTCTCCAGGATACCCAAATGACTCTGATTAGATGGATGAAAATGCATAATGAAACCGTATCTGAACTTTTAGGTATATTTTTCATGGTAGAATAATATTTTCTTTTCTGATTAAAAGTAAGCCAAAGAACCAAGGAAAAGTGGGAAGATTTTCATTACTCAAACGTCTTCAGACATTGAAAAACTCAGTTTAAATGTTTGCTCATCTATAATTTATTTTTTCCTTTAAGCTTACAATTAATAACATTTATTCTCATTGTTCCTAACTTCTTGTGACTTTGACTTCCACTTTTACTTGTGCTTTGACTTTCTGCTTCAAACACAATTCTTACTCCTCCAGCTATCACAACAAACTTCTAAAATTGTTACTGCTTTCCTTTCTCAGAGATTAAGTTTAGCATTATACACCCAAGTTTGATCTCTATTGACAAGGTAAACATTTATTCTATGTCCCTTCTGAAATGATTCTGTATCCTTTATCCAATGCCTATTTAGGAAGACCAGAGTTATTTGTATAAATTACATCCTCTTTTAATTCTACAGAAAAAAAGTGGAAGAATTGCTGCCTTTTCAGTGCATAGTATGCCAAAATTTATTTTGCATAGAATCAAAGTTCTAATTCATTTATTCATATCTTAAGTGTTCAATAAAAACTCTTTATTTATGACTAAATGAGTGAATATATAATTATGTTGCATTTATGCTACATTAAACATACAAATACAGAAACCCCTACTTTCCTGTCTATAAAGCATTTATAATTAATAACATTGATGGTGATAATTTCTATTTTGTCTTTAGTAAGTTTTTCTTGAATATATGGGAAAGTTCTTCTTACACAATCCAATTAAACCATTGGTTTTAATCAAGGAATGGTGAATGGTAGCCTGTGAGCCAAATCCAGCCCACATTCTGATTTTGTAAATAAAGTTTAATTGGAGCAAAGCTCCACCCATTAAAAAAAATACACCATATATGGAGGCTTTCATGCTGCAATGACAGAGTTTATTAGCGTGCCAGTGACCATATGACTTAAAATATTTACTATCTGGTTCTTCAGAGAAAAAGCTTTCTGACATCTGATTTTGATGCCACAGTTTTAAGTTATATGTTTATTTTAGACAATTGCTATTTTATGACTTTATAATCTAAGATAAAATTTTTATGTAACAGAACCAATATGTTCTGTTTGAGATCAACTTACTCTTATAAGTGGATGCTACAGAGATAAGAATACTTTTTTGTAATAATTCATATAATAGAGCTTGGTATGGGAGAGTCCTAGAATAGGCAAGTTAACACATCAAGTAATCAGGGAATATTACCTAGCACTTGGAAATCACTTAAATTTAATTAAAACATAAATAAGGGAAAAATAGAGGAGGACAATTATTCTGAGCACCATTTATGTGGCAGGCACTACTCCATCACTACCTAATTGTGTTTAGTTTGTAAATCATACACTGATTCAGCTGTGAGATATGTAGAATTAGCTGCATTTTTATAGAGAAGAAGAATCTCAAGGAAATTTTAATCTGTAATTGTACATTTGTATTTACTAAATGCTACCTCTAATTTACATATGCAGTTGAGAACTTTGCATACTTTGCTATGTTACTTTTACTATTTATCTTATTTAATACTAATAACATTTTAGTAAAATAATTAAGACTATTCTCATATTTTTTAGTAGGAATGGCTAA
The DNA here is from genome assembly GCA_032199065.1 of Smutsia gigantea. Lineage (NCBI taxonomy): Eukaryota > Metazoa > Chordata > Mammalia > Pholidota > Manidae > Smutsia > Smutsia gigantea. Next base: position 35,663 of record JAVSCE010013044.1, on the reverse strand, counting down.
CGATTTGCCATTTGTTAGGGTGGTAAAGCCAATATTCAAAACTAATGCTATTGATTCTAAGTATGCTTACTTTGTCAAGGTTATTTTCTGAAACACCTTATCCTGTCATTTAGTTAAAGGTCACAGCTTAAATAAATTTCAATCAGTTTAAATAAAGAGTTTTAGATGTTTTGGTAAGTGGCAACTTGAGGAGAAAAATCAGGCCTCCCTGACTCAAAAGCCAAGTTATTTTCCATGGAGGAAAACTTCATTAAGGATTAGAATACTAAATCACTATTTACAATACACTTGCTAATTGAACAATGCTAATAATGTTACTGCATCTTATACTTTCTTGTCCCTTGTAGAGCCATAGTATATAGTGTTTAAGAGGTTTAACCTCAGTATGAGGTTGCCTGGGTTCAAATTATTGTTCTATTACTTTCTGACTATATACTCTGGGGAAGTTACATGTTATCACTTTGTGTTTATTTTCTCATCTTTAAATTGTAGAAGTAATAGTATCCACTTCGTAGGAGTTTATTGAGGATAGAGTAAATTATTATGTGTAAAGCATTTAGGGTAATATTTAGCTCTCTTTTTCTCTTCCTTCCTTTCCTTCCTTCCTTGGTAGAATTCATTTTGAAATGAGTCCAGAAAGTCCGTTTCAATTACACAGTCCATTACAAGTGGCAATCATTGTACACCTTCTGTTTCTCTTTCTGTCATACCTTCGTATGAAAATGATGCCCTTTTTTTTTCACGTGGAAGATATTTTTTTATGTTAAAAATAAAAAATCCAGGAACTATGTGCTTCATAAGCACACGCTTTTTTTTCATGGGGGAGTTTCTATACCTTTTACATTTCAGAATCTTATGAGCTTCTTTCAAATCTCTCTACAGCTCTTAAGAATTATTTTTACCTTGTTCATGATCAAAAATTATTCTGTTCAGAAGTTTGAGTTAACGCCTTTGCAGTTCTCTCAGCTTGCTGGTGGTTATTGCTCAATAGCATTCACTTTCCTCCATCTCTTGTTGAATATAGCTTCTATTTTCTCCTCCAAAGAGGTTATAAATTTCTGCAATCCATTTTGCCCTATGTGAATCACATCAAACATGCCCCTGAGGAGATTATGGTTCATCTTTTCTGACATCTGGGGGAGCAATCTAAGCCTAAGAAGACAAATACAACACTGAGCTCTTTGAGTGAGGGGCTTGAAAATTCTTTTTGATGACTTTTATATTTTCCCTGCAAAGCACTAAAAGAATAAGAATACTTATCCCATTTCTATTTCATATAACCATGGCAGGGATTCATTAGATCACCTATGTAATGGCCTAGAGCTCTTCAAAGAAGAATGCCTAGGATTTCATCCCAGTTTTTCATCCTTTGACCCTTCTATTACCTTTTACTGAAGCTAGTATAGTTAATATTTTTTTAATTTCAAAAGACAGCAGAGAAAAAGAAAGGGTGTCACACAACTTTTGCTTAAAAGTTCAGTATAAAACAGCAGGCATTTGTCCAACATTAATGTTCTTCCCTGTGAGGTTTCACACCAATGAATACCTCGAAAGTACCCTGCGGCTGTGTGCGTACCTGCAGGTCTCACCTCAGTGTAAGGGATTTTGCACTAATTTGGGGCCCTGCAAGAGCTGTGGCTCTCTACTCCTATATTCCAAGCAGTATATATTCACTCAGTGCCTAGAACTACATGCCACAACGTAAAGTACAGTCATACTACACGGAGATATGAGACAACTTATGTGTCCATTGACAGAATGAGGCAAAAATAATATGCACAAGGAATCTAAAACCGTCATTTTGGATTACAAAATCCAGTCAAATAGAGTTGCTACAAATAACCTTTGAATACTTAAAACTGTCTTTGGCATATATTAGGCGCTTAATAAATACTCAGTGAAGTGACTCCTGACAGAAGCTGAGAGGGCAGTTCAAGACGGCAGTCCTGAGAATCCTGGATCACCTCCTCCCACGGACACAACAAACCTACGGTTGCATATGGAGCAACTTTTTCTGAAAAAGACCCAAAAATGAGCTGAACAGCAACTCCATAACAAAGATAAAAGGGCCACATCAAAATGGGTTGGATAGGCAGATAAACAGTCTCTTTAAAGGCCCCACTTCAGTGGGGAAGGATGTCACCAATCCAGAGCTTCTTCCTAAGGAGTGAGAGGTCTGCACCTCATGTTAGGCACCCCAACCCTTGGGACTTGCAATGGAGAGACAAGCTCCCAAAATTTCTAGTTAAAAACCAACAGGGATTATGTCCAGGAGAACCACAGGGTGATAAGGTAAGGCAACGGAGATTCTGCTCCTGAAGGGCTTGCTCACAGACCTTCACCCTGAGACCTGGCTTGAAAACAATAGTTTGAAAAGAGCCTAGACATACATGAAGGAGATTTATTTGCTAATCTTAAAAGTGTCTGCTGGAGGGCAAGGAGCCTGTTGGAACTCCCTCCAGGGATGGAAATGCTGGAAAGTACCATGTTTGCACTTTTGCTGCAGCCAACCCCATCACCCCATCAGAGCTGCTGACTTTTTCCAAAGAAGACCTAATTGTACATAAAAGATGCCCATCATGAATCATCAGGGAAATGCAAATCAAAAGCACAATGAGATATCATCTCACACCCATTAAAAGGAATATTATCACGAAGATAAGTAATAAATATTGGTGAGGATGTAGAGAAAAGGGAACCCTCTTGCAGTGTTGGTGAGAATGTAAATTGGTACAGGCACTGTGGAAAATAGTATGGAGGCACCTCCAAAAATTAAAAATAGAACTACCATATGATTTAGCAATTCAACTTCTGGATAGTTACCCGAAGAAAATCAAAACGTGAACTCAAACAGATACATGCACACCCCGCATTCATTGCAGCATTACTTATAATAGCCAAGATATGAAAACAACTTATGTATCCATTGACAGAAGAATGGCTAAAGAAGAAGTGGTGTGTATATGTGTGTGTGTGTGAAGAAATTCTGCTCAGCTATAAGAAACTAATGAAATCTTACCATATGCATCTTATGCTAAGTGAAATAAGTCACTGTAGGTAAAATGGCAGTATTTCCAGAATCTCCTACCTGGTTTTAGTGTATCTGCATATCAATAGGTGTTCAAGGGGTCGGGAGAAGTGATCCATCTACATATTAATAGGAAATTACAAGAGCATGGAGGGTTTATGTGGACTGGAGAGGTTGGGTGGAGTTTTCTTCTGCTGCGGCCTGATCAAGAGAGAGATGGGATGACTGCTTGTAAGAAATAAATGGGTTTCTTAAACTTTATTTCTTCCTTTGACTGATTTTGGTTTTTAGAGGTATTTTGCCCTGGGATTTTCACCCCAGAGTTACAGTCATATGAAAAAAGACAAATACTATGTGATTTCACTTATATGTGGAATCTAAAAACTAAAACAAGTGAACAAACAATACAAAACTAAACTCATAGAAACAAAGAACAGATTGGTGGTGGCCAGGGGGCAGGGGTGGGGCATGATGTTCGGGGGTGGGAAAAATGGGTGAAGGAGAGCAAAAGGCACAAATTTCCAGTTATAAAAGTGAATAATGGAGACATAATGGACAGTATGGTGACTATATTCAAAAATATTGTAATTCATATTTGAAAGCTGCTAATAGAGTAGATCTTAAAAGTTGTCATCATCAGAAAAAATATTTTGTGGCTCTACATAGTAATGGATGACTGGATTTACTAGGGTCATTATTTCACAATGCATACAAATATCGAGTCATTATGCTGTATATAATGTTATATGTCAAATACACTTCAATTTAAAAATGATGTAGTTACTAAAAAAGGGCAATTCTGTTTTAGTCACAAGAATAACTGGCTCTATAACTTGATTTCTTTCTTCATGCATTCTCTTATGGAAAATAACAATAGATTTCTCATCCCTCCTGTCACCTTAGAAAAGGAGAAGCAGCTTTAATTAACCAATGGAACATCAACATAAGAAGAAAAGTATCTTCAGAGATCTATGTTGATGTTCTTTTTCTTTGTAGTCATCCTGGACTTTTCTACATGTAATGCATTATTCTATCCTTCATAATGACTCACTTTGTATTTAAGTTTTTTTTCTACAGTGGAATTGATGTACTGAGTTAATCTTTTGGTTTAGGGATAACATCAGTTGGATGACACCAATCATACTTCTATAACACTGCAGCAGTTTCTAATAATGTAGGTTAATTTTAGTCTCTACATCTATCTTATATAGTAAAAAAGTCTGGAGAAATGAAAAAATATATATACACATTATTGCAGGGATCTTACAGTTTTCAAAAGATAAAGTAATGATAATTATAATAATACACCATCTTTAGGTTTTGCAATATACATTTATTAACTACACTAAATTTTGTCACTTGATTCTCATATTTTTCAATAATAAATATTATTAAACATCCTACTACATATACATATAACCACTATACAGATAAAGACATTAAGGCTAGATATTTTAAATGCTAGTTATATTGAACTAACTTCACGTTTTACAAAACTTTCATAACAATGTCATGCTGCTTCCCAGAGCAGTTATACCTGTTCACATTCTCAGCAGCCTTGTGATAGGTCCTTGTCAGCATCTGATGTACTCATTCATTTTAATTTTAGCCATTCTAATTACTGTTCAGTAGTATCTCACTGTGGCTTTAATTTCCTTAATAACTAATGATGTTAAGTACCTATTCCACGGGCTTATTTTCCATCCATGTTCCTAATTTGGGGTAGCCTGCTCAAATTTTTACCCATTTTTTTCTTATTTTGGACTTTTGAGAGTTTTTTATGTTTTCTGGATATAAGTCTTTTTTAAGTTATGTGACTTGGAAATACTGTCTTCCTGGTTGTGGTTTTTCTTTTTATTCTCTTTCTTGTGCCATTGAAAGTGTAGAAATTTTTAGTTTTAATAAGATTCAGTTACTAATTTGTCTTTTAGTGGATCACATTTTTGGTGTCATATTTAAAAAATCTTAGTTTGAGGCTTTTTGCATTAAGTGTGATTTAACTTCTAGGGTTTTTTTTAATAGGAAGTTCCTTGTATTATTAGTGCGCTGAGAGCTTTCATCAGGAAGGGATATTTGATTTTTCCAAATGCTCTTTCTGTGTCTATGGAGATGGTCATAGGTTTTCTTTTTTAGTTTATTAATATGATGAATTAAATTGATCTTTTTTCTTTCCTGGAAAAAAAATATACTTAGTTATGAGATGTTATCCTTTTGATATACTGTTGAATTTAATTTGCTAAAATTTTGTTTGGAATTTTGAAATGTATATGCAGTAGAGATATTCACTGTGTTTCTTTCTTATTGTAATATCTTTTTATGATTTTTATGATACTGGTTTTATAAAGTGAGTGGGGAAATAATTTCTCCTTTTCAAGCTCTGGAATAACTGGTATAATTTCTTCCATGCCTGCTTGTTAGACTTCACAGGTGAAGTTATCTGGGCCTGGAGTTTTTTTTATTTATGGGTTTTGTCAAAGTTTTGCTGAGAACTATGGAGGGAAGGAGATTTTAGGCAACTTGCAAGCTATCAAGTTATCCTGCCACAGTTTCGTGAATGGTGGAAAAACACACAAGACAATTTTACTACAGTATATCAAGCATCGTGATCATTAGCATATTTTTAATATTTCCTTTTGCATACAGGTCCCATAGATGTGATGTTATGGGACCCAGGTGCATGTCTGCATCTATAGTGGGTTGCATTATTGGAAAAGAAACTTGAGCTTAGGAAACCTACTTATTTTTTTAGTGTTCTGTAAATATGTCTGCTCTGTGCTCTGGGGGGCCATTATCTTTGTATCCTGGGTAGTAGTCAAGCCTGTCCTTTGCTCTAAAGACAGACCTATTTCTGTTTATAAAGGCTGTATGCACACCTTCCCTATCCTCCAAAGGGAGGCCCTGTCTCTATCTTCCAAGACTCTGCTGTACAAACATTCTTGAAAACATTGGCTGAAACAACGGGCAGTTAGTGCCTCTGCTCAAAAGATATGCAAATATGGGAGAAATCCATGAAAAATATCTCTCATAGGCTATTACTTAAAAATTCATTGCTTTAATAAACAGTGTTATCCAGGTGATACACTTCTTCTTGAGCATGCTTTGGTATGCAATTTTTCCATTTCATCTAATTTGTTGACTTTATTGGCATACCATTTTTCATAAAATTCCCTTATCCTTTCAATATCTGTAGAACCTCTGAGATATTCTAATTCTCTATATTTCCTATACACAGAGATAGAACCACAAAATAATGAGTGTTGCTCCATTTAATAAAGTGCATATGGTGCCATATACAATAAACTCACTCAGGCTCTCTCACATCACATTTTATGGGGCTTAGCAAACAATACCTCTGTCCAAGACACTGTGGCTGGCTCCCTTTTGCCCACAGGGAGGATGAAAGATTTAAGATGGTGTTTTTTCTTAATACCCCTGAGGAAAAGAGGAAAAACCATCCTCTTGTCAGAAGTTCTAGGCAGCAAAGGCCCAAACCCTACCGAAGACCTTTTTAGAACACAGGACATGGATCTGTGAGGGTCCTGCACTAATATTACCCCCTTCTTCCCAGTCTTTCTCCCCACTTCTCTTCCTCTCACCAACACCATCTTCATCAAGTTTAGTACTTCATGGACCTGGATTAAAAACTTAGCAGAAAATAATTAAGTTGGTTTGAATTTTCATTCCTCCAAATCTCTCAAAGTAAAGTCACATATGTTTTGTTTTGTCTGATATGTTGAAGAAAACATGTGTCTTTATCCAGCAGGAAAAAAAAAAGGTCTGTGTAGTATTTGACAAGACCTCTTGATAATAAGTAAGAGAAATCTAATTCTAAATAGTTTAGGCAAACACAGAAGGGAAGTATAAGGAGGTATGTTGACAGTTAGAAAACAGAGTATAACAATCAGAGTTCAAGAAGGGTTTTAACCAGGACTCAGGAACCTGAATAATGCCAGAACTTCCCATATTTTACCTGTGTTTCTCTCTGTGGAGCATTTTTTTTGTGTGTGTGTCTGTGTGGCACTTCCATACCTATTTTTTTTTATTAAGGTATCACTGAAATACACTCTAATGAAGGTTTCACAAGAAAACCAACGCAGTTGTTACATTTACCCATATTATCGAGTTCCCCCCCATAACCCATTGCAGCCACTGCCCATCAGTGTAGTAAGATGCCACAGAGTCCCCACTTTTCTTCTTTGTGCTACACTGTCTTCCCCATGATCCCCCCTCACACCATGTGTGCAAATCATAATACCCCTCAATCTCTTTCTCCCTCCCTCCCCACCTGCCCTCCCTCACCCCTCCCCTTTGGTAACCACTAGTCCCTTCTTGGAGTGAGTCTGCTGCTGTTTTGTTCCTTCAGTTTTGCTTCGTTGTTATAATCCACAAATCAGGGAAATCATTTGGTATTTGTCTTTCTCTGCCTAGCTTATTTCACTGAACATGATATCCTCCAGCTCCACCCATGTTGTTGCAAATGGCAGGATTTGTTTTCTTCTTGTGGCTGAATAATATTCCATTGTGTATATGTACCACATCTTCTTTATCCATTCATCTACTGATGAACACTTAGGTTGCTTCCATTTCTTGGCTATTGTAAATAGTGCTGCGATAAACATAGGGGTGTATATGTCTTTTTGAATCTGAGAACTTGTTTTGTTTGGGCAAACTCCTAGGAGTGGAATTCCTGGGTCAAATGGCATTTCTGTTTTTAGTTTTTTGAGGAACTTCCATATTTCTTCTCTCTGTAGATTAGCTCCTCCCACATGGTAAGAGACATTGCCCCTGAGAGGTTTGTTATGTCACATCTCACAGCATCTCCCAATGGGCTGTGTAATCTCCACATCCAAAATTAACAGAAAATGCTATGATTGGTTATGGTATGATCTCAAGTGACTGGGAGAAAATAAAGAGGAGCCTCGTATTTTGGGGACCTATTAGCACAGGCATCAAACTTAGGCAGACAGCATTCAGAGACTATATAATATTGGTTTCTAACTACAAGTATAAATAAGTTGACTTATACATACAATGTGCACTTAGTAGGGTATATGAGCAAATTATGATTGTTCCTATGGCAGCTTCTCTGTCCACAATTCTATACACATCAATTCTAGGTATACTTAATTTATTATCTTTCGTGTTCTCTGAAGGTCCCTGTTAGATTTCACCCCATATTTATTATCATAAGAATCATTTGTCCATCATTATAGGCCGATAAACTTGAGAATGTCCACTAATATTTATGATGTTCCATTATACCATGCTAAATATGAGAAACTGATCATACAAAACTTATATGTCAATATCATTGATGCAAAGGTTGCCTAAAATTGACATAAAATCTCATGTGGTTTGTATGACCTACACAGTAGTAATTCGTTTTTGGATAGAAAATTATGATTATCTGTCTTTATATGGCAACAGTAGGCTGGGACTGAGTGGTTGGCTGCCCCCTCTAGAGGCACATGCCTTCCACCCTCTATTACTCTCCCTCTTCAGCCAGAATCACTCTCATGTGTTACCACCTAACATCATCAGGCATTTGACATGGTGAATTTGGGCTAATTGGAATGTGGATATGAAGATGATTAGCCCTCTTTTTGTGGAATCTAAATCTGAAACCTGGCAATTCTATTCATTGGCTCATTCTTTTACAAAATTCTAATTTTCTAATGCACAGAGATTATCTTTCTAATTTATGAATTCTCCACATCATTCACTATAATGCCAATGAGAAATAAAATCCTAGAAGCAATATTTGGTGACCAGTGTTTGGAGTTTTCTTTTCTCAGAATTGTCCATTCAAATTCGGGGGCTTACGAACTCTCACTCCACTCAGAGGTGTCATTTCCAGCCTCCCGACCACATGCAAAGGAGGGACATGCAGACAGGAACCAGAATTTGCATTATAATCTCATGGTGCTGATATCTATGATATTTGTAATACTATACAGAATATTTTTCTCTAAAAACTTTAGGAAGACGGAAAACTGATTAATGTAGAATCGTTAAACCAAATCTGAATTTCTAATATAACTTCTAAATCCTTTTCATGAACAAAGCATTTGAAGTCTTTGCTAAATACGGCTACAAATATGGCAGAAAGCTTTAAAGATCAGTGAAAGAGGAATGGTAAGGTACATATATTTCATGTAATTGAAGAGAGAGAGAGAGTGTGTGTGTGTATGTGTGTTTTCCTGACTATTATTTATGTAACTTCACTTCCGAATGGCAAGTCTCAACATTTTTACAAATAGCATCATTACTCTGAAAACTGTGTGGCCACTAGTCAGGTTCAGCAGAAGAAACAAACAAAAAGCCAAACAACAGTAAATAAAATAAATAAAAGATCTCTCCTTACCTTTTTATGCTGCACAATAATATTGATGCTAACATCCTAACCCACAGCTATGGCCATATTTACAATTGTACCTAGATATATTTATATTGTCCCTTTTGTTCTAACAACTTGAACTGTATTATTGTTTTTCAGATTCATAAGAGCATTGTAATCACATTTGCTAAACAACTTATTTATTTTCAAGCACTAATAGATCGAGTTGGCAAACTGCGGCTGGTCTTCCACCTCATTTTGTACAGAAAATTGTATTGGAATACAGCCACACCTGTTCATTTACACATTGCCGATGGCTGCTTTCGCAGTATGACCATAGAGTTGAGCAACTGTAACAGGGACCATATGGCCCCAAAGTCTAAAAAAGTTATGAAATGGTACTTTAAAGAAAAGTTCACCAACTCTTGTACTGTATAATACTGAGACAATAATTATGACTATATAAATTAGGTTCCGATTTAAAACTTCAAGTAGTATATATATATATAAGCAGTTTACTCTTCATATAGTTTTATGTACTAAGGTGATTTTATTTTCTTCCTATTTGTAATAGATTATCTCTTAGTATTTTTTCCCTTTCTTGCAGAGCACTTCTTGTAGAATTGCTTTCTAAAGCCTTCATGCTTTTATAAAATAAAAACATGTTTTTGAGCAATATTGTATTAGTAATCTCATCATTTAGTGTGTCTTTGCAATGTCCTTTTCTATAAATGTATTTGACAGCAAATACTAATGATTCTGAGCAAATCATGAGAAACCTAGAGATTTCTCTGTCCTCAAATATTGATACTGAGTAGTGCCTGGAATTGGAAATATAACTTTTTTCCCCCTTTAATGTTCATATCAACCTACTCAAATGATTTATAAAGTAATAACCTTGTAAATCATCAGATGAAAGATTATATAAAATCATAATTATTGACTTTAAATTTCAAAATATCCATCTCATATTTTGTTGTCTATTACTTAACGACATGTTTACTCAGTTTGAAATGTCACCTAACTGTAATGGCATGAGTCAGGTGCTGATTCAGGTGTTTGAAAGGAAATCATCTCTAACTGTGATTGCCAGAGCAAAATACAAATATCAATCAAAAGGTTAGGATTAAATGCACTGGCATATTTAATCATTGTTTTATTGTATCTTTGCAGTTATTTATAAGAAAAACACAGTAAGAAGTGCTTTGCCAGTTTGTAGTGTTTTCTGGTAACCACTAAAGAAAAAAAGTTGATTTTAATGTTTTCTTATTTAAGAAAGAAAAATAAAGATTTTATTAAAGGACAGAGTGGTCCTACACATTATCTGTGTTCATTTCTATTTATGTATTTATAGTATGTTAAAATAGTTTAAAGCAGAAAATTAACAAAGTCATATATTTAGTCTGCTCTACTTTTTCATAGCAGACATTTTAGATGTGTTCTTTAGTTTTCAGCAAATAGCTGGAAAATGTATTTTGGAATGAGGCCAATACAAATATATAAAGTTAAGAAATATTTTATTCTAGTTTCTTCATCCAAATAAAGATGTCCTGAATAAATCGAGTAGCACCACTCCATGGGATGACATATCATACATGCCCAAATGTAAGACAGGAGCTTTTTTCCTCATAAATTATCTCCCAAGGAAAAGAAAATCTACCTATATACCTCATCACACACACACACACACACACACACACACTTTGACTTCCCTCCTGTTAAAATGGATGAGCCATGTCTGTTTCCATATCCCAATTGAATGGGAGATCATTGATTTTTCTCTGGCAATTTTTTTTCTCTCTTATGTATCAAAAATTCCCCTCCTTTGTATAGTTAATAATACATAGTGCTTACAAAGTGGGAGGAACAATTTTAAGTGTTTTTCATGTCTTCACTCATTATTCTTTATTTAATCCTATGGTTTACTATTATCAAACCCATTTTATATGTAAGGAAATTAAGCCAGGATTTGAGCCTGGCAATGCGGCTCCAGACTCTGTGGCTAAAACACTGTATCATCTTGCCTCTCACCTTAGCTACATAAAGCAACAATAAAAAATTCCACCTCAGAATAAACTAACAAACAGAAGGAAAGCTCTTTCTCTTGATTCCCTCACCGCCCTCCAGCTACATACTCATGTCTCATCTAGGTCAGCAGTTAACCTTTTTTGCCAAATGGAATTCTCTGTAAACATCTTAGTGAAGTAATAATGTGTTATTAACGTGGTAATTACCAGCAGTTACAGTGGTTGTTCATTCTCTTAAAATATAAATTAAGACCTACTGTAAGACCCAGAAAACAGGCCCTGCTCAGCCCCGGGATGGACGGCGACCCAAATACTCACAAGAGACCGGTCTTGATGCAAACAGCAAGAGGTTTATTGATTCCACCAGCGCGCTGGGGTCAAGACTCATGACCCACGCAGGAGCAGAGGAGTCCGACCTCAAGCAGAAATTACAGGAGGTTTTAAAGGAAAAAGGGACCATAACCAGGGGGAGGCGAGGGGGAGGTCTGCTGATGATTCGATAGCAAAAATATTTCAATTAGGGTCTCACAGGGCTTTATCTTCACAATCTATCAGTTTTGGGGAGGATTACCTAGGCACAGGTTTGCAAGCTATTGTGTCATTGTGTTCAGGCCGGTTTTTATGACTCAGGCCAAGGGTCAGAGCCTACTTAAAATTTTCCTATTCTTTCAGGAGGTTTCGGGGAAACTGAAACTCAGGCCCTCTGATTTCTGAGGCTTTCTGGGGCCTGTCATGGCGTTAGTTTGGTCCTTTCACTACCATGCCCATCCTGCACAGAACCTTCCATTTTCTTCCTGTCACGATCAGAGGAAGTCTGAAATCCTTACCATCATGGTGGAGAAGCCTCCGCCCTAGCGGGCTCTGGCTAGCTCTAAGCCTCATACCCTACCTCTTTCATTCCTTCAGGATGGTTTCCACCCCACGGCATGCTCCTTCCTCAGGACTTCTGTGCTGCTGTTCTCTGTGAGCTTCTTGTAGTCTGATGCTTTATATGTTTACATTCCATCTTCAAGGCTGGAGTTAAATTTGTTTAACCCAGCTTAATTTGAACAGAAAATCTGTAGACGACCTAGAATTGAGAAAAAAGCCACATTAGCCTCAGTGGTCAGCCTTGTTGGCTCTGCTTTGTAAAGAAGTCATATAATTGAATTTACCAGACTCTGCTTGGCCTCAGAAAACACGGGAAGAGGCCCCTCATATATTATTAGAACATTTGTACTGGAATGAAAACTGCTCTTTGTACTTTCTGAGGAGACTGTGTTTACATAAATACAGCTTCTGTTGGAGATAGATAAGATATAAAAATAGAAGTACACACACACACACATGAAGAGAATTGGGGGGATGGGGAGAAAGAATTGATGACTTTGTATTCAATTCAATGTATTTTAATTCCCTAGAGGGTATACTTCTTTTAATTTGCATGTCACTATTCATCCAAACCTAGGAAAACACCCTATAACTTTTTTAAAAGGCAATCTATAGATCTATACATGTATGTTTCCTCTCATAATTACTGAACTTATAGGATTAGTGTGAACTTTAAAAGTGTGATAATGTTTACAAAATGCTTGGCATGTAGTAAGAATGTCAGTGAAAAACTATTATCTTTGAGTATTCTTAGTTTTAGTTGAACTTGTAAGGAGCCTCTATGATTCGTTTTATCAACAAAACTAAAAATTGATTTCCTCTCTCTAGGACTATAATGTGCATATATGACTAAAGAAAATAAAAATTTAACATTTGAATGGTGTCTAAATAGAAACATCTACAGCAATTCCACATTTAAATCACTTAAAATGGATACAATTGGTGGAAATAACTTCACTTAACTTCTAAATAAGTCATGATCCCACAGTATCTGAACATAGTTGATGGACCTTTATTCAGCTGGAATTCCAGTTCTGAGAGGCTGTTTCTGTTATCAGCAGCTTAGGTCAAGTTCCTAAAAGGAAAACCTAACATGGGGATTCTAGTTCAAGGGATTCACTTAGTTGGTGCCTCACAAGGAATGGGAGCCGAGTGAGGGAAGCAAGACAGGTACGGCAGAGGTAAAAAGCCAAATAAAATTTATCCTAAGCTGGACATGAGCTTGAGTCTGATACCATGAGGGGAGATCTAGGTCTTTCCCATAATTCTCTGCAGTTTTGGGGGGACCTGTGGCTCTTCGTCATCGTACTGGGATCCAGGTTAAAAGAACATCACCCGACTTAGGTAGAAGGAAAAGAAAAATGACCAGTTACTTGATTGCATCTTAAAACTTATACTTAAAAAAGACTTACATCACTTTCGTTCACACAGCATTGTCTAAACAAGTTGTATATTGTATATGCCAAATTGGTAAAAAGAGTTGTCTTCCCACAGGACAAGTTCCACTTAGGCACTGAAGTTAAGTAAAACCCTGATACAATCTACCATATACCATAGTTCATATTTTTGGCCACAGAATATTTGGTTATTTTCTCATATACAGAACACAGCCACCTTCTTCCAAAAGAGAGAGCTGAATATCCCATTGAATCATGGCCCCAGAATTAAAAATCCAAATTATCTGAAAACAACAGGGAGGGCAAAACAACATATATCAAAAACAAAAAACTATATATCAAAAACTAAATACCAAGACATACATACATATTGATATTCTTATTTTTATTTATATATGATATATATATGTGTGTACATATACACACACATATGTATGTATATACAAAAAGTAAAACAAAACAAATCCTTCCAATTTTCAAAGGATAAGAGTTTCCTCCTTCTTCTCTTCCTTCTTCTTTACCTCGATCTACTTCTTGAGCGAGATTTCCCAGTCTAATGTTTTTCATGGCCCTTAAAGTCGCTTTCTTTCCCTTTATCTCCAAAGCCATATCTCAAAAAGGTTTTGGAGAATATTGTTTCCCTGAGGGCAGAGGAACTTTCTCATATCATTTTTCTATAGGAGATTAGGTGCCCAAAGGTCACATCAGATTTTTTAAGTCATTACCTCTTTTTAGTCCAGGGTGTTGGTTTTCTTGACATTAAAACTTAAAATTTTTTTTTCCAAAAGAATTGTGGCCTTTTTATTTACTTGATTTCAAGCCTTTAGATGTACCAATTAAGCACAGAAAAATTCTTCCTAAAACTTCCCTTTCCATTGGGGCTTAAATACAGTTATGTTGAGCCTATGAATCTCCTATGGGAGACTGACTCCCTTGTCTCCTTCCTCTGAGCCATTTTATTAAGTGAAAGAATTTAGCAGATGCAACATTAGTGGGTTCAGAGGATTTTTGATTTACCAATTTTAATGAATGTAATCTTGATGTGGTTTTATTTAAGACTGAGTCTTAATTTTTTTTGTCATTCAAGGGGACTTATTAGTTTATCTTTTCCCCTTTGGGATTGAGAAATCATGCCATTATCTAGCACCACAAGTACTGGCATTTGCTTGCTCCTCTGTTTCCTTCTAGGTCTGCTTGCTAAGGTGTCAAATTGTTCCTGAATTAGCCTTTTTCTAGGAAAACTTGTCAGTTATGTAAAATAGTAAGCAAATTATTTTAATACCATTGCTCCCTTAAAATTACAAGTTAAAGAAAAATACTAGCAAACCCTGAGTGCTTTCATCTCTCTGCAGAGATTGAATTGATCTCTTACAGGACTTTAGGCTATGAGAAAGTTAGACTATTTCCTAGGTTTTTACTGATCTTATGATATGGAAATCCCACCCCAAATTGTGGGGAGTTTTCAATGGCATTCCCCTCATCAATGGACCCGGGACTCCAATATTCGTCCCCACTCGCACATGGCTGTGAAAATGCTACCATCATGATGGCTTCTAATGATGTTCAGCAAATATTCATTCTATTTTCAAAAATGTATATGTCTGGATTGATAGCTTGATGAATTAAAGGTCTTTGTACAGAATTTTTGTGGTTTTACTTTGCTCTCCAACTTTTTTGTATTTTTTACCATATACGTGAAAGAGTTTCATTTCAGGGAGGCAACCTCTCTGTTATACTGAGGTGTTGGTTGTCTGTGCTTAGTGTGTTCTTCCCACCACTTGGCCTTTGTGCAAGGTTTCTACTTTGCTGTTAATATGACCGCTTAAAGAGCAGTGCTCATTTTTTTGGCTTTGTTTCTTCTTTTGTTATTTCTTTCATTGCTTCAAATCTTGACAGGCATAAAGTTTTAAGTAATTCAACTGTAGTTTTGTTGCTTTCAGTAGTTTTGAGAAATAATGTCCAAATTAGCGTTCTCTTCTCTTTTGCACATCACTTTATTATATTATTCTACTACAGTGAAATGTGCTTCATATCATTAGTGAGAATTTTTGTTATTATAATTTGTTTTCTTTCTGCATAGTGGAATATTTTGTCTTGTAGCTTGTCTTTTACAAAATCTTCAGTCATTGCATATATGCAGATGTAAAATAACTGCATCTTCTACTTTAGATGTGTTGTTTACTCAGAACAACTCAACGAACTTTAAGTGTAATGCATGATTTTTATGACATTGAAATTGCTAAACTTGGGGTTTTCAAAAATCTATAAAAAATTGAATGAAGCAATTAAAAAGTATAACCCCTTAGAAATGTTAAATGCATATAACATTCTCTATATAATCAATCAATAATATTTAAAAAATGAAGTATGTTATAAATAAGATGTAATTTTCTACCTTTCCCGTATTATATTTTGACTAAAAGCCTAAGATGAAGAATTACTTTAATGGACAACTGATTTGTATATTTTACTATTTTAGAAAGAAACTAAAATCTAGAGAACAGGAACCATATATACAAAGTTCAGAGAGATATACCATTATATTGAAATAAAAGATTTAAAAATCCAATCCCTAATGTGTTTGACATATATTGCCTAATCTATAGGTCTCTTATTGAAAAGCACATTTGTGAAAATTAGATAAATAAATTTATAAAATGTTCAAATACTTAAAAGCTTTAAAGGCAACAATACTATTTTAATTTGCACAATTTACTACATTTTAAAGAATTTATGTTTCTATGAAAAAAGCCCGGGTTTAAATGTCAGGCATATTTTAATATGAACAGTTTCATATGAAACGGCTCTGGCATTTACAAGACTATGCTGATTTCTTAATTGCTCTTAGTGTTGTTCCCCATCTGCAAACCTTGGTCAAAACCACCAGTTTCATAGGATCATTATCAGGAATAAAGTGGAATACAAGATATCAGTAACTGACAGATATCACCTCTGACGTTCATCTAAGAATAGGCTAAGAGCAATCAAGATGAGAAATTGGAAAAAAATGACAAAAGAAATCACTGAATAGCTTTATTTTTTTTATTGCTTTATTTTTTCTGTCTTATTTTTTGTATTGGACATTACGAAAGATAAGAAACTGTACTGCATGCTCCATAGGCCGTTCAAAAATACCTTGTTTCATCCTTTAATATGTTTTATGAAGTATCACACTAATATCTCTTGAGTTTCACATTCCTTTTCTCCTATGGCTTTCTAGACTCATAAAATGGAAACACACTTTAAAATCAAATGATATTATCTCCAAATAGTTTGATATCTCCCTTCTGGAGTTACTTCTATGTCTCATAATTCTTTTATGGCCATTGATATAATAAATTAAAACTATCACAATATCCCCTGTAACATCCCAGAAGGAAAAGTACACCCACTTACGCCCACACACATTTTCTCTAAACAAAACTTATAAAGATTCTGGAAATCTATGTTTTTTAATCTATTTGTGTTTTCGGATGCAAGCCAGACAATAGACAAAATAACAATATCACAGTCAGCAGGAAGCTTTTTCTATGTTTGAGCTATATTTGTAAGAGAAAAATTCAGTTTATATTCAGGGGAGTGAAACAAAAAGTACTGACTCATATGCCATGTGCTATTACAAAAAATAGAAAAAAAAATCTCTAATACATGTTTTGCAATTGCCTTGTATGTTTTACCTTCTTTTCATTATTACATGTTTTCATTGGAACATCAAATACCCATTTTATATAATTGTTTTCTAAGTGTTGTAAAAGAGCTAATGGAAACATCATTAATAATCAAAATTGTATACAAACAGAAAGTTACATATTTCTCGAGGAAGTGAATACCTGCAAGAAAATGGCCAGGGTGCTTATTAAAAAAGATTCCTAGGCCTATTAACAAAACTATTTGTAACTCTGGGGGAAAAAAAATCCCAGAACAAAATACCTCTGAAACCGAAATCAAAGGGAGAAACAAAGTGGGAGAAACCCATTTATTTCTTACAAGCAGTTGTCTATTTCTGCTCTCCCTTGTCTCTCACAACCCGGCTGCAGAAGAAGAGACCCCACCTTACCTCTCAGTGCCAGATATGCCCTTGCTTGCCCTTGTAATATTGCAATTTTACCCACACTACTCAGTCAAAATTTTGAGAATGTGCATAAAATCAAAGTTCCTACCAATCAGAACATTAATCAGGAAATTAAAAAAGAAAATGTCTCATAAAAATATTTTACATATTTCATAATGATTTATGCATTTAAACCAAAAGCCTAAAGAGAGTTTCAAAGGAACTTAATGTTTAAAAGAAAGTATATCCCACACACCTGTACATGAGATTTTCCTATACCCAACCATGTGCATCACTAAAAATCAAAAAATGAGATGTGAGGAGGCTTTGAGCCCCTGGAATATCAGGTTTCATTAAATTTAAGATTCTATATAAATCTAATGAAACAAATTACAACAGAAAAATGTATATATGTATAGTACACATCTATTATATGTGCATACATGGTAATTTTTTCCCTAACAGTAAAAATTATATATATGTAGTTTCAGGATGCATGAATTAAAACTTTTACAAAAAAAATAAATTATAAACAAAGTAAAAAATTAAAGGTCAAACAAAATTATCTGTACATAATAAAGTTTAATGTTAACATATACACAAATCAATATTTAAAAAGACCAAACAATCCAAATAGGTGAGAAGCATGAAAAGGATATTCATCATAAATAATATTACAAACAGAAATGAACATAAAAAGAAGGTCAGTATTCTTAATTAGAGAAATTCAAATAAATTAGGGAGTTTAAAGAAAAAATCAGGTTTTATTTCTCAGATAAGCAAATAAAAGTATTGATAAACCATGAGTCTTCAAAAAATGGACTACCTTACACACTGATAATGAGATCATAAGTTGAAATAGATTTTTAAGTAAGTTGATAGTTTATTAAAAGGTGTAAACCCTTAGCTTCAGCAATTCCACTTCTAGGAATTGAAGCCAAAGAAGTACTAACACATAACTACAAAGACCACTTGTGTTCAAAATATTTGTAATATCATTTGAATTATTTAAATATGAGAAAAAATTTTCTATAATGGAATGTCATGTATATGTGCTTTATTAATTATATAGGATTGAATTTAAAAAGAAAAAATAATGAAATAGACTTATAAGTACTAACATGAAATAATGTTTAGTTTATGTGGTTAAGTGAAAAGGTAAGTCATAGCAAATACAAATATTTGAGGCTATGAAAAAAGTTGTGGAAACATACACATCAAACTAGTAACAGTTTTCAACAAAAAGCAGAACAAAGGGAGATAAAGAGGATATTTTCACTTTTCATCTTGTATTTTTTGAAATATTAACTAATAAGTACATACTGAACATTTTGAAGAATGAAATAAAAAACAGTAGGGATAAAATGAGTTAACAACCACAGAAAGCTCTTCTTTGAATTCTTGGTAATTGCGGAAGTATGATTCTCTATGAATTGGTAAGGAGTCATGGAAATTCTTCTCCGGAAAGGAATCAGTAAGAGGCTGGAAAAGGCTCTCTACCACCCTCTCTGGGGACTGAAACAGAAATCTTACAAGAACATGAGAATATGAACAAGGAATAGTTAACTCTTTATAACAGGCTGCCTCACAGGAATGATCTGGGATCAAATAAGGTTGACTTGAATGTTTACACGATATCCAGGTTTACAATAGTCCCCTCTTATCTATGATTTTGTTTTACACAGTTTCAGTTATTTGAGGTCAGGTGCAATGGGGAAGCAGATGATCCTCTGCTACTTTACAATGTCTGCGTCATCCACCTCACTGTGTCACAGAGGTGTTTTTGTCATCTCACATCAAAGGCAAAAGGGTAAGTAATGTATTTTGAGAGAGATGACATTCATATAACTTTTATTACAGTACATTATTATAATTGTTATATTTTATTATTAATGGTGTTAATCTCTTACTATGCCTAATTTATTCATTAAACTTTATCATAGGTACGTATGCATAGGAAAAACATAGCTTATATAGGGTTTGGTAGTATCTGTATTATCAGGCATCTGCTATGTTCCCTGAGGATGAGGAGGACATCAGTATATTTCTACTGTTATTTTTTCTACTTCCTTTGTAATTTCTTACTGTTACTTAAAACCACATACATCAGTTTCCCCTCCTCTCAGGTACTTTCTGCCTCATATATGTAAAAAATCTTAAGCCTTGTTTTCCAAAATTTAAACTTTGCAGTTTTAAAAAAGAGGAAGCAAATGTTCATTGAACATTTATTATATATCAGGCACTCTTATACATTAAAAACAAAAGGCAAAAGACCCTGATCTCAGAGTGTAAGGAGAGACACAATAAACAAAGATGTAGAATCTAAACTGTGTCAAATGTTAATATAAATCATAGAGAAAATAAGCAGAGAAGAGTGTCAAGCAAGAAGAGTGCCAAGCCAGGGAGGGCGCTGTTTAAAGTAGGATGATCAGAACAGGCTTCACTGAGGTGAGAATCAGAGCTGAAGAAATTGAAAAAGAAAACCATACTGATATTCTAGAAAAGAGCCGTAATTGCAAATTCCCTGAGTAAGCAATGTGCTTAGGATATTTTAGGAACAACATGGAGGCAAGTATCACTGAAGAAGAGGACCAAAGGGGTGAAGCGTAGGAAATACAACAGAAGGCTATGAATGTGTGTGTGTGTGCATTGTGGGAAGGGACGCAATGCATATGGCCCTTTAGGTCAGCAGGCTACTCCTGGGGAACTGCCACTTACTTTTTGTAAATGAAGATGTGTTAGCACACAGCCATTCTTGTTTGTTTGCTTTGTCTGTGACTGATTTCACACTACAAAACCAAGTTGAGGAGTTGCTGCATATAGCCAACAAAGCATGAAATTATTACTCTCTGAGCCTTACAGTTAGAACGATTTAGCCAGCACCCACTTGAGGCTGTTATAAGGGTGTCTTGCCGATGGGTTTCATCCCCAGGCAAGTTCGCTATGGATTCAATGTGACCAAAGAAATTGACAGTAAAACGTTCTTGGGGTGAAAGGGTGTATTACCCGGCTTGTTCTCCCGGGGGTAGGTCGAGCACTAGCGTCTCTGCCTCTGCCCAGAGCACTGGGCCCAGCTCTCTATATAGCACAATAATAGCTTATTGCCTGAAGGTGTGGAAGCGGTGGCCTAGCAACAGGCCAGTTACATCATCAGGTGGTTTAAGTTCAGTGAGGATCCTGGCCATAGGAACCCCAACTTCCCCACAAAGGGCTTTGGCTTTTTTTTTGCAAGTCTGATGAGAAATCAGGTGCATGATTCCTATTTTTTTCATGCCTTGGCAGTCATGATAAGAGTTTTGGGTTTATGCTATGTGTGAATAAGATGTCTTCAGATATTTTCAATTATGGCAGTGATCAAAGGACTACTGTAGCTATTTTGTGGAGAATATATTATAAGGAAGCAAGAGTGGAAGTGCAGAGAAGAATTAGATGGTCTAACAGCAATGTAAATCAGAAATGAAAACAGTTTGAAAAAAAGATGACATTGTAAGGAAGGACATTATAATCAATGGGAATTGCTATTATCTTGGATAGGGTGGTGAAAGAAAGTTAAAAACAAGAATGAACCCTAGAATTATAACTTCAGAAACTGGTAATGTAGGGAACACTATGGGAGAATCAAGTTTGGAAGGGAGAGGGTACATGCAGCTGTTAGAGATATGGTAAGTCGGCCAAGTGTGATATTTCCAAGAGGACATATGAATAAAAATGGATGTAAGGATTTGAGAAGGGAAAAGTCAATGGAAAGATCTTGGAATCATTGTGCTATCGAGAGTACATAATCTGAAGAGATTAGATGAGATGATCTAGGGAGAAAATGTTGATGCAGAAACAGACAGTTTTTAGATGTCTAGCAGGAAAGCAGAATGAGAGCGTGCGGCCAGTGATTTAGTATATGACAGAAAAAGATGGCAACATTCACCTCCGTGATTATAGTCTTTGTGTAAGAATTTGCATATAATTGATTTTGATAATATACCATGGATTCTAAACTCTATAAAAAGGGAAGGGAAGGCATGAAAGACCTGACGGATATTGAAAAAGTAGTAGGAAAAGTGAGCTCTATATGTACAAAAACAGATCTTATCATGGAGTCCTTGTTAACCATGACACAAAGGAATATTTATTACTCATGTTGATCTTTAACTTTCCTTTATTTTTTGTAAGAAGGGGAATAACTATAAACTATTTTAAAACTCTTTATATTTGTGTTACTTTACAGTTTAGATGATACACATACATCAGAATGTCCAAAAATTGATAACATAGTAAATGAAATATCGATCACTGTCTTAGAGACAATAAATGTAGTGCAAGCTACCAACAAGGTAAGTACCAGCAGAACATACATCATATAAATCCTAAGAAGGAAAACAGAAAATTCTTTGAGTAAAAGTTGGCTTACAGTATACAAAAGTTGGTTATTCTTCATTAAGAATTCTAATTATTTGAGCTACATTTTAGTCATGTGGCGAAACACTAAATATCGAGTATTAATCAAAATTAAATTACTCTTTTCTGCTCATGTAATCCTTTGGAAATGAGCGATTGTTTTTTTAAATTATATGGATCTGATCACGTAAGGCCTGATGTGTTTCCTGAAGTATTCTCCTGAGAGGACATAGGCTCTTTGTTCTACTACAAACTCTTGGGGTTTGAGGGTGACACTATTACTAAATTTCAAATGTTGCCAATGGACAATCCTGTTTATAGGATCTCGCTTCAACAGATGGTCTCTGCACTTGAGTAGATATGATTCCTATGTATTTTAAAGGGGATTAGTATTACTACATGTCCTTAACCTTAGTTATAAGAAGCTTTGACTCTGTTACAGTAGAAATGGAGATGAAACATTGACTAGATTTCAAAAACTTGTCTTATTTTAGCACAGAATCAGCAAGTCAATCTCAAATTTACATGCGTCTAGTCCTAAATAAATGCTGCACTCATACCAGCAAGGTAGCCTGAAAATTCCTTATGATTGACTGAGCTGTTCTGTGTGATTGTACACCCAGCTGAAGCAGCCATCGTCCACTCCACTGAGGAGACTCGGAGCCTGAGCAGAGAGACTATTTATTTTAGTGACACCTATAGTTAAACATATGCCAGCATTTCTGTGATGAACTTGTGTTCAGGGCTTTATAACTTGGTAACAGTTCTAGTCATGGATGGAATCCAGATTTCCTTCTGAAGAGCATCAAGTGACATAGCTTTAAAAAACAGAAGAAAAATAAGTAGGGTTAAGGAGAGATTTCAGTATGAGGAAGATCACAGTTTCTATGGAGCTTACAACTATTTTAGTAAGGTAGGTGAACGGTAAATTATAATTAAAAAAAGGATAATTGATACTCTTAATGAGATTGGCTGAGGGAAGGAAAGGTTCATAATAGTTTAGACAGAATTAGATTTTTAGAAAATGGTGTTTTCAACTTCTCAAAGTTATCCATTTTTGGATAACTGAACGAATGAATGGAGGGCATGTATCACTCAAGTTTCTGCCCAATATTTAGGTTAATTGTCTACTTGGTATTGTTATTTCTGTATGTTGATGCCTAGTTCATATACTGAGTGCCACTCTGGATATTTCCTTTTTACTCACTAATTCTGCACTTAAAATATTCTCTTTTTTAAAGAAAGGAAAATGTTTTCATAAACCATGGCAAATTTTCAACACAGATTTCTCCCTCCCTTAGTACTGGACATCAAGTTCAGACAGATTTCCATGGGACATGCTGATTTCTGATGAAAAATATCAAATCCCCAAGTGAGGTTGAATCTTTATAATAATGCATACATAGCCCTTTTTATCATTCCCTTGAAGGTTTAGCTTTCTTACCTATCACTTAGTCTTTGCTTAGGGGCTTTGGGAAACATGAAATGACCAACACATCATTTGAATAAATCTTGTGCATATTACAAAACATTTCCTAGTATTTCTTCCTGTGTATTATTTGAGAAAATCAACCTCTTTTATCTTTGATTTTCTTCTGATGTCATTATGTCCTCTCTATGACAGTGTACTAGATGTTTTCATGGAAAAATCCATTAGATTCAGTGTTGACTATTTAAAAATAAGGAAGCATAAAAATCTAGTTTGGAGAGTATTATGCAATGTTTAGGATTCTGAGCTTTGTTAATCTGGTTTGAATTTAGACTCTTCCACTTAAAGCTCTGTGATCCTGAGAAATACCCACCTTCTAATTATTATTATAATACCCACCCACTAAGTCATTTAATTCACAAAACAACAGAGTACAATGAGTTGTTTTATTATCTTAATTTTATAGTGAGAGAATGAAAATTAGAGAAACTGAATAATCTATTGGTGGTCATGATCAACTGAGTGATGACACTTGAATTTGAACCGAAAGTCCAGATCCAACTTGATGACCTTAAGAGGTGGACTACAGCCACCCTTTGTGGGAATTAAACAATATTTTCAACCAACTTATCCCAGTACTTGGCATACAATACAATTAGTGCTTAATAAATGACAGCTATAGAATTTTAAATGAATAGGTGAAAAGGAAAAAGAATAGTGAGAATGTTTGCTATCTTGATCTGGGCAATAGTTTTGTGAACATTTACACAAGTCAAAATTCATCAAGCTGTATGCTAAGATTTGAGTGTTTTATTGTATGTACTTCAATACAAAAAAAGTAATTGAAAAAATAAAGTTCAAGTGAAAAAAATAGAAAAATTAAAAGTAAACAAATAAAATAAAATGAATAGAAAAGTAAATTATTTGTAAGTTGTAACTCAAAAATACCCTGGTGCTCAAAAACAGAAAATTGAGTTCTAGACAGATTGTGACTTGGTCAATTTCAAATTATTTTTAAAATAATTAAATTTATTATTGAAGATAATTAAAATAGTTCAACTTAAAGCTATCCATACATTTATGAAATTATCCATCCAAAAATAATTACTTAGCAACGCATATGTAGAAGGTAATTTTCCAGAGTAGACTAATAAATAAATTAGACATAAATATTTCCCTCAGGGACTTATCATCTACAGGTACCAATAGATCTTCAAAAAGATACTTGAAAAAAATTTATCACTCTTCAGTTGATTTATTCAGTCAGTCAGTCAATAGGCCAGACATTCGACAATATTTCTTGAGACTCTCAAACGTGACTTTCAGGTTCTCTGTTAGACTCTGAGACACATTAGTGAACAACAAAGAAGTTGAATTTCTTCTCATGGAAGCAAAAGTCTGTAAGAGATTCACTAATACCATGTTTGAATGGCTCAAAATTAGTCAGAACTGCTTAGGGCAGGAACAACTAGAATGCATTTAATGGAATAAATGCTATTTCCACTGGACCTTAAAGAAAACTCAGATTTGACCAAATGCAGATAAGGCTAGAAAAGCATTTTTAGAAATAATGTGAACCAAAAATTGGAGATGATTAGATGTTGGGTAAACACTGAAAAATTCAAGAGTTATATATATTTTTAATTAAAATAGTGGTTCTGAAAATTTCCTGAATATTAGAATCACCTAAGAAGCCTTTAAAAATCTCAATCCCCAGGCCTCAATCCATACTAATGAGGCAGGTGAAAGTGGAGGAATACAGAGTTCGTGGACGCTGTAAGTTTCAAGGCCTGTGAGTTTCAAAAAGTTTCAGGGCCCTTATAAGTTTCAAAAAAGCTCCAACAGATAGACCTCAGCTCTGATTGGTTATGCCTTATGCAAATGAAGCATTGAATTTCAGCCAATCAGAAATGAGTTATGATGTCATTAGTTCAGTTCTCTATTAGGTCCATGGGGTGGGGCTTGCTCCTTCCAGAAAGCTATATAAACCCTAGACACTACAGCCCAGACTGTATCTGCACTAGGAGCTCCTCCTGAGTAGCAGATGTCTTTTCTTTTCAGTCATTAGAAGAGCTTTGCTGGCTGCTTCCTACTTTTGGCTGCTGGCTTCAATCTTCATAGTCTCCAAGACACAATCTTGGGAAGAGCAGCATCTCATCTGGTAACACCAATTAATATGTCTGAGGTAGGGAGTTAGTGCAGTATATTTTAATATCCCCAGGTGAGCCCAGTGTGCAGCAAATTTTGAGAACTACTGATTTAAAGTACAAAAAGTAAAAATTAAACATCCTAAGAGGGAAAATGGATTTTAGATTGTAAATTGATTTGAATCTCAAGGAAAAGCATTTGAACATAATTCAGTAGGATATGTGAAATGATCAAAAGAGAGTATAGAGGCAGGAGAGAACTATGTCCTAAAACCAAAAGAAAGGACACTTGAAATTGCCATCAAAGCTCTAAAATGTCAAACAGAATGAACACAGGAAAATGGTGTAGCACAGGAGCTCAGCTCCTCGCAGGTTCATGCTGGATCGGGTGAGACCAAGAAACGACAAAGCTATAGGGGTCATACCGAGCTTTACTCTCATGGCTGGTTGAGCACGTAAATCACATCTGCATCTACATGCAACAAGTCTGTAACCCACAATCCACAGAAGAGCGCTGGGCGGAGGTCATTATATATCAACAGAGACAACAGTGACCCACTACCAATAGTTACCCAAGCCTGCACACACTCTATAATAGACAGTCATGAGCGCATGATGCATGTGCACTGTGAGGAGTCATGAGACACCATAATGTGTGACAAATGGGCAAGTAGGTCAGGGTCAGGTGAGCATCCTGGCCATGGGAACTCCCATTTTTCATACAAATAGCTTATTTAACTTGGCAACTAGAATGCATTTGATCGCCTTCAAGAAGCCACTTCAGGGATTAGCAAAGGAAGGAACTGGATTCAAAGTGGTGAGGAAGTAGCATTTGTTAATACATGACTACTTCTTCGATATACTTGAATACAAAGAGTTTGGAGTGATTCAGATTTTTTTTTTAAATGGCAAGGACTGGAGAAGATACTTGATTTTGTTAGTAAGCTAGAGGAAAAGTAACAGCAGAGAGAAGAGAGGGATAAAGATAAAGGGTTACAAACTCACATCCTTGAGCATGTAGATGTGTTTCAGTTTGTATTTTCCTAGTAGGAGAGCTTAGGTTAAGGGTATGAGTACACACTGTTTGAAAAATGATCCCAAGGAGCGAAGTGAGGAAAGAATGAAAGTGAGACCAGGAAGGAGGAAGATTCAACAGCAGAATCCATTTCTGAGGTCACTTGATGTGAGCAATGAGGCTTGATCACAGAACCTCTGAGAAGTGTCCAGCATGCTTTCCAGAACTACGTATCTTAGATATTGGAGAATGGAGTGTTTTTGTGTGTGTGTGTGGGGGGGGCGGGGGGCTTCTAGGGAATTAACTCATCTATATGTCTTGGCTGTGCATGCACTAGGTCCAGTATGTACAGCGGTGCATAGCAGACCTTGAGGTAGAAGGCAGAAGTCCTTTCCTGGCAGTATGAGGCAAGTCTGAATTCACATAAATCCATGCACCACAGTTGTGGGTACAATTAGAGGAGTGATTGAGGGAGTAAACATTAGATAAGGTCAGAGTTCACATAGGAGAGTGTCAATACTCAAGATGGCACTACTGGTGGGATACATTCTATAGAAATGAAATGTACAAGAAAGATTTGAGTGTGGAGGTTGGAGGGAGCATGTGTTAGAAAAACGTGATTTTTCAATGATGATAAAAGAGAACACAAGAACCTGGTGTATATCAGGTGCTTGATATATTCATTTTTTGTTAAGTATTGTTACTTTTGTTTTATATCTGATGAAACTGAGGCAACAGACTTACCTAGAATGTGAATACAGATCTGCCTGTGCACAAAGCCTGTACTAATCCATTACTACCTTAATTCCTTTGGAGATAGGAACAAGTTCATAATTAGACTGCAACTGTATCATTTCTGGGCAAACAGAATTTGGTAAACCAAAGATAACAATTGACGTATTATTGTTTTAGGGCTAGTTCATACGGCATGCCCAAAGGAGAAGCTAGACCTAAGAGCATTCCTGTTTTTTGGTGGTGGGGCGGGGGTGGGGGGAGGGGGAACTGCTAGGGGTAGGGTTGGAGGGGGGAAGACTCATATGAGGGAAAGAGATCAGGCAGAATATACAAAACAAGAGCCAGGAAGACAGACAGACTGTAGGCAGATTGGTGGATGTGCCAGTTGAAGAACCAAGGCAGGAGGCAGTTCTTAAATATAATATCAAGGAAAATGTTTTGAGCTGCTTCGTTTCCACTGCTGTGTATTGGCCAACATATACCACTGAGTGATATTATGTTTCTAATGGTGAGCAACACCTAAACTCTTCTCAAGCCTATAGTCCAGTGAGAGGAAAAACATAATCAGGTATTGAAATAGGGCCAAATTTATGAAAGCAATTTAATCTTATATATATTACACATGCTTGTACATTGTACTTTCCTAAGTAAGGCATTTATGAATAATCTATTACAAGTAAATAATATGATCACAAGAAATTGCTGGCATGACCGGAGTACCATTCAAATATACATACTTCCTGTCTCAAGTGTGCTTTGAGCAGGGGCTGGAAGATGGAAAGAATATGCATTTTTATGGAAGATAGTAAATAATAAATACTGCAAAACAGTAAAAAAAAAAAAGAAAAGAAATAACACTGTGGTAAGTGGCATGAAGGTAATATACAAAGTGGTGTGGTATATAATTTAAGTGTTTTTTCTAGTGTGAGGAGTTAGGTAACTCATGGGTAATTAAGAGGAATGAACAACCGGAGAGAAAACCAGAAAACTTGAGGTCTAGCAGGAGCTCCCGCATTTAGTTTGTGATGCAGGAAATTTATATAATTTTCTCATTAAATAAATTGTATTGTAAGTAAAATTTTAGGACCAAGGCAAGAGAAAAAGTATTTCCAAAATAATAGCATTAAGCAAGAAAAGTTCTTTTTTTTTTTTTGCATGGTGGTAGAAATACATTCAGATCAGCAAACTGAAGACTAAGTTTATTGAAAACAATGCTTCTGTCAAAATCTGACAGATGCATCATGGATACCTCCTAAGCTGTCACTAGCTTACCAGTCACCCAAAGCAATCATTTCTGATAAACACTAAGACAGTGTTCGGAATCCTGACCTTATTAGGGAATAGCAGAGACGGCAAGACAGAGGCGAAAGGATCATACAAGCAATATTAGTTGTCAGAAATGTTGTCAGAACTGCTAAGTATAGAATACTTTAAGATGTGTGCCTAAGAACTGAGAATTTTGCTTTTAGTGGTTTTTAACAGCATTAAATGTTTTATTCTCAATCAAAAGAAACGTAAAATAGTAATGATACAAATTTCTAAGAAGAATAATGAAATCCTGCACATTATGAAAGTCTTGCCTATGAAAAAGCCTCTGGAGCACCATACAAGTCAAATGCTGTCATATTCTATTTCTGGACCAAATTTTCCTCAGCCTCAGGGAACAGCTGTCAAATGTTTCCTTGACTAACATTCAGACAAAGCCGTACAGTCAAATGATAACTTTTAATGAATAAAGTCAGATTACTAAGTGCTTGTTGACTAGGAAAAAAAATGCTATTTCATTGCGTTCCAATTTCATACTGTGAAAGGGAAATGGAGAAAGTAAAGTTCAGAAGTTAATAATAACCCACAATTTTATAGCACCTCTATGTAAATGGCAGTCATTCATATCATGATAGCAATGGACTTAACGTGGGCAACCTACGCACAACTCCAATTGTCTCTTATGATTCCTTCCAAGGAGTAAATTCTTTAAAGGCAATGTAATTCCAATTATACTATTCATGAAAAAGTAGTTTTTGTTTTTAAGCAATTTTTTATATGAAGCTAGTTAATTGTATTTTGTTGAAAGTGTCTATGTATATAACTATAAACACTGATTGAAATCAGTGTTTCTATAATATGGTAGGAAATTCAGCAGTATGAAAACCCATCCCTACCTTTAAGCTACTGCTTTTATCTCACTATTCAAAACACTCAGCGTTAACCAAACTTATGACTAAATATGAGACACATGTTAATTGTTGTTAACACTTCATTTTGGAATACTTAACTTTTATTAACATCATATTTAATTTCTTTACAAAATAATTAAAGATAACATATTTTAGAATGCACTTGAGAATGTCCCAGGCAGTTCTATTTTATTTAGAAAAAAAAGCATATTTTCAAATATTCACTCATTTCTCATTTAACAAGTCATGCTGTTCATATGTCTGGAATTATGCTGGGATCTGGGATAAAGATGAAAAGGACACATCCCTTTTTATCAAGGAATTGCAGACAATTACAGTTCAATGTTATGAGTGCAACAATAGATGCATATATAGAGAAACTCTGCATCTGTTAGTTGTGCACATTTTCTAAGAGCTCAGTATGAATGTGTGGATTAATGTGTCAACCAGGGAGTGATCATGGGGAGCAGTGTGTGCAAAGACCCAGACACTTGGAATAACATAAGTATTGGAGGAATACTAATTAGTTCAGTATCACTGTAATGGAAATTGCTTATTGGGCCATTGCAGAAGATAAAGCTGTAAATAAACAATAAAAGGCAGAAAATATAAGTTGAATACCACTGGGGATTAATTTAAAAAATTAATGGATTAGACTGATGTAAAATTCTTGCTAACTCTAAGCAGACAAAAACATAGGCTTTTTTTCCTGGATATTTTAATGGAATATGAAAAAATGAAATGCAAAATGGTCAAAACAAGAAAAATTGTACCTTCTGTCCTCGGATGGGTCAACAAAGAAAAACATTTTATAAAGAAAGGAAGATAGAGTGAGATACAATGGAGCAGTTGTGATGATAGTATAAAATCTCATTGGTAAAGCAACATAACGCATATATTGAACAACTAAGCATAAATGGCATGAACAGTGAAAATCATCACATAATTTCAAATCCTGCACCAACACTTCCACAAAGAACTCCTTGATCTCCCAACAGGGGTGACCTTTCCATCCTCTAAAATCTACCAGCACTAATTTTCAAATATTTGCCCTTAACAGTTTTAAAGGGAAACCCAAAAATGAAATACAGATTCCAAGATCCCCATCAGAATAAATGGATCAATAATTAAGAAACAGGAACTTTCACTTTAAATTTATAAAATAAAACAGAAGTCCTTAGATTTCTTTAATTCAGTGCCAGATTTGGGTACCTCAGTGTTGTAACTGTTGTGTTATTAATGTTACTCATTTATGTTTTTATTTATTTATTTATTTATTTATTGGTATAGTTAATGTACAATCACTTGAACATTATGGTTACTAGACCGCCTATTATCAAGTCCCCAGCACATACCCCATTACAGTCACTGTCCATCAGCATAGCAACATGCTATAGAATCATTATTTGTCTTCTCTGTAAATACTACCTTTCCCGTGCCCCCCCGCTACATTATGTGTGCTAATCGTAATGCCCCTTTTCCCCCCTTATCCCTCCTTTCCCACACATCCCCCCCAGTCCCTTTCCCTTTGGTAACTGTTAGTCCATTCTTGGGTTCTGTGAGTCTGCTGCTGTTTTGTTCCTTTGGTTTTTCTTTGTTCTTATACTCCACACATGAGTGAAATCATTTGATACTTGTCTTTATCCGCCTGGCTTATTTCACTGAGCATAATACCCTCTAGCTCCATCCATGTTGTTGCAAATGGTAGGATTTGTTTTCTTCTTATGGCTGCATAATATTCCATTGTGTATATGTACCACCTCTTCACATCCATTCATGTACTGATGGACCCTTAGGTTGCTTGCATTTCTTGGCTATTGTAAATAGTGATGCGATAAACATAGGGGTGCATCTCTCTTTTTCAAACTGGGCTGCTGCCTTCTTAGGGTAAATTCCTAGGAGTGGAATTCCTGGGTCAAATGGTATTTCTATTTTGAATTTTTTGAGGAACCTCCATACTGCTTTCCACAATGGTTGAACTAATTTACATTCCCACCAGCAGTGTAGGAGGGTTCCCTCTTCTCCACATCCTTGCCAACATTTGTTGTTGTTTGTCTTTGGATGGTGGCCATCCTCACTGGTGTGAGGTGATATTTCATTGTGGTTTTAATTTGCATTTCTCTGATGACTAGCAATGTGGAGCATCTTTTCATGTGCCTGTTGGCCATCTGAATTTCTTCTTTGGAGAAGTGTCTATTCATGTCCTCTGCCCATTTCTTAATTGGATTATTTGCTTTTTGTTTGTTGAGGTGCGTGAGCTCTTTGTATATTTTGGATGTCAACCCCTTATTGGATATGTCATTTATGAATATATTCTCCCATACTGTAGGATGTCTTTTTGTTCTACTTATGGTGTCCTTTGCTGTACAGAGCTTTTTAGTTTGATATAGTCCCATTTGTTCATTTTTGCTTTTGCTTTCCTTGCCTGGGGAGATATGTTCATGAAAAAGTTGCTCATGTTTATATCCCAGAGATTTTGCCTATCTTTCTTTCTAAGAGTTTTATGGGATCATGACTTACATTCAGGTCTTTGATCCATTTTGAGTTTACTTTTGTGAATGGGGTTAGACAGTAATCCAGTTTCATTCTCTTACATGAAGCTGTCCAGTTTTGCCAACACCAGCTGTTGCAGAGGCTTTCATTTCCCCATTGTATATCGTGGCTCCTTTATCATATATTAATTAACCATATATGCTTGGTTTTGTATCTGGATTCTCTATTATGTTCCACTGGCCTATGGATCTGTTCTTGTGCCAGTACCAAATTGTCTTGATTACTGTGGCTTTGTAGTAGGGCTTGAAGTCAGGGAGCATAATTCCCCCTGCTTTATATTCTTCCTTTCTCAGGACAGCTTTGGCTATTCAGCGTCTTTTGTCGTTTCATATGAATTTTAGAACGATTTGCTCTAGTTCATTGAAGAATGCTCTAAGTATTTTGATAGGGATTGCACTGAATCTGTAGATTGCTTTAGGCAGGATGGTCATTTTGACAATATTAATTCGTCCTAGCCTTAAAGAGCATGGGATAAATTTCCATTTATTAGTGTCCTCTTTAATTTCTCTTAAGAGTGTCTTGTAGTTTTCAGGGTATAGGTCTTTCACTTCTTTGGTTAGGTTTATTCCTAGGCATTTTATTCTTTTTGGAGCAATTGTGAATGGAATTGTTTTGTGATTTCTCTTTCTGCTAGTTCACCATTAGTGTATAGGAATGCAACATATTCCTGTATTATTTTGTATCCCAAAACATTACTGAATTCAGATATTAGATCTAGTACTTTTGGAGTGGATTCTTTAGGGTTTTTTTACGTACAATATCATGTCATCTGCAAACAGGGACAGTTTGATTTCTTCTTTGCCAATCTGGATGCCTTTTATTTCTTTGTGTTGTCTGATTGCCATGGCTAGGACCTCCAGACTATGTAGAATAGAAGTGGGGAGAGTGGGCATCCTGTTCTTGTTCCCGATCTTAGATGAAAAGCGTTCAGCTTCTTGCTCTTAAGTATAATGTTGGCTGTGGGTTTGTCATATGTGGCCTTTATTATGTTGACGTACTTGCCCTCTATACCCATTTTGTTGTGTGTTTTTATCAAGAATGGATGTTGAATTTTGTCTAATGCATTTTCAGCATCTATGGAGATGATCATGTGGTTTTTGTCCTTTTTGTTGATGTGGTGGATGATGTTGATGGATTTTTGAATGTTGTACCATCCTTGCATCCCTGGGATGAATCCCACTTGATCATGATGGACGATGTTTTAGATGTATTTTTGAATTCAGTTTGCTAATATTTGTTGTGTATTTTTACATCTATGTTCATCAGCGATATTGGTCTGTAATTTTCTTTTTTTGTGGCATCTTTGCCTGGTTTTGGTATTAGAGTGATGTTGGTCTGATAGAATGGGTTTGGGAGTATTCCCTCCTCTTCTCCTTTTTGGAATACGTTAAGGAGGATGGGTATTGGGTCTTCACTAAATCTTTGATAAAATTCAGCAGTGAAACCATCTGGTCCAGAGTTTTGTTCTTAGGTAGGTTTTTGATTACCAATTCAATTTCTTTGCTGATAATTGGTCTATTAAGATTTTCTGTTTTTTTGCTTGTTCAGCCTTGGAAGGTTGTATTTTTCTAGAAATTGTCCATTTCTTCTAGGTTATCCAGTTTGTTAGCATATAATTTTTCATAGTATGCTCTCATAATTCTTTGTATTTTTGTGGTTTCCGTAGTGATTTTTTCTTTCTCTTTTCTGATTCTTTTTCTGTGTGTAGACTCTCTTTTTTTTCTTGATAAGCCTTGCTTGGGGTTTATCTATTTTGTTTATTTTCTCAAAGAACTAGCTCCTGTTTCACTGATTCTTTCTATTGTTTTATTCTTCTCAATTTTATTTCTTTCTGCTTTAATCTTTAATATGTCCCTCCTTCTATTGACGTTTAGCCTCATTTGTTCTTCCTTTTCTAGTTTCATTAATTGTGAGTTTAGACTGTTCATTTGGGATTGTTCTTTCCTGAGGTAGGCCTGTATTGCAATATATTTCCCTCTTAGCACGGCCTTCGCTGCATCCCACAGATTTTGTGGTGTTGAAATACTGTTGTCATTTGTGTCCATATACTGCTTGATCTCTGTTTTTATTTGGTCATTTATCCATTGATTATTTAGGAGCATGTTATTAAGCCTCCATGTGTTTGTGTGCTTTTTTGTTTTCTTTGTGTAATTTATTTCTAGTTTCATACCTTTGTGATCTGAGAAGCTGGTTGGTACAATTTCAATCTTTTTGAATTTACTGAGGTTCTTTTTGTGGCCTAGTATATGATCTATTCTTGAAAATGTTCCATGTGCACTTGAGAAGAATGTGTACCCTGTTACTTTTGGATGGAGTGTTCTGTTGACGTCTGTTAGGTCCATCTGTTCTAATATGTTGATCAGTGCCTCTGTCTCTTTATTTATTTTCTGTCTGGTTGATCTGTCCTTTGGAGCGAGTGGTGTCTTGAGGTCTCCTAAAATGAATACATTGCATTCTATTTCCCCCTTTAATTTTGTTAGTATTTGTTTCACATATGTAGGTGATCCTGTGTTGTGTGCATAGATATTTATAACAGTTATATCCTCTTGTTGGACTGACCCTTTTATCATTATGTAATGTCCTTTTTTGTCTCTTATGACTTTCTTTGGTTTGAAGTCTATTTTCCCTGATACAAATACTGCAACTCCCGCTTTTTTCTCACTATTAAGTTGCATGAAATATCTTTTTCAATCCCTTTACTTTCAGTCTGTGTATGTCTTTGTGTTTGAAGTGAGTCTCTTGTAGGCAGCGTATAGATGGGTCTTTTTTTTTTCTATTCAGTAACTCTACGTGTTTTGATTGGTGTATTCAGACCATTTACATGTAAGGTGATTATCTATAGGTATGTACTTATTGCCATTGCAGCCTTTAGATTCTTGCTTACCAAAGGTTCAAGGGTAATTCCCTTACTATCTAACAGTCTAATTTAACTGACCTCATATGCTATTACAAACACAACCTAAAGGTTCTTTTTTTTTTTCCTCCTTTTTCTTCCTCCTCTATCCTTTGTCTGTTATGAATCATAATCTGTACTCTTTGTCCATCTCTTGGATAACATGTATTTAGTCTTAGGAATACTTCTATCTATAGGAGTCCCTCCAAAATGCACTGTAAAGGTGGTTTGTGGGAGGGAGGTAAATTCTCTCAGATTTTCTTATCTGAAAATTGTTTAATCCCTCCTTCAAATTTAAGTGATAACCTTGCCAGGTAGACTATTCTTGGTTCAAGGCTTTTCTGGTTCATTGCATTAAATATATCATGCCACTCCCTTCTGGCCTATAAGGTTTCTGTTGAGAAGTCTGATGATAGCCTGATGGGTTTTCCTTTGTATGTGAGCATTTTCCTCTCTGTAGCTG
Organism: Smutsia gigantea; assembly: GCA_032199065.1. Lineage (NCBI taxonomy): Eukaryota > Metazoa > Chordata > Mammalia > Pholidota > Manidae > Smutsia > Smutsia gigantea. Next base: position 149 of record JAVSCE010013044.1, on the reverse strand, counting down.
CTTTTACAAATCTGTCTTCATCCTTGATCTTTGCCATTTTAAATATTATATGTCTTGGTGTTGTCTTCCTTGGGTCCCTTGTGTTGGGAGATCTGTGCACCTCCATGGCCTGAGAGATTATCTCCTTCCCCAGATTGGGGAAGTTTTCA